>OY804599.1:17264428-17864428 GCA_963680895.1 Fragum sueziense | reverse complement strand
AAACATCGTTGGCTGTTCGACACATTCGCTACAAGTTCGTTACGCGTTTGGTGTATGGTCGGTACAAAATCGTTGAAAACCAAAGTTCACCGAATAAAATGACAACGAACACTGCGAATTTCGCGCTTGACATTCGGTATACATATGAATTCGCTGCCAATGTTCGGTAAGGTGGGACAGGCCTATATAGTCCATTTTCCCGACCTTCAGTGCAAGCATAGTCCGACAACGGTATTTCGAAATTCAAGGTCAAATGTCACCATTATAGCCCTGACTATTTAAAATGTTATAGCTCAAGATAAATGACCTGGTAGAGAATCTCTAGCTAATAGCTAGTGATGCTCTGCTAGGCTATTTATTGTGAGCTATACACTGAAGCCATAAAATTTGCTAAAATTGCTACTATTTCTACCACGGTTAGGAAACTACAGAGACAGAGCCAATGGCTCTGCCGCTTAAATCCTCTGGGGCGCTTCCGGCCATGTGTGGCTCTGTCTCTGGGAGCACGATTTTTGGACAAAAATAGGTGAGTGTTCAACTTTGTTGTTCAATAATTTTCTTTTGGTGCTTAAAAGCGAAAAAACGGGAATGTCATGCTCCCCTTAGACCATTTATCTGTCTTTTCTTATTCTGTGGGCTTCAAAGTCGGTAGGATTTTCACAGGATCATTGTCGTCGTGAGTCGACCCTATGTGATTTTTTCTTGTTTACATCGTGCATTTATGTACATTCCAACGGTAAATAGCCAATTGCCGAAGGCAAAACACGTTATATACTAATCGAGGGATACTCTCTATTAGACACAACTTTCCCATGTCATAAAACCTTAGAAATGATTGGCAAAAATAAATTTTGAGCAATTTCTATCGGTGGCTCTGTCTCTGGTGGCTGGCTCTGTCTCTGGCGGCCGCCTCTGTCTCTGCGTGCTTACTTTGATAAATTTAATCCACCACAGAATTCGTGTCGAAGCCTTATTGACTCGCACACTGAATATATCATATTGCGTATGGCGAACGTTTCAGTCACTGATTGAACGCTTTCCAAAACATCAAAATTTCGGCGCTGTTCAATTTCAAAGCTACTACATGCGACAAATTAGGTGTTGACGAAGAAACATTTTGCACCAATGTAATTCGACATCTTTCCATTTAATCTCTCCAAAACAAGACATTGGTCTGATGCATTGCGAGAAAAGAAAATATTAGTATGTAGTTGCTTGAATGCCTGTATATGGGAATTTCTAAGAGGGACGACTACTTTATCATTGACAATTTTATAGAATCTAACCAGCCGTAAGTCAATACGGCGCAAATCTGATCTTCTCCAACAGAGGTTGTCTAACATAGCGGAGACACTGAATGTGGGATCATAGCATCGCATGGCCCAGCGAGCTGCTCCCCGCTGCACATATTCAATCTGGTTAATCAATGTTCCCGAGTGTTGAGCGGACTGCAGTCCATGCTGCGGCGCAGTATTCGAGCTGGGGCCTGACAAGCGGTTATTCCATGATAAGTCGTTTGAAATTGTAACACTTAAATATTTTGCTGAGGAGTGTATCTCAAGTAGTGTATTATGTAGAAACTACACTGTCGGTAATTGTCTCTTTCTCTTGGTAAACTGTATGACTTGGCATTTTGGCAGGATTAAAAGACATCTCCCAGTCTGATTCCCATTTCTCGAGATTGAGCAGATCCTGTTGTAAGAGGCTGGAATGGAATGTGATAGTTTGTGGTATGTAAATGATAGTGTCATCACCAAAGAGACGTACTTTAGAGCATTGTACATATTCATGGACGTCATTGATATAGATAAGGAATAGTAGGGCCTAAGACCGAACCCTGAGGCACACCTGAAGGAACTGACCAGTATGATGCAGGACATGGATCTATTGACCAACACTGATTGTGTCTTATTGTCTACAAAGGCTTTGATCCATGCCAAAGTGTGACCTATAATGTCATAACAATGTATTTTGACACCAGTTTCTCATAATTTACCATATCAAACGCTCTTTAAAAATGTAATAGGATCAAGTCACCTTGACTTTATCCTCATTTATGAACTGGAGGATATTATCTACCAAGCCAAAGAGTTGAGCCAGACAGTATCTTTTTCCCCAACAGCCGAGATGAAAGTCGCAGAATGTGTTTTGTCGAAGTGTTTAGTTATACTAGATTCACTAATATGTTCAAGTTGTTTGCATAAGATGCAAGTGAGAGAGATCCGGCGAAAATTGGCTGGGTTGGACTATTTTTGAATACAGGCGCGACGTTTGCCTTTTTTACAAATGCTCGGTAAAGAATTGGTCTCAAGAGATTTCTTAATACAGCTGTGTTATGATAGGCGCAAGTTCCTTGGCACAATTCTTTAGTATAATTGGTCTTAATTCATCAAGGCCAGCAGCTTTATGCAGGTTCAGATATTTTAGCAATTTGTTGATCCTGTTTTCAGATATTTCGATGGTGTGCCTGGATTTATGAAGGCTGGGTCTGTGGTGGTGATTTTCTGTACATGCATCAATTGTGCTTTAGATTGTGTGTGAACGTATTATTTCATCTACGCGTTTAAGTGACAAGGGTGATTTGTGGGTGGAAACAGATTGGAATTGTTCATTTAGAATTCGTGGTTTTTTTTCGTCATTAGTGTACAGTTTGTTGTGTTGTTTTAGAGTATCTATGCCAGTAGAATCTTGTTTTGGATGTTTTAGTAGAGTGTAGATTTTTTGTTGGTTGGAAGTGATTGTCCTTTGTCTTTGGTTTGATCTTGCATGGAACCTACATTTAAGATGTCTTCAAGATACTTTTAATATGCAAATTTTGATTCTTTTCTACATTGGCTGATAACCAGCATATTCACCTTTTTTCTCACATATTTCAATGATTAACATTTTGCGCATGCAGCACCTTGCGCAGATCCATACATTTCTCTCTCAAGAGGGGCTGACGCCCATCTGGATCGATGCATGTGTGTTCATAATTTCGAATTTAAGCAGTCCTAAATTAGAAATCTATCACTACAGGTGATGAAATACACCACCGCTTTTTGTACACAGAACTTCTCCTTTAGAAGTGAGATCTATCTACCCATGTTTTGGAAAAGCATTTAATCAGTGACTGAAACGTTCGCCACACGTTATTATGATCTATTGAGTGTATGAGTCAATTAGGTATATTACTTCGACACGAATTTTGTGGTGGATTGAACTGTTTAACAAAGTACACAGAGACATAGCCAGCCGCCATAGACAGAGCCAACCGCCAGAGACAGAGCCACCGATAGAAATTGCCCAAATTCTTACTATTTTTGTCAATCATTTCTAAGGTTTTGTGACATGGGAAAGGGATATCTAATCGAGAGTATCCATCGATTAGCATATAACATGTTTTGGCAGTAGCAATTGGCTATTTACCGTTGGAATGTACATAAATACATGATGTACACAAGAAAAAATCACATAGGGTCGACTCACGACAATGATCCTGTGAAAACCCTGCCGACTTTGAAGCCCACAGAATTATAACAGACAGATAAATGGTTTTAGTGGAGCATGACATCCCCATTTTTTCGCTTTTAAGCGCCAAAAGAAAACTATTGAACAACAAAGTTGAACACTCACCTAATTTTGTCCAAAAATCGTGCTCCCAGAGACAGAGCCACACATGGCCGGAAGCGCCCCAGAGGATTTGAATAGCAGAGCCGCTGGCTCTGTCTCTGTAGTTTCCGTACCGTGTCTACTATAAAGTATACTATAGTGTAACTCGGGTATTAACGGAGATGATGTTTTATCTTTATCAGAAGGAGATGGAAAATAAACTAATTGCAAATTATAGAGTAAACAGATCGATGTTAGTTTCATCATGCCTTTGAGAATTGATCTGAAAAATAGAGATAAAAATCCAATCAGCTGTCGAATTAACCCTTTCCAAAAACAATAAAACATTAGCCGAGTCTCTAAATTAATTAAAATCATATACTGATAATCATGACGAATAACTTTTACTTTAAAAAGTTTAATGCACGGAATTTGGCTGTACTAGTCTAGTACGGAAATCAATATAAGAATATAAGAATATGGGAATATCTAGGTATTCAGCCTATACTGCTCTACACTTTTAGTATGTCCTGTTGGCATCTTCTGGTATTTTTTTTTCTCCAAAACATTTTTTTTCCTACCTTAATTTCTTTTTTTTTTTTTTTTTAAAAAAAAAAGCTACCAAAATAATACCAAAAATCGTCAAAGCCGGAAACCGAAACATTGATACATTGATATACTGTAACATGTATATATGTTTATATATTGTACATGATGGACAATTTGTCTGATGTGTAAATAAAAGTTCAAAGTTCAAAGTATGATCTGGTATAAATAGCCATGAAAAGGTAAAAGATAATAAAAGTAATTAATCAAATCATCTGATATTTTGCGGTATTTTGTATTCGATTAATTCTTTCGCAAACACGCATTAATCTGTCGTTATCATTTAATCAAATAAGCTTTATCTCGGTTGAGGCCTCAAAATGAGGATGTTGAATGAAGCTTTAAGAAAGCATTTAGAGAAAAGGAGGAAAGGCTGAATATTTGAATTTCTCATATTCTTAAAAAGCTTTTTTGTTTTTCATGAAATGGTTAATAAGACCAGACTAAAAAGAGAGAAACTATTTCGTTTATGCTAGTTCCGGGCCGGGGTTAATTGGTTTGGGAATTCCATTTGTATAATTATAGAAATGGTGGAACCAATCTTACAAATTGTTCCTAATTTACTACGACCACAGGCTAAATAAAAACAGAAATTCCATATGGCACTCGATTGAGTAGAATTTTGGCTTACCAGTCCAAACATTTCCTGTTTTGACGCAACTTATCAGAAGGACTTTGGAAAAAAATATGTGAAAAGAGGCAAAAAGCACTTTTTGAAAAAAAAAAAAAAAAAAAAAAAAAAAAAAAAAAAAAAAAAAAAATCTTAAATTTCAGTCTTGGTTAGGCTATACAGAGACATAGATATATAGTTATTATATGTCTCTGGGCTATATAACATTATCAAGTTCTTTGGTAAGGGTAAAGGGTAGCTTTTCTTCCAGAAATCTGTTTCCGCACAAAAAGTCTGTTCGGCTAGCAGCTGTGGTTTACTAGGGTGAAAATTAACCCTTTTCCAAACAAGACCTGGTATTGACGTCCCTGGTAAGAATATTTGGGAAACCATTTAGGCATAAGAAGAAAATGCTGATAATCAACATTTCCTCCTTTTGTCTCAATATTTTCTGAGCTATAATGTACAAGAATCCTATCTTTATCAGCATCCTTTTTGACATCTGCAACAGCTTTCAAATGGGACAATTCAGTCCATTTCTAAATGGGCGGAGAAAACAAACAGGGGTTTCGTTTGGAAAAAGGGTTAATCTAATTTTTGGAACATTGATAGAATTCCTGACATGGAGCTTACAAATTGCTTCCAATTAACTACTTCAAATATCGCCGAGAGAGAAAAAAAGGGGGGCTTAATCGGTGCGTATAGACTGAGGTTAGTCGTGTTTTAGCTTTATTACTGGTGTCACTCCTCAACGAAATGGGCCATTTAAATATATAGTAAAATGGGTCATTTTGGCAGCTTCTAGTTTCTCTCGGAAGTCTTTCTGGCACATTTTACTTAGTCTGCCTGATAGACCATTCCTTTGTCTTTAATTTACTACCAAGAAAGTGGTATCAATAGCACCATCAGCTAAAATCACGCCCCGTGAACACAGCCACCCTTGAATTTTGCCATCTCTCTCGGGATCTGCATGTGACACACACCCACGAAAGGTCACGACCGCGCAAGAAACTAGTTCACTACAAATTCATTAAAACACATCTTAGCAGTACACTGATGGTCTGCCAGTATGCAAAACCACGTTTCATGCCTACTATAGTATTCTATAGACACAGAATCAATGCAACAAATGGAGCGAATCTATTTTTGACGGAACTATGTTTGTATACTACGACCCGGAAGCATTTCCCGTTGTGGATTGTCTCCTACTACTATACAGTATTTACAGTGGGTAACCCACGTGTTTTTAGCTCCACTGGCCTTCAGGCCAGCGGGCTATTGCCATGGCGCTGTGTCCGTCGTGCGTGCGTGCGTCCGTCCGATCGGTCTTCAACCTTTTCTTTAAAAATCTTCTCCTCAAATACCACTGGATGTTGTCTTCTGACAACATTCAAGCGAAAGTTGTTTTCGGTGCACGTGAGTGCTTCCCACTTTCGTTTTTTGAACTTCAAATTTTTGTGAAACCATTGACATATTTCCGAGTAAACGTTCAGACTGCGTAACGAAATTGTATCATAAGCATTACGGTATAAGGATATAATTATACAATATTTTGTGATAGCCATCGCAAATCCATATAATAGGAATAATTAAGAACCAATTTGCATATTAATGTAAATTGTCATTTTTGATAAAATCAGCCATTTATTTTGCTAAACATAGATTGGATTGCTCCTTTGGTAGGACCATCTACAACTGTTGCTTTTAAGGTAGTCCACCCCCTAATGAGATTCGCGCTACGTCGGAGTTATTCGGGTAACGTCGAAAACATTCGGCGGTGGAACTTTCCACCGCCAAATGTTTACGACCGAACCAGAATAGGTTCGGATACGTAACGACACATCTCGAAAAAAATCCGATGCTTTATGAATATCAAAGTTGCCTCATTATGGGTTTTCTACCTTAAGACGTTCTTAAGGGGGAATGCTCCAGTTTCCTAAATATTTTCCCAATGATAGAATTTATTTGTATTTTGTATGTTGAAATTACTTGTTATTACCGATTGAAAAATGAAATAAAAATGGATGGTTATCAATCTTGTTTGGATTTTATAGACATTCGTATCACATACCCCTAAAGCAAAAAATGCACAATTTCTTGCACTTGTCCAAGGTCACTAGAATGCTAAAAAATATATGTCGGAGAGTGATTATTTTGCATCACAATTATTCATTGCATATTCCTTAGGTTCAAGTCAATATTTTTAAAAGGTCTATACAATCATGAATAACCACATGAATCTGCATACACCAAAATGTTTCAACTTTAACAAGCTATCCAAACTGTGCAGACTTACAACGTCAAAACTTTTCCTTCTCCCCAGAATATCCCTATTTTCCGTGATACATCATATCATACTCCAGAAGTAGCTTAACCCATTACCAAACAAGACCTGATTTTGACGCCCCTATTAGAAAAGGCTTGGGAAAACAATGAAACAAAAGAAGAAACTGCTGATAACCAGCAGTTTCTTCTTTTGTCTCAATATTTTCTGTGTCATATTTTACACAAATACTATCTTAGATAACATCCAATTTTTTATTTGTGGCAGTTTTTGAAGTGGATCACCATAAAATTTTGTCGTTTAGGAAAGGGTTAAAACAGGGTGATTTGACATTATAATTTACGGTAAATGATATAAATTAGCCAGCCTGACATTTGTTATAATTTACTAAACCACGAATGGTAAATAATATGATGAATTATGTCGGATTTTGCATTTATATCGAGACTAGGCCATACTGAGAGCAGCAGATAAGAGAGGGAAAAGTCAAATAAAGTCTCCTCGAAATTAGAAAACATATTTTACGTACCTCGAAACTTTGATACCCCTTTCTTTGTAGATCTTACATAAAAGCCAATTTATAGCCTTATACATAGGCTTAGATGAATTTTACGTAGACTGAAACATGGCGAAATACGTTGAAAAGTGGTACAAGCTAATGTACCCCCAGATAAATTTTGTTCTGTGGTAGGATAAAAACTGAAGAAAAGAGAAAATGTTGGCTTTCAAAAACAAATTCTTTTAAATTAAATGAATACCACAAATAGTATTGCCATATTTAGTAATAAAATTAAATAATAAGTATAATATCATATTTTGATATTCAAGATGTCCCTATTCATCATTTGTGACAAAAGATGACACTGAATAAACACGTACTGATGCGTTTTCACATAATTCTGTCAGACGCATTTAACCCATTACCACAAAATGACTCTTTTTGACTCCCTACAAGATAATGGCTTTGAAAAACATTGTGGTAAATGAAGAAATTGCTTGTAACAATTTCCCACAATTTTTCTACCAAGAACGATCAAAGAATGCGAAATTTCATTCAATTAATATTGTCGTCTGCAGCATTTTTGTTCGAAATTTTGTCGTTTGGTAATGGGTTAACCTACGTTTTCCTTACATAAACTTGTATTTTATACTACCAATCAGCGGTTTCTCTTTTTTTGCCTCAGTTTTGGACAGAAATTGCCTCTCAACCATTTTGTTCAGTGAAAAGGCTTCCAAATGGAAGTCTTAGATTGTGTCGATTGGGAAAGAGTTCAGTAAATCCTATTTTACTGCCTGATACCATTTATTTGGGTAATATGATGTGTGTTATAGCATGTTCTATTTTGAATTTTCAATAAGACGGTTTGTAAATATTGTTTTAAGATAACATAAATATTTATAACACGCTTACAACATTCTCACAAGGTGTAAAATCTTTTTCGATCTTTCAAGGAGGCCTATATTTTGGTTTTCAATTAGAGTAGTGTGCAAACCGTCGACGTGAAGATGAAGAATGAAATTCCAGTTTTAATCAACGACGCAAAACCACACAAAAACTAATGGGCGAATATAGATTTAGACAATCGTACAGATGGACAGCTATATATACTCAGTTCCAAAAGAAAGTGTGCACTTTTGAGTTTTAACTTTACCTTAATTTTCACAAAGTTAATGGCAATTTAGGGAGTAAAAGTGATCAATATGATACTTCATATTAGACCTTTAAGAAAACTGGCACCAAAAACAGATGTCGATAGAATTGCTCATATTGCATACACAGAGTCAGATCATTATGGTGTTGATGGTGTTGAGATTTGCACTCCTTACAGTTTTTCCTGTGGATAGAGTTACAAGCTTATATGCCGTTGTAGGGTTTGGCCAGGCCTTCCGAGCCATTTCCACGTTAAAGCTTGAACTTTCTTGTAGACGTTACGTGTACGTCAACGTTAGTAATCGCTACGTTAGTAGTCTAGTGAATCACCGTCAAACGGTGCAATAACGTTCTAAAGCGAAATTGTTTGCCTTTAAGATGTCATACAAATGACCGATTGCTATTAGAAGATAAATACCGTACAAATTCAAATTTTCGGAAGGTTTTTGTTCTCTCCAGATTCGGTCTAGCCTGGGTCCAGTCGTCAATATACAATTTGGTCAATAAGATAACGCATAAAAAATCAATACCCGTTAGATATCGCGGCACCCGTTTTTGATCGTGTTGATATTGACGCCTGGGAACAAGCATGGTATTTTCCAATGATAAGCCGATAAACCGAATGATCTATTTTTAGCCGTATAATCTATGTAAAGCCTATCGTTTTAAAACGAGGCTCGTTAACGGGATAGAGGCAGCATCAGCTATAATGGATTGAATTATATTTGAAATGTTGATAGATAATTAAATTTCTGCAAATTCTAGCATTTTCTCATTTTCCACGAATGTTTCCAATGTGCTTCTTTCGTTTGGTTGTCAAAATCACATATTCATTGTCAGGTAAAATTTGGTTTAGCACGGATGAACAGATTTTTAAGAATGCAATTGGGGACAATGGTCTTTATGTGAGCCATGGCAAATCCAATGCGGATAGTTTAACCATTCCCAAACTGCATATATTTATTCTGTAACAATTACAAAAAAAGTTTTTAAGAAACAAGCACGACTTTTGTTTGGTTTATATCGACACAAAATGATTGTTTTAAAGCTCAACTACTCTAAAGCTTAGATGGAGCCCTTGCAAACGAATTTCCTTCTGTCTTCTACTTTTCTTTTTTATTTATTTTTTTTTTAATTCGAACATAAATTCGTTTAACTATTAAATTCCTTTAAATTTACAACAGGAGGAGAAATTAATGTTGTTTGAAATTCTATATATACATGAAAAAACAATGAAAAAGGTTATGTTCTATTTCTTACTATTGTCTGATACAAAATGTTTAAGAAATGGTCGAGAGAAAAATGAAAGATTATGAAGACACAATTTCACAAAAAGTTGATAAATATTTCGAGAAATGGGTGTTTTTTATGTAAAAACAAACTCATCAATGGGCCATTTAAACTATTTAATCATTTCCCGAACATGACCTCCCCAATAGGAAAGGCTTGGAAGATATTTCGATACTCGCCATTTTCTCCTTTTGTTTGAGTATTTTCTTGCTTTATTTTCAACAAATCCTACTTTCATCATCACAAATTTTGTCGCCTGCAAGCATCTTCTAAAATGGGAGTCTAAATTGTGGTCGTTTGTTAAGGTGTAAATTGGTGGATAAGATAAACAGACTGATAAGAAGATGTGTTATATGTGTTATTGTCTACTGTAAGTGTGTCACACATTAACCCATTCCCACATATTGACGCCTTTGACACCCGACATGATAAAGCTTTTAGAAAACATTATGGACAATGAAGAAATTGCTTATGGCACATAACTTCTTCATTTCTCGCAATGTTTTCTACAAAAAGAAAAAAGTTACATATCATTAATTTTACTTGAAAATGCCGTCTGCAATATCTAGAATTAAGACAAGATTGAAACTTTGTTTTCTGGTTATTAGCAGTCAACCCTTCGACTTGAAAACGCTGCAAAACCACAAAACTGTTGTTGATAAAGATGGCATTTGTACACTGAAAGAATATATTGAGACGAATGGGGAAAACTGATGGTAATATTAAGAAGTTTCTCCTTTTTTTTCTTCATTTTTTTTTTTTTTTTTTTTTTTTTTTTTTAGATCAAACGTTTCCAATTATGGTCTTTTTCGGGAAAGGGCAAACCCTTTCTCAAACAAGACCTAGCTGGTTTCAAGGTGTTTAATTGAAAGGGCTTGTGGAAACGTTAAAGCGAAAGAAGAAATGTTGATAAACAGCATTTTCTCCTTTTGCCTCAATTTTTTCTCAGCTGCTTGGTTCACAAATCATTTTCTGTTCAAAATCCCTTTCGGCAGCATTCAAAATAAAACGGTCAAAATTTTTGCCGTTTTTAAAAGGGTTAAGCGACCGACACCATAGGATTTATAGCCAACCGTTTAACCCTTAGCAATAACAGTTTACCAAAAAGATATAAATCCAATAATTGCTGAATTGTGCAATATTTGTTAGCCTAATTAGAATTATCTTCAAAAAGACGGGTACACGATTTCCATGAAGAAATACGGGTACCAGTCTAGTCCAATGGGGATTTCTGTTACTAAATATAGCACTAAATAAATGTCTGGACGAGTTACCGTTCGTGAAATTACCCCCAAAAATTGGCGAAAAAAGCAGATGGCGCACTTGTTTGACCCCAGACTGATCTTTAGACCGGAGAAAGTAAAGGAGGGAAAAATGATCAGTCTGGAACCCAGTCTAGATTCGGTCTTGCTCACCAACGTTAATTGTAATTCGTTTCAAGCTAATGCACTATGTACAAATGTAATGAACATGTGATGTTATGCTACAATATGACAAAAGGAGTGCAGCGAGTGTAATTTCTGATCGATAACTCATCCAGCACGTGAGGCATACTTAAAACACTAAAAATGCAAAATCGCAATCAAGCCGAAAATTCGTGCGTGCTATGTGATTTCTTCATCAATATATCGTTTTTCAATAGTCTTGAGATGTGTCGTACAAAATCCCCTTGTGGTAGACGGTATACTTTTCGAGATATTCAAAATTTAAAAGTGCACACTTTCTTTTGGAACTGAGTACACTTGCTTATTTTCGATGTATTTCTGTGGTTTAACCCTTTCCAAAACCATTCTAGATTTTGCATCCCTGAGCATTTAAGACCAACACCCGAATTATTTTCAGTGTTCACAAATAGATTCTTTGTAACCTGTGGCAACTGTAAGACAGTAGAATGGCTCCTGGTCAGATCACAAGAAGGTAGCCAATCGTTGTCTCTGTCGGAGTCAAATGCCATATGGACCCGTTTTCCAGATCCGAGGCCATAATTATATGACTCGTTACATACGAAACAGGGCCTAATTGGAACTGACATAGAACTAATATTTTGGAAACGTATGGGTATATCAATATGGAAATAGACAGGGACAAAAGAAGGATTCGTGTGTCTCTCTTACTTTTGCTTCGTGCAGAGAACAACGTAGATCTAGACAGACTGTTCACCAGAGTATGCAGACCTAAATGCCAGTATGAACATTTTCTCGTATCCCAGCTCAAACGTATTGGTCTAATTTGGTTATAACCAGACTCAATATCCGGGGATCAAGAGAAAATATCGTGATTCTCTATACTTTATCATTATTACTTCCGACAATATGAGAAAACATAATGGAATATAATAAGATAGTATGATATGTCTAATGTAGGGATTCTTATCAGACAGACATGCACTGTATTTGCTTTTGGAGAGGTCCTCTCTCATTTAAGTCAACTTTTTTGCATACATTTTTTGATATAGGCGTCTCTTATACATGTAGGATATAACACATTACAACATAATAACTTTAATAAGAGAAGTGAAGGCACTGTCTTCACTTACATTAGTTACTTTCATTGTAATTTTATAAACAGAAGCTATCGTCATCTGCAAAACGTCCCCATGTGGACGCTTGTTTTAAGCTACAGTTACGATTTTTTTTTAAAGAAAAGCGACGGTATGAAGGAAAACAGAGTGGAAAAAGGAAAGCGTGTTCTATCTACATCTCACGGTCAACCGTGGATTAATGAAATCTAATTAATATACAAATAAAGAAAAGAAAACAAGAATAACTTACAAATTATATACGTATCGCTTATTATTGACTTGGCCAGTGAATTATAGAGCGTAATCTTTCTATATATTTCCAATTGTATCATCATAGATACTCTATAGATATCTTCGAAAACCAGGGTATCTCAAACGCTACGCTGCATCGGTGTAGAGTACATCGTGCGAGACCTGCTTGACGTACCAAAGTCTATACTTAGCATGCATGCATTAAAAATGCGCGTGCGTACGTAAAATATACGCATGCATATAGAAAATTTACGCGTGCATGCGTATTTTTTAAAAGTCTGTTTTCAGCCTGCATTTGTAAATTTTCCAGAGTGTAAATTTTACTCGTGCGCGCGTAAATAATACGAATGCATGCGCAAAAAATACGCGCGTGTGCGTATCTTCTATGCACACGTTGGATAAGGACTTTTAAACAATTTGGTACGTCATATACCAGGATGGTACACAATGACAAATTTTAAATTGAAAGTGGATTGGGACGTATATAAGGCTTAAGTTCCTATTCTGACCAATGCAAAAGTAAATATAAACCAGCATCTGGAAAATGTCCCTTATAGCATTTCAGAAAACCAGATTAGCCTTCGTTATTTTTGTCAGTCTAATCTCACAAACTTCGACTGTATTATTTGAAGCATATCTTTAACCAGATAAGGATAAAATTACTTCGCATTTCATGTGCGCTGATATATCGAAAGTAAAACTAGTTCGAAGTAATAATACCCATAATGCCAAAATCAGATCGTTCGGTTTGCGTCAAGACAACACTTGTTTACAATATTACGGCCCACCTCAGGTTGATATAGCTAATTTTCAGAACTAATCAGAGAACAATATGGTCAATGCTGACTAAAATGTGATAAGGGGCGTGCATTTTTTCCAGATCCCGACTCATAAGTGACACGTCAAGGAAGTCATAATCTGCGACCTTTCTCTTCAAATGCACCAATTCATCAGTCTACATTTTTATACATGTATTATAAAATATGTCATTTATGTTTGAACATGTTAAACAAATAGGACAATTGGCATGTGACCTACTTGAAAATGATTTGTTATGTTGGTGATAAGTTGGATACACAAATATCTAGATATTCTTTCATCTTATTACAAGTGACAAACTTATAGAGCTATCATTTCAACGGACTGTTGCACGATAAAACCATTGCCCAAACAAAACATGGTTTTGACGGCCTAAGATTAAAAGTTTAGTTTTCCCCCTTTTGCTAAAATACTTTCTGTGATATCGTGCGCAAAAATCAATGTAATTCGACATTATGTTTTTTATCTGAAGCAGCTTTCAATTTGAACTATCCTTCAATTTTGTCGTTTATGAAAAGGTTAGGGTCCATTTTCAATGAAAGTTTTTGGCACTCGTAATCTCGAAATCGGTTGACTCGAAACACTGCTTATGTCGATATTAACATGTAAATGGTTATGTACCAGTTATCCTAAAGATGAACCGTAGTACGAGTATTATTGATGTCAAAATCTGGTCATGTCGAGAGAGGGTTAAAACCAGGTGGAATTAGGGAAAGTGGTTAACAAATTGAATGGCATAACCTTCTTAGAATTTTGAATCATGGGGAAAAGAGAGAAGGAAGAGGAGAATATTTGGGTAACCGGGATTCCCAAAATTTTCATTCTTTTGTCCCAAAATAATGTTGGATCTAATAGGTTTCGACTTAATAAAGTAACCCGAGACATATTTTCGGACATTTTAACATTTTAACAACAGTTTAGTTCGGCTATCGTGTGTTTTCAACGTTGTGTATACCTCACGATAAATGACCCGGCAGAGCAGCCCATGCTAATCGAATGTATTGCTCTGCCAGGTCAATTCTCGTCAGCTATATTACCAGGTTAAAGGGCGGGTGTAGTAAATATTGGACCGTGAACCACGGCGCCACCTATCCAAGGAAAGATAATCCGCTACGGTTCCCCAATTTTTCCCGGATATCAATTGACGCCTTTTGACACCCACATGAAAAAATGTTTTTTTTTGAAAACACTGTGAAAAAATGAAGATTTTTCTTGTGAAAGGCAACTTCTTCATTTTCCACAATGTTTTCTACACAGAAAGACCAAAAATGCAATATTTTATTCATTTCACTTGTCATTGTCGTCTGCAAAAGCTTCGAATTTGGACAAGTCTAAAATTTGGCCATCTAATAATGAATTACACCAAGATCGGATATGTCGAACTATAGATATCTGGAAGTTATTTGTTGTCTCCTATGTATTTTGACATAGCGGGTGTCAACTTTATTTATCTATGATAAAGAATGCCATCTATGTTTGAACAAATAGAGCAATTGACGCGTGATCTACTTGAAAACGACCTGACATGGCGGTAACAGATTGGATACGCAGTTATCTTAAAGTAAACACGAAAAAAGTCTGGGACGGATGTAATAATGTGTGAATTATCAATACCCTTGTCAGAGCAAAAAGGTGAGAGGGAGTGAATGCATTCTAAATTTGTTATTCCAAATCCAAACCCTATGTTGTGGGTATTCATTTGAATCGTCTCACCGAGACGATTCAAATGAGTACCCACAACATAGGGTTTTATGAACAATAAATGAAATACTGCATTTTGAAAAGCCATCGCTCTCTTATTTTCAGTTCTGCCCTTGTCATATTACACGACAACTGCTTGAAATTTCTCAGACCCAAGGGAGGTTTTGAAGAAAAGTGACGATTCTACCGAACGCATCATAAATAGAATGTTGCTTCATTTCACTGGATACCATTAATTATGAAAGATGTAAGAGCTCATCTTAAGCACCGTGTAGTTTGAAAAGAGAATACAGTGGACATACACTAGACCTTCTAAAAGACTGAACCAACCTGCTCGTTTTGTATGTCCTGTAAAATCATCATTTATCACTCTGCATAAAAAATGACAAATAAAACAAATAAATGTGTGAAAATAAAACAAGATTCTCGTCAGAATAAAGACACTCGCGTACCACATAATGGGGGGTGGGGGAGGGGGTACTTGAATCTCTTGTTTACAAGGCTTATGCCTACATGTATCCTGGAGAGGCCATTTTGAGATGGACCTTTTATAATGAAGACAGGGAGATACGCGATATACGATATGTAGCGGATTAGGGTTAATCCACCATGGTCAACAGAGATTTTTATTTGATAAATCGTTCAATACACGAAATACAAACAGCTCGCACCTGTCCGAAATATTTGCTTAACTGTTTACTCGCCTTATCAAACGAGTCAGAGAAACTTTCGATATTATTCCATCAACTTTTACCTGCTACAGATCTAGGCTTAACCTTTTCCAAAAACATTACAAGACCGGGTTTTCACGCATCTAATGATTATGAGAGCCTTGGGGAAAATTGAGATAAAAGAAGATGTTGATAACCAGCATATTCTCCCCTTCCCCTATAGTATTTGTCCTATATTGTACATAAATCAGATTTTAATTGTTCATCGATATCAAATTCGTTAGAACCAGTCTAAAATTGTGTCGTTTTTAAGAAATGGTTGAAGAGTTCAAACAAAGCTTTAAATGAAAATTGTTTAGAAGAAGCTTTAACTCTCGACATTTGATACTGGTTTGAAGATTATTTTGTCATATTAAAGCGGTCTTCGGAAAGGAGAAAGGTTGATATTAAGTATGGCCTACAAACAATTTGTAATAAAATCAAGATAAAACGAGGCCCTAAAATTAAATTTGGTGTCAGAAAACGGTTAGGCTCGGACGAGTTTCTATTCATTTTCGGTATTTCATTACAATTTATCGATGCTTTTCAACAAAAATCTCGTAACTACAGGTTGTTTAAAGCTGTAGTTACGATGTTTTTGTTGAAAAGCATCGTTATATTGGTCTATAAACTTAACCATCCGTGATGCTAACAATTGGACAAATTCGTACAATGTCCAGTAGATGGATTTTTAATGTACACGTCGCTGCTTTGCTGTGAAAACCTCGTAACTGCAGCTTTAA
The DNA here is from genome assembly GCA_963680895.1 of Fragum sueziense. NCBI lineage: Eukaryota > Metazoa > Mollusca > Bivalvia > Cardiida > Cardiidae > Fragum > Fragum sueziense. The sequence continues at coordinate 17,847,650 of OY804599.1, read as the reverse complement.
ACCAGCTGTAGTTACGAGGTTTTTGAAAGAAAGCGAGTGCATGTATTGTTAAATTCAATTGACCCTAGTGTAGATGAAATGCGAGCATGGCCCCGACCACTGAAAGCCACGGGAGCTTCAAATTAGGCATATATCAACACTGGTCAGTATGCGACTTAGAACAAACTGACCGATTCAAATTCATGTCGCTTTTAACCCACTGTATAACTGGTCTAACATGAACATGACATACTTAATAAAGTCAGACTGCAATTAAGCAGGTGCAAAAGATGTCGAAATGTTCCGAGATCGACATGACAGTGGTTGAAGTGTAGTAGGACACTCATTCTAGCGTTGTATTTGGAACGTCTGATTGTCAAACCACCAGCAGCAGTAGCAGCAGTAGTAATGGTAGACGCAGCAGCAACAGCAGCACAACCACCACCCAGGCCCGTAAGAAGCAATTTAATATTGGGTGGGCTAAAACTCCTGTGTCTGAACATGGGGGGGGGGGGGGCTAAATTGGATTTGTGTTAAAAAAGCAAAAATCGGCATTTTGGTCAACGTTGGGCTTAGCCCCCTAGCCTATGTTCCTACCACTTTGTTCCTACGGGCCTGCCACCACCACCACACAATAACAACAGCAACAACAGTTGTTCTTCTAGTGACAACTCGAGCTTGTCATTACTGCGTTGAAATAGAAGATAAGAGGAAAAATGATGATAATAATCGGTAACCTACCTTAACCTTTTCTTTCAAAAGAGCCTCGGCAAAACCTCGACCCATGCCCATCGCTCCTCCGGTAACGATGGCAACTTTTCCTGCTAATTCCATTTTTACGTTTAGTTTATTTTTCTTCAAAGAAATCGCCGATTTATGTTCACCGCATTTATCTAAATCCAAAATCAACCGTTTTTGTCATTTATTGCACCAATTTCCTGCTTCACTAATAAATTTCTCTTTCACTGATAATTTGCACCGGACTGAAATTTTCTGTTTCGTCGTTTATTCCTATTTTCTCTGATAATGTATGGAATCCGTGTCGTGTTATCATATGACTTTCATCTATGGTATAACGCTATGTCATGAATTTTATTGACATTTTTTCTTATCACTAAGTTATGAAATAGACCTACTGTACCCGAAAATCTACTCAAGTTATCTATAAATCGTCGCTTTTAAACTAAAACCTCGTAACTGCAGCTTAAAACAAGAGCTGCAGTTACGAGGTTTTTGTTGAAAAGCAGCGATATATGCCCATTCCAAAACGACAACACATTATTTTTCCAATTTGAAACTAGCTATAGCTCACGATAAATGACAGGGCAGACCATGATCCCTAGCTAATATAGCTCACGATAAATGGCCTGGTAGAGCATCCCTAGCTATTAGCTAGGAATGGTCTGCCATGTCATTTATCGTAAGCTATACATGCGACAATACGGATGTTTATAAAGATTGAATTTGTGTAAAATATAACGCAGAAAAATGTTGGTGCAAAAGGTGAAAATGATGGTTATCAGTATATTTTCTTTTAGTCACGTCAATTTTTTCCTAAACGTCAAACGCAGGTCGTGTTTTGGAGGGAGTTAACCTTTTTTCAACGAGTGACGCTTCGTGACACACACCAGTTTGAAAATCTAAAAACTAAGGATTGAGGCAAAAGATGAAAACGAAAATTCTGCTTTTGCTTTAATGTTTTTAAATTATGGGCTACATTGTTCACAAAGCCTACTTTTATCAACGTCCGTTTTGTTTTCTGCACCAGCTTTCAAATTGGATGTGTCGAAATGTGTTAAACGCAACAATTTATCACGGAATTATTACAATTTACCACGGAATTCCAGCGGACTAAAATATATGTCAAACTCCATTAAATAAACCACAAACACTATTTACCTACATTTAAGAATAAACCCACTCGTGGATTCTTATCTATCTGATATCGTTATCGTAGCTTGAAGTAACAGGCTCCTCATAGGCATACCCTCACTCTAAAATGTTGGCTTTTCTCCTTTAACCCCCCCCCCCCCCACACACACACACCGATACGATCGATGTTTCTCTCTGAAAGCAACTGAAATACAGAAGACCCAATAGCATAACATGGACCTTGATCAGACTGCGTGTATACACAGGCTGATCAAGGTCCATGTTGTTCTCAAATGCTGTAAGTAACCCTTTTCCAAACCACGGCTCAAATTTCGTCAAATAAACATTATGTCAAATTCCATTAGCGTAAACCACAAACACTATTTACCTACATTTAAGAACAAACCCACTTGTGGTGAATATTCTTATTCTCTTATCCAACAAGATATCGTTATTGCTGCTTGATTAAATTTTATATTGAATTTCTTAACAGACATAAAACGAAACAGTCCATGGTTCTGCTGACGCCTCTTTAAGAAAACGACCGAAAAAGAGTAAGCATGTACATCCTCATTAAAAACTTGCACCTGTTCGATATTTTACTCCATAACGTATCATTATCTCAGCTTGAAGCAACAGGGTCAAACAATTGATTAAGGCCCTACGCTATCAGATCGTTTTCGTTCGAGGCCAAAAGCAACACACCTTCACAGCTCAAACCTAACACAAACAATACTAGTCCTGATTTTGACGTCCCTTATATGAAATATTTGGAAAAATATTGAGACAAAAGAAGAAAATGCTGATAGTCAGTATTTTCTCCTTTTGTCTCAATATTTTCTGTGTAATATTGTACACAAATCTTATATTTATCAACCACCAGTTGCTACATTGGAATAGTCTAAGCTATTTCCAAAACAAGACCTGCTTTAGATGATCCCAAATAGCAAAGGCTTGCGAAGATATTGGAGCAAAAATGTTGAAGACCATTTTCTGTAGGATCGTAGCTTTCAAATGGATACAGTGTCCATTAAGGGGGCTATATAGTGCAACCCTTATCAGATTAGGACTTCAATCATTAAGATATTTGAATTGATACAACGGTTTGAATTTCATTGGGATTGTTTTTACCTTGTAAAGTAAATCTCACAACTTTATTTATAGCGCAAACCTACTTCAGAAGGATTTATTAGCCTACAATAACTCAACGATCGGGTCAAGCCCTTGTTGAATTCTGATGCACCATTAAATCTATATTTCCATGAAATAGTATTTATTTTAAAGAATACAGACGAAATACAGTCATTTATGAAGAATAGTATTAAAATAGACAAGAAAAATATTAAATAGCCATTCATTAGAAAATTCCATCGTCTACATTCCATTAGAGTTTCTTGAATTTTTCGAATTTGAAAACATTGATCTAAAATGCGAAACCACAGATGATTGTCAATGCATTTTGCTAGAACAACTTTACACTAAAATATGTTCACAATTGCTTCCAAAAGAATGCTAAACAGCCATTATGTCATATAAATCAGACGATATATTTCAAACACTAGTATTTACCTAGGTTGAAGCACCTAGCCACTTGAGTAAATTCTACTACCCTCCTACATAAGATTAGAACAGCTTGAACTCAACTGTACAAAACCCTGAACAACGATAAAACAAACTATGACGATTAAAAGAAATGGATTTCCCATATTCTTCGAACATTTGAACTAACATCATAACACAAGATATTTTTGGCATACCTAATGGACAAAACTTTGGAAAACACCGTTGTCAACAGCAGTTTTCAATTCAGTTTCCTTTGAATTTTGTTGTTTGGGGCAAGGTGTGATCCACAGAAGCATAAACACAGAAGATTCGATCACTTGGCCCTACTGTGGATTGTCGCGCATTTATGCAATCTTTAAAACGGAATTCCATAACGTCAAAATTTAATGTTACAATTTTGCGAGAACTTTTTAGATGACCCTCCCTTTTCATTTCAAGGTAATTGCACCTACTGATTACATAACTATGTTACGATTATCAGAATCTGGGATTGCAATTACATGGAAAATTGGATTCGTTTAGTATATTTAGAAATCGCCATTGGATTCATTTAGGAAAAGGGATTCATTTACTAAATTCAAAGCATTTTGTGAAATAATACCGTTTGAGATTTCATTGTCAGAGAATGGCATGTGATGTAAGAAAGAATATCGTCACTGTTCAATAAAAAACCTCGTAACTGCAGCTTGTTTTAAGCGGCAGTTACGTGGATTTTGTTGAAAAACAGCGAGCTAGATATAATTAGGAGGGGTTAATGACTTTTCAATAATGCAAAATATCTTTAAGTGCTCATCAAAACCCATCTTGTAGGTAATCATTGCAATCGTCTTCTCGTTTTAAGAAACAATGTTAGAATGCCCCTTTTTTATCTGCTGCTCTGTGTAGTTAGTTGTTCTTGTTTTAAATTCCGAACCCTGCGTGATGCCGATTAAACAGATAAGACTTGAATAATGAGCATCATTTATCCACCACACTCGAAAATCTTATTTTAAGCCTTTACCAAACAACAAAATTTTAGGGTGGTCCAATTTGAAAGTTACTGCAGACGACAAAATGGACATTGAAAAAGAAAGGATTTGTGTACAATATAGCTAAGAAAATATTGAGGCAAAAGGAGAAACTGCTGGTTATCAGCAGTTTCTTCTTTTGCCTCAATGTTTCCCAAGACTTTTCTATTAGGGACGTCAAAACCAGGTCATGTTTGGGAAAGGGTTAAGTCTTTCCCAAACAATACCTGGGTTTCGCGTCTCTAAAAGAAATGCATGGGAAAACATTGAGGTAAAAGAAGATAATGCTGAAAACTAGCATTTTCTCCTTTAATCTCAATATTTTTCTGGCTGTATTGAAAATAAAACCACCCTTTATCAACAACCGTCATGTCCTCTGCAGCAGATATCAAATTAGAATAGTAAAAAAAAGTTTTGTTTTGGAATAGTGGTTAATTTGTGAAATACCAAGGATGTGCTAGTCTAGTAGTTATTTTCTGGCAGAGGCCTAGAAATGGAAAGTGGGAGGCCGGAATGTGTATGCAAAGTTTAATACTGGAAGTTGTTCAGGAACTTCTGCTGTACTAGAAATGCCCTGTCTGCAAGTCAGCAATTGACCTTTGGGTGAGTTACAGGGGTCAAAGGTCACCGAGTGCAAAAATATAGAAATTCGCTATTTTGTTATATTTCGAATCCTCGAACGAAGAAGCTATCTTGTGAATGAATGAAAGTTGTGTTTTCTTGTTGGCCAGATTGTTGGCTACATTTGTTGCCATGTCTGCAGATTCATTGTCGGTTCTATGAGGTCAGAACAGGGGTCAAAGGTCACTGAGTGCACAAATTCTTGAATTTCATTTATGTCGATTCAAAGACTTCCAGGCATGGGACTTTGAGTTATGAATAAACAATATTTATGTTTTCTAATTACCAAATATATTGGGGCAATTTTTGGTTCCTGTCTGCAGATTCCTAGCCAGTCTTTAAGGTCACAAAATGGGGTCAAAGTTTAATGAGTGCAAAATGGCTATTTGAAATTATTCCTGGTTAAAATTAATTTGTTTTAAGGCAATGGTATTGGCTTTTAAAGAGACAGAAGTTGTATTTTATGTTTGTCAGGTATGTAAATGACATGTTTGTCCCTGTCTGCAGATTCAAAAATAAAAGTAAGAGCATAAAGACAAGGGGTCAGAGGTCATTGAGTGCAAAAATCATTAAATGTCATATATGTCCATTCCGAGACTTCAAGACATGGAAGGACGAGTTACAAATAGGCAATACCTATGTTTTCCAGTAACCAAATATGCTGGGGAGCTTTTGGTTCCACTGTCTGCAGATGCCTAGCCCGTTTTTAAGGTCAGAAAATGGGCCAAAGGTCAATGAGTGCTGAATGCTCTATTTGACATTATTCCAAATTCAAAATAATGATTTTAAACTTTAAAGTTGGCTTATGATTGGACAAGAGTTGTATTAAACGTTTGTTAAATATGTAGATGACATATTTGTCTCTGTCTTCAGATTCAAATTTAAGATTTAGAGATAGCAAAATAGAGATCAAAGGTCAAAGAGTGCAAACATTTAAAAAGCGATAAATACGAGGGTTGTCCTGAAAGTTCGTGGACACACAATTTATTTTGCTTCATAATACTTTGTTTGTGAAAAAAGCTTTATCAAATTAAAGCTAAACATCTATCAAGTACTTTTCCAGCAAAAAGAAATAAATTTAATTTGCAATTAATTTGCAATAGGACCTAATACGACCCTACATAGGGGTACCTGGAGCACGTCAAATTTTGAGCTTTTTGGCTACCCATGTCTGGTTTTTAATAAGTGATTTAACGTATGAAATTGGCGGGAAACAAAATAATAAATGTATGAAAATGTGACCTAACATTCCGACTCCATATTGTTTTGATTTTAATGTTGTCGCGTTAAAAATTGACATTTGAGGATGATTTAAAGAAGCTTGATATGGATGGTAATCTATCAAAAATGACGACGTCGGACGCTTGGGTGGAGCAGCGCGTTCTTGTGAAATTTTGCGAGGAACTAAGAAAGCGCCTGCAAAGACCAGGGAATTCGTTAACTCATCTACGAAGAGACCATGTGCGCAGTATTATATCGTTTGCAAATGTCACAAACATTTTCGGGGAAGCAATAGCTGATTCCAGGTCTCAAAGATCGAGTGTTATAACAGATAGAAATGTTAATTTGGTTAGTGACGTCGTGAATGACGATAGGAAAAGTATGGTAAGATATATCGGAGGAAAAATGTGAACTGTCAAAAACAATTGTTAACGGAATCCTGACAAAACATTTGAAAATAAAAACAGTGTGTGCACGAGGGCGCTTAGAATGCTTTCTGAAGAAAATAAAGCAGCACAAGTCTTCTTGGCGAAGTTATTTCTTCGTCGCATGAACGTCGTAACGTCATGACGTGCTCCGGGGTGCATCAACCTTCTTCACAAAAATAGATGTAATTCTGTTAAAAATGGAGAGATTTTGCTCAAATTTTGAAATTTTGTTTCTAAGATATTGTTTAATGGCACCATGTGTGTGTTATAAAATCTTCTTTTCTCATTTTTATATATTAAACAGTGTCCACGAACTTTCCGGCCAACCCTCGTACTTGAAAATATGGATTTTAACTCAAAAACAATTATGAAACATTGAAATTTCAATGATACTTACTCTGTTAATAATTTTGATTCGTAAATAATTATCCATGATAATGATAGATCTAGATATGATTGAAATAATCAATGGCAATTTGTCCACTCTGAGAAGTAAATTGTTTAAATCTAAGTAGATATATTGTTTCATGTGAAATATAGCATTTTGTATATTAATTCTCGTGGGTTCTTTTGTATAAAAATGCTCACTTATATGTTTTATATGCATTTGAGGATAACTTATGGTCAATCTATTATTTGTTTTTGTGATTAAGATGTGGACTTATAACCAAAATCTCCGAAAAGCCTTACACGATGTATAGATAGCTATCAAACCATCTAGAATACCAAGCTGTTAATTTCATTTTTCATTGAAATTACAACAGGGGTGATAACCATTTTCGATAATTGCGCACTCCTCTGTTCAATAGATTTATTCGGTTTATTGGTACAAAACACATGTCAAAGACTGCGGTTCTGATATTTTTTGTTTTAAATGACAACACAGAATAAGCAAGTTACAAACCAAATCTACTGGTATGTGATCTCCTTGTTAAAAGCTGTCCCAAAGAAGAGAAGGTGTCTATTCGTAACTCTGTTGATTCTGTTTGTTAAATATTGCTTACAAAGCTATGATTGAATTGAATTATACCATCCAAATTTACAAATTGACAACCAAGGATACATTTTAAAATATTTGTATTTTTCTTGAAAATATTTTGAATTCAAGTAGATTCTTCGTTACATTTACGCATCAATCATAAACTCATCTATGACTTTTGAATCCACATATTATTATGCTGGGTTAGAATAGAATGCTTATAATACATGTCCATGAGACTCATGTTAAAATATCTACACTCATTGAAAGAGCTTGTGTAAACCTATTTCGAAATTCATCCATACTGTAGGAATTGTAGTCAGGAGGAACAGACACATGCATGCATGCCTGTACCAACACCGAAGTCTTCTTATTATACATTTCGTTAGACACAGAAGGGAGTCTTCTACAATACCCCTTCTGAAATCAAAGAATAAACATGCGTAGATCTATTTACTGACATGTCATGTGAAAGCAAGATACATATCCCTTTTTTCAATTCTTGAGCTGAACAAGGCTTTGGAACAGTTCTTGCTTTATGAATTAGATTCTGGTATGAACCTAGGGATGTACTTACAAATGAGGATTTGATTTGATTTGTATAGATAACATACTCATTTATTGAAGAGAGTGGTTTTGCCAAACTAATATGACATCCATTTGCCAATATACAGATCATGGTCTGGACAAAGTTGAACACTTGCATGATGCATCTATACCAAAATTAAGTTGTGGTAGGTTCTTGATTATAGACATTGTCTCAATACCCCAAAATGGGTTGGATAACAAACAATTTATATGACAAATGCATAATTTGACATGTACTCCATCAATACTGAAATCAAGATAAGAAATAGTACAGTATTTACATAAAAATGAACATGTTGGTCATTGCAACAATGACCCCGCTATTTTTAACAATATTTATATAGATCGATGAAAAATGAAGCCAAAATCCAATTACTAGCTACATGTATGAAGATACATTGTTGGGCAAAAGTCATCACTAAATGTATGGTATTGTAATGAAAATATTAAGACACTGCTAAATGACTTGATTTCAGTTTTCATTTTTCTCTTTTTCATGTTTTAGTCTGCCTGTATCATTGTAATAAGATCACACATGCAATTAATTTTCGAAGTTTAGATAACATTATTCAGTACTTTCATCATTTGATGTTGGCCTTATTAATCTGTATTGTGATTACTTGAATTGTGTCTTCGAATCAAAGTTATTGTCAGGTTTTAGTGTCATCGAAACCTCAATTTTGCACATCTTTTTTATGCACACCACATTTTCAGGGAATTCGTTTTATATTTTGGTAGATTTTTACACTCTTTGACCTTTGGCCTCTATTTTGTATACCCGATATTTTCAATTTTGATTCTGCAAACAGGGCTAAACATGACATCTACACATTTGGGGAAGTGTAAGATATAACTATTATCCACCAATTAACATATACAAATGTCTTGAAACATATAATGGACCAGGATTAATTTGATATAGCGTTAGTGTACTCATTGACATTTGGCTTCCTTTTCTGACCATAAAAACTAACCTATACATGGTCCGACCTTTGTCCGAAATAACTATGCCTGACTTCTCATTTTATTAAAATGCACTGGCTTTAATTAGAGAAATCCCCCCGGATACATTCTTAAAAATTGGAATTTCGTAATTTTGTATTGCACACCAACATCGTGTGCTCTTCTGATAAACACTGTTCATTGTTAAATGTTTGTATTGTATGTTGCTATAACATTGTATTTATATGTTAAGCAGTAAAGAAATAAATAAATAAAATAAAAACTAACCAATGATATGCAGACAGGAATCAAAAGATCCAAAACATATATAGCGACTGGAAAACATAAATACTATCTATTCATTACTATTCGTTCCATGCTTGGAAGTCTTGGAATGGACATGTATGAAATTTAAAAACATTTGCACTCTATGACCTTTGACCCCTTTGTATACACTCTTGATTCTAATTTTGAATCTGCAGATAGGGGCAAACATTTCTATTACGCCTTTAGCAGACATAAAATACAACTTACGTTCTTAAATTAGCAAACACCAGCATTTAAAACGTTAAAATTATATCAGGAATAATTTCAAATAGTGTGTTTGCACTCGGTGACCTTTGACCCTTTTTTTTCTGACATTCATACCTAGCTAGGAATCTGCAGACAGGATCCAAAAATTTCCCCATTATATTTCATTATTGGAAAACATAGATATTGGATATTCATAACTCAAACTTTCATGTCTGGAAGTCTTGAAGTGGACACATATGAATTTTAAGGATGTTTGCACTTAGTGACCTTTGACCCCTTTTCTGACCTTATAGAACCAAATTTGAATCGGCAGACTTTGCAAAGTTTGTAGCTAACATTCCGGCCAACTAGAAAACACAACTTTCGACCATCCAAGATTTAACTTCCAGGTTCGAGGATTAGAGATCTAGAAAAATAGCGAAATTTGGCATTTTTGCACTCAGTGACCTTTGACCCCTGTTTTGACGTTAAAAGTCAAATTTGAATCTGCAGACAGGCCAAACCATGATGCCCACATGTTGGGCTATCAGGAAAACACAACTTTCGTCCATACACATTCCGGCCTCCCACTTCTAAAATTTTGGGTTTCGACTACCAGACTATGCGTACTAATTAAAACATGCAGGTAGTGTGGCAAAAACGATCCGACTGCACGTCTGTGCAGGCTGATAGTTTACTATGGTGCCTAAAGTGACCGGAATGTTCCGGGTTCAGCATGACGACGGTTGAAATACTTTCGATGTTTCAAGAGAACACCTTTATGCTTGGCAACATCATTCACTCTGAATGATGTATTGCTCCATGTTTAATTCACATAAAATGACAAATTAGCTAAATTACACGTTTTAAAAAGGTAAACACTATGTTTTCTCAAATTGAAAATCTCAATTATATTTTTTTTTTTATTTTTCTCGAATTAGATCTTTTCTATGCTGTGATACCGGTATCTCTCAGAAAGGGTACTTCAACGAAGATTACGATTTACTTCAAGACCAGTCTGATCGTAGGCTATACAATGCGGTTATAGCACAAAACGCACAGCTACATTGATATCTGTCACATTTGATAAAATGTTTAAAACTTATGACAGATTTCGGCCATGGACAGGCAGCGATGCATGTAAAATCTGACGAGGATCGAAGTTTCTGGAAAACAATTGCACACTAAAGCCTTGCCCTTTTGTCTTTTTATTTAAATCAATGTCGCCTCTTTTCTTCGAAAAATCTCGTAACTGCAGCTTGTCTAAAGCTGCAGTTACGAGGTTTTAGAAGAAACGCGACGGTATGCTATTACTGGCACAAACAAGGCCCATTTTATAGTTGACAGCTCAAATACTTTTCTCTTCCTAGAACAAGTTTTCCGTGTTATTTCAAAGAGGATAACATAAACTCAGAAACACACAAACAATCTCACAATATTTTCTTAAATCCAATCTTTAATAAACCCACTGAGACCAAAGTCCACTCATAGAGTATCAAGTCAAGTGCGGTCTAAACGTCCCCAAATACATTGTATTGGATTTTAGTCCATAAATATCTACAAACTGTGAACTTTTGTAGACGGTTGAACATAATGCGATGTCGGTTTTTTTTTCGTGCGATATCGTTAACATTCGTTACGTATCCGAATCTATTCGGGCGACATCGTTTACATTCGGCGGTGGATCAAATTATGTTATCTTAACAGATTGACTCAGTCTACTTTTACCGCAGTATTTAACGTGCTATATTGTACGTGTACATAAACCCTATCTGCATCAAGATATTGTCGTCTGAAGCAGCTTGTAATTTGGAACCGAACAAAATTGCGCCATTTGGGAAGGGGTAATGTCGAGCTAAAAAATCGGCAGATGGTAATGTCGACATCATTGTCGCCTCCCTAACCTTTGATCAACTAGGCAAGAATACTGTATTTCACACAATGTTTTATAACGTGGTCACCTAGTCTGTATTTTATTGGGTATTTATCTTTTGATAAAAAGATGATATCGATAACTATTGAAAGAAACGAAAATGAGTGTATAAATTAGACCCAATTTACATCTTTTATTATTCATGGTTCATTCTATTGGTAAACATTAAAAAAACTTGAAAACGAATTCGTAAATATTGCACTGTCCATGAGATTACGGATGTCGCTCAGGACCACTTTTTTTTTACAAAATGGGACATACATTGATTATCCTGAAAGCAAAGGTAGCCTAATCATATCAATTGCGTTTTATTCCAGGAATGGACTCTTCGGCTATAATCGAACTGAATCGCAGCGTCTTTATGGCTTGAATAATGCTCGCAGAATAGCCTACTGCGAGCAAAAAAGGGGAAAGGGCAAATCACCCTACCCGCCACCTTTTCCTACGTTTAGCAATAATTTGTCGTCTGTGACTCCTTTCAATCATGACTAGACTAAAATGATTGTCGTTTTGGAATGGGTCATAAGAAAATAACCAAATATTTGGAATAATTGGTGATGTATATAATAATGGAGTCTCGTGCATCAAGAATGTGAGATTTCTGGTCTTAATTTCAGCTAATCCGTTCGAAAAACTTGACATGTTATATAAATTATAGTGTTTATGTTACAAACGAGACTCGTAAGAATAAATAAAGTGCCAAATGAATTCTTCATACATAAACACATAACAATCTTACCTAACATAAACCAGGAAATCTGAAGTTTATTTTTCATCATGCTATTAAGTTTCAAGACAGCTTAATTAATGCTCGCCCCAGCTTTCTCATACCTTCATTCTGGTGCCAAGTCGGAAAAAAGACAACCATTATCACTACCACCACCGCCACCATATTTAAAAAGAATATTCAAACAAAGCACAATACCAGTTTGCTGTTATCGCGACCAATGTGTCCTAGTTTTGGTAGATATACATGGAGTATAGGCACGGTGTATAATCACGTGACTCAGAATTTCCGATACTCTTCAATATATTTTTTAATACTTGACCAATTTGAATTCGGTTTAAAGCAAAGAAGGTGGGAAAATGCCATGAATAAGCTGGACGGGTTGGATTTTTTTGAAAATCAACTTATAAAAAAGTTATTGAAGATAAACAAAAATTTTGGTTTTTCTTCAAAAACTTTTTTATCAGTTGATTTTTCAAAAATCGACCACGTCCATCTAATGCGTGACGTCTGTCCACTTTCTCTGCTTCAAACCGAATTCAAATCGATCCAGTATTTATAAAATTATTGAAGATTTTCTGAAAATATTGTATCACGCGATTATCCACCGTGATAGGGGTTGATTCACCCTTCTATGAGAAACAACAGGAATCCATGGTTAGGTGCGTGATATGACCAGAGCAGTTGAAAACGGATTTAAACCCCATTCTCCCAACCCAACTTTCACTAGTTTTCCTGTCAGCGTAAAAATACGATTGTTTTGTTAATGTTAAATGGAAAAAACTAGTTTCAGGGCAAATTAACTAATTCAGAATTTACAACTACCAGACATGTTTGGCAGATTCAAGTGGAAGGGTCGTAAATTTAACACTTGAAACTACTTCAACACTTCTGACGTATAATTGCCCGCAAGAATATATTGTACATGTACGTATAGACATGGATTAACACCGTCTAAAACATTGACGCCTTTTGACGTACCGAAGTATGTATAATAAAATTTTGGAAAGTGTTAAATCTAAAATGATATTACATTTACTTCGGTGCGTCTGAAAGAAAGGAATGAAATTGTCAAGAACAGATTGTTTATATTTTACGTGTGCCCGTATCCCAAACAATGACGCCTTCTGACGCACATAAGAAGGAAGACTAGGCCTATAGCTTTGGAAAATATTGCTGAAAGGGGAGAAGATGCCGATCAGAGGCTACATGTTCCATCAAATCGGAGAAAATGTTCATTCATAGAGTCAAATTAATGCCTTTTCAAATGCCACCCACTCTGTAAATCGATCTCCTCTCTATGTGCCTATTTCTCTACTCTGTAGCATTCTTTATCCTTCCTCCACTCTCTCGATCCGTTTCTATCTGGGCAAGTTTAAAAAAAATGTGACCATTCACTTATTACATGCTACGGCTTTTACAGAGAAACATATTCAACCCAATCAAAGCTAAAAAGATGTGTTATTGTGTCTATATACTGGGTACCAAGTTTAAAGAAAATCGCTTCACAAATAAAAAAGATATGTCATTAAAACATGTCAAAAATGTCAGGAGTGAAACGTTTTTGTGTGACACTTAACACTTTTACCAAGTTTCTAAGCTATGGTAAATAAAAGACAGTGACATGATACTACAATAAGCACTTGTAATTCATAAAACAACATGTGCATCATCATCTTAAAATTACTTTTTTATCTTCTCTTCATTGGTTTAGGACGTGGAGCCTGTTTTATACAATACCCATCTGAATTTTATGTCAGGAGTGAAACACTTTTATTTTTCAAAATGTGTTCTCATTTTTGTCTATTCAGCCAGAAATCTACCACTCAATTCTTTTTAGGAAGCCATCAACCTTGTGGGCATTTTGCACTCTACTTTTTAGTGATATGTGGGTTACAATTTCTCATATTGTGCAATATATATGCTGTCAGGAGTGAAACGCTTTTTTGTTGTCATTTTGCACCATTGTGCACACAATTTTAGCTAAAAAGTAGTGAACATGAATTTGTAATATAATTTGGGCACTGCTTTACCATTTAGAATAGTTTTTAGCCACCCTAATTAAGAAATCTGGATGATATTCTGTAAAACTAGCTGTTATTCTTAACATTTAAGGTATTCAACCCCTCAAAAGCACCAAAGACCCAGATGTGAAATTTGAAAAGTGCCAGTAATTCATAAACTGTGTTACATTTCCATTCCAAATACAAACACAAACATTTTGAACGGTTTAGAATTTTGAATTAATGCAAACTAATGGAAATATTTGACAAAAATGTTCCAAATTACCTCCCTTGCATATGAATAAAGAGTAAAATAATATTTGCAAATTACATGTATTTTCTTCTTGAAGCATAATCTTGAAATCCAGTATGGTGAATCAACCAATTTGAAGTGTATTTACAAGTGTGTGCAATTTGATGCATTTCGTATGGCTAGAAAGTGGTGATTTTTTGAGGGTCTGTAAGCCTTAAATGTCACACTTTGGTCACATTTTTTTAAACCTGCCCATCTCAATGTATGTCTGTCTCTTTACCATTCCTAATTTGGATCATAACAGTTCTTACTCTGACCAAATCTCTATATTTCTGCCTCTTGGGACCATTAATGTATTTGTGTTTTGCTTTGCAAACATGTATAGTTCATGAAAAATGATCTTTTAAAGCATTAGCTAGGGATGCTCTGCCATGTCATTTGTCGCGAGTGTTATTACCAAGGGAAATAAGCGCGTAAAAACTTTACAAGACAACATACGAGTAGTCTCCCATGCTAAAGCTGTTGCACGAGGAAAATGCAGTTAGGAAACAAGACCGAGTTTTTGGCGTACCTAATATAGAAATGGCTTTGAGAAAACAGTGAGGCAAAAGAAAGAAATGCTGTTAATGAGCATTTTCTGTTTTGTCTTTGATTTTGTCTGTGGTTATTGACAGTCACTGTCTTTACTTGTTTGAGAAATGGTAACAGAATCAGTACACATGTCAAATTTAATATCAACGTTTGGTTGGCTTTGCGAAGTTCGTGTTAAGCTGCGTTCCCATTGCCGACCAAATCAACTCGATCAACTCGATCGCCTAAATTCCCCGATCAAACCCGATTAAACTCGGACAAACGTATTTACACGACTTCTTCTTTATTTCTTGTCGATTAATTCCCGATCATTTTTGTCGACCAAGCTCGATCAGTACTCGATCGCTTGATCGAGTTGATTTGGTCGGCAATGGGAATGCGCCTTTAATGGAGGGCTGGACTGTTGAGTAAGCCTAAATACGTCCAAAAGAACCATGAACAATGTCAGACTGCTTAGTTCGCGCTCACCTGACCTGTCAAGTCCGAGGCTGCACAAAGGAAATCGGGAGACCCCTAGCCCACTACACATGTCAACTTTTATCGCCGTTACAATAGTTGGTCCTGCTTGGTTCGATTCCATAACACGCACCTACTCGTACAGTGAAAATGCGACCACCGGTGTTGTTATAGAATCTCGTGACTACGGCTTGAATGAAGCCGCAGTTAAGAGATTTTTTAACAACACATACGAAATATTACTCGTATATATTGCGTTTTTATTCACCTGAAAGGGTGTGGCTAAGCCAAAAGGTTATTCGATGAGTTTACTTCTCGATACCTTGGTTAACATAAGGGAAAAACGTGCGGCACGAGCATGAAAACATTTCGAAATTGAAAGACTGTGCGATTGTAAAACGTGTTATTAAAAAACCTCGTAAATACAGCTTGATTCAAGCTGCAAATACAATAATTAACAATAACACCGACGATTTACCGCTAATTGAAAACGCTGTTTCTCCTCAATCTTCAATGTAATAACCGTTTACTAGGCTCCGCCCTTTCTCCCGAAAAAAAATCAGAATATAACTCATCGGCTATACAGGTAGAGTTGTATACAAACACTTTACTCCTTGTTGTTGATAAATGGCCCAACACAAATACTTCCTCTTTTGGGAATAAAATAATTAGGACATTAATTCGCTCGTATAGCTTACGATAAATGGTTTGGTAAATGTTAAAACTATGTATTTGGTTTTTAGTGTTTGTATACAACTCTACTTTTATAACCGATGAGTTATATCTGTCATTTGTGAAGCAGATAAACACCGTTAGTGCAGCCTGATCATATCGACGTTTCTCACATTTTGGAAATATGTCCAACCCCTTTTCAAGCAAGACTTGGTTTTGGCGTTCCAAATAGATAAAGCTTTGAAAAACATTGAGGTAAGGGAAGAAAATTCTGATTACCAGCATTTTTTATTTTCCCTCAATGATTTAGTTGCTATAAAATACACGATTTCTACTTTTGATTCGTCAATTATGTATATACCACTCCTATAAAATGGACGGAAAAGTGTCCAGAATTATGCTGTTTGGGCAAGGGTTAAGAACAGCGTGATGAAAATCAGTACACATGTCAACTTTTATTGGTGTTCTAGTATAGTTCGAGGGACAACAGAAAATAATCCAAATGCGTAAAGAATAATAAACACTTACGTTAATTTTGCACTAACCCACTATCTAATCCATTCCCAAACGACAGCTTTTTAGGGTGGTCCAATTTGAAAGCTGCTTCAGACGACTAAATGATATCAATAAAGATAGGATTTGTATATACAGTATAGCACAGAAAACATTGAGGCAAAAGAAAAATGTTGATTATCAACATTTTCTTCTTTTGTCTCATTGTTTTCCAAAGCTGTATCTATTATCTATAAGGGACGTCAAAACTTGCAGGTCTTGTTTTGGAAAAGGGTACATAAAGCTAGTTTTGCGTGATTCGAGCAAATTATCAGATACCCTGAGAATTATCGTATGTCGTAAACAATTATGGAGGCTTTAGTTTTTAAGTGATTTTACATGTTAGAAAAACTGATCACAACGCTATTTCTGTGTTCTCTGATCGTTACATCAGAATTAAAACAATTAACCTTACAATGATATGTTATCCTGTGTTTTAACGATTCAAATGATCACGAATCTCTGTGAGGCTGAAATGTAGGGTGCCAATTAGTCGTAAGGTTTGTTTAATTAAGGTATTCTATCCATGATTCGATACCAAACACTTCGTGCAACTCCGGCGCCATCCGTGGCATCGGGGATTTACGAGATATCCTAATCCGAATACCCTCGTAAATTTCCGTTCGGTTGTCACGGAAATCACCGAAAATGGAGACTAAATGGAAATGCATTGCACGGAGTATTTGGTATCTAATGAGGAGTGGAATACCTTAATAATAATATCGAAGTTTTTTTCTTTCTGTTATAAAATATTTTGTCGTTTGCAACTTATTCCAATCTGGATGAGGGAGCAAGGCCGGATCAAGAGGGAGCGCGGGTTCGGACCCGCTCCCCCTGGCACTGCCCGAAAAATATATTTTGACTAGATCTATGTAATGTTATAAGTATAAACAACGTTGCATATTTAGCACTTTTAAAGCCATTATTTTGGCTTAGACCCCCCCCCCCCCCCCCCCCTTCTGGAAAAAAATCGTTGGGAAGTATTTCTTCAAAGAAATTAAATCAATGCCCCAAACTTGTTAGTAAATGATCAATTTAAATGGACATTTCACATTTATTTCATTTTTATAAAGTATGTCTTGACTGTTTGTTCTAATGCGTAGAAATGCTATCAGTTTTTTGAAGTTGTTATTTTTAAGCGAAAAATACGCCTATAAAGTTGAGACAGAAATGACAAATTCTGTATAAATCTGAACTGTTGTCCACAACAATTTGTTTAAATTTAGCACAAAAATATATATTTCTCGTAAACGGTTCAATATTTTGGCTTGAAATTTTCAGAATTTTCATAAGGAAACATGTTTTTTCAGATAGAATAAAATTAAAATTTATGTAAAAATAATTCTGAAATGTCACTTTAAAGCAACAGGAGTATGGTCAAATTTGACAGGTCAGAAAATGCATGTAAAAATAAATAAGCTCATGACCTCGTTAATGTCACAGCTTAACCCAATACCAATAAGACACAATTTTACACTGGTCAAAATGCAAAGATCATACAGACGGCCATTTTAAGAGAATGAAATTTCATATTTTGAGACTTTTTGGATAGAAAACACTGTGAGAAATGAAGAAATTGCTTGTCACAAGCAATATCTTCATTTTCCACAATGTTTTTCAATGCCATTTTCTTGTGTTGTGTCAAAAATAGTCACTGTAGTGTAATGGGAACCATTACATTCTAAACACGGTGGGGATTGTGCATGATGGGATGGATAACGAATACGAAGTATACGGACAAATTTTGCCTCGCTTCAGGTAAGAAATTGTGCAATAATTTTCTTATTTCTGCTCCAATTTTCAAGCGGTTTGTTGCATGTACCCCGCATTAGTGAGCTCTTTCCTCGGATATATGATTTGTTTGTAGAATCTTTGTACTTTCTCCAAAAATTGATCCCAACCGACCAGAAAAACGACAAAAAAATTCAGGCCCTTTTTCTAGTCGGTTGGGATCGGTTTTCAGAAAAGTACAGGGAAGTTCCAGATAAATAATACATCTGAGAAAAGGGCTCAGTAAGACGGAGTACATGCAACAAACCGCATGAAAATTGACGCAGAAATAAGAAAGTTATTGCACAAATTCTTACCTGAAGCGTGGTTAATTTGGTCGTAGTCGTTACCATTTCGCTTTCTGGTCGGTTGGGACAATATTTCGGAAAAAGTATCAGGAGTTATCTAATATGTCATGCATCCGATGAAACAGCTCGATAAGGCGGGGTACATGCAGCAAACCGCTTGAAAATTGATACAGAAATAACAGAGTTATTGCAAAATGTCTTACCTGAAGCGAGGCGAGTTGGCATCAAATTTTGTGCAAAAAGTAGACTGAGTTTACTGTTATGTTTTGATAAACCGTCGGTGTTGTTATAACATCTCGTAACTACGGTTTGATTCAAGCCGTAGTTACGAGATTTTATAACAACACCAACGAAATACTCTTTTTTTGTCGGAAATTACGTCACGGTTTACTTGACAAAATCGTTCCCTATTGTCGGTAGTCGTTATCCATCCCATCATGCACAATCCCCACCGTGCTAAAGTCCGGTCAAAATATTATGGCACATGTTTACAAATCCTAAACAAAACAAAAGGCGTTCTAAATGCTCAATATAATTTTGCATGCCTTTGATCGAATCTTGCATGTATGCGACGCCTGCAAGATTCGAACCATTACAAGCAAAATTACAGTACTTTGGAGTTAAATATTGTGTTGTTTAACCTAGGTTGACCAAAACAAGTACTATCATATCGTGACCGGACCATAAAATGAGGTAATGTTTACCCCATTCTTTACCGAATGTCGGACAAAATCCCCTTAGGACATCGATTATGAAATATTTTAACAAAGTAACATTCCCCACCAGCAGTATTTCTTAAATAAATCATAAAATAGAAAAGAAAAGTCAAAAAGCTTGTACAAAAGCATATTCTTATTTTCTTTAATTAATGTTTTCTAAAGATACGTACTTTATTCTAATTGCGGACCCAATGCACGTAAGAAATTTTTCGATAGACTGGTCGTTTTCTACGTATTTTCTGCAGAGGGACTTGAATCAGTTTCTTCTGGTGGTTAATGGTAATCTGTTTTACTCGCCTACACACACTCTTAAACTCTCAACCTTCGCATATATTGTTCGTTCGGGCTTTGTCTTAGTGTACGCATATCAAATAATACAATTCTAATAAATTACAAATAACTTAGAAACAATACAATACATCAAACATCTTAAAGATGAATCAAGGGGATTTTGTCCGCCCTATAAATTCAACCGAGGGGATTTTGTCCGTCCTAATAATTCTACCGACGCGGCGAGGGGATTTTGTCCGCCCTAAACATTTCATTGAGGGGATTTTGTCCGCCCGGTAAATTCTATCGAGGGTATTTTGTCCGCCCTAAACATTTCATTGAGGGGATTTTGTCCGCCTACGTAAAAAGTGACCGAGGGGATTTTGTCCTAAGGGGATTTTGTCCGGTTACCATGTTTACCAGGCCCACAGGAAGCAATTACACATTGGGTGGGTTCAAGCCCCATGTGTCTAAATATGGGGGGGGGGGCTAAATTGGATTTTCCCTAAATTTTCAGTATAAAATAAGGAAAATTCGGCATTTCTGGCCAACTTTGGCCTGTTCCTATCGGCCTGTTTTACATACGTTGACCAAAACAAGTAGGCCTACCATAATTATGGTGGCCGGACTATGAAATGATCAAATTGTCATTTAGAGCTACATGTACTATCCTACATACGGTGCTAAGAATCTGACTCCGAGCATTCATCCTGCAACGAACTTGACGTTTTTATTGCCATAAAATATTATATCTAAATATGCTATCAATAATGTACCTGAATATCAAATAAGCATCTACATCCTAAGGCTCTCTAATTTACTGATAGAAACAAACAATGCTTGTAGCAATGTTTACACAAAATAATTATTTGTTTTTACCCATTTACAAACGACTGGTCTCAATTGAAAGCTGATGCAGACCAATGAAAAAAAGGTTATGGAAAAGGGAAATCTGTGACAGCATAGAA
The DNA here is from genome assembly GCA_963680895.1 of Fragum sueziense. Taxonomy (NCBI): domain Eukaryota; kingdom Metazoa; phylum Mollusca; class Bivalvia; order Cardiida; family Cardiidae; genus Fragum; species Fragum sueziense. The sequence goes on along the minus strand of OY804599.1, from coordinate 17,826,715 downwards.
AACATTGATCAAACAGGAGTAGGCATAAAATGCTTATAATCAGCATTTTACCATTTTGTCTTCAGTGTTTTCCAAAAGTGTCTCCATCAGGGACGTAAAAAATAGCCATTGTTTGGGAAAGGGTTAACGTCCTTATTTGAATACTTTTTACTCATGTTGTCAAATTATATTCCATCATCTGGAAGCAGAATAGCTAGAATTTTCTAAATTCTCAAGCTCATAAATTTTAGACTGACTCAAATTAAAAAGAGCTGAAGGCGATCCTTTCCTAGCGATAAACTTTGAACTTGTTATGCATTTTTGCAGTAGCTCTAGTAAAATGGTGATGAATGAAAATAAAATACCTCACAGAATTGTTTTTTTTTTAGTTTTCCACAATGTTTTTTCATACACGTATTTGTTTGGGAGTATAGATCTACTTATATTACAATCCTTTTAGTAATAAAAATGCACGAGGAAGGGGCTGTATATCGGATTTTTCTTCTTTTCCTTCGATGTTTTTCAAATCAATCTAATCAAATAACGCTGGTTTTTGTAAGCCCTTTGTAACAGGGTTAAAATATCTTGCCCTATGGCGTGTGAGTGACACCATTAGCTCTCCGAGTATTTATCAAAAAGACGTCATCTACATCCCAGCGCGGACAACAGTCAAATGGCGTTAACCCATTACCGATATTTTAGGCTGGTCTAAATCCAAAGGTGTGACAGACGACAATTTCAAGTGAGCGAAATTTCTAAATTTTTAGTTCTTTCCGTTTCGAAATCTTTGTCACAAGCAACTTCTTCATTTTCCACAATGTTTTCTACACATTTTATAGTCTCGAAGAGTGTCAAAAGGATTCTTTGTACTCAACTCAACTCAAAACCTTTCCTGAAAGGCATTCTGCAATATGAATTATACGTGCGAATGGGTTAACCCTTTCCCAAACGTCAAAAATTCAGGGTTATCCACTTCCAAAACTGCCACAAATGACAAAATGGATGTTATTAAAGATAAGATTTGTGTAATATATGACATAGAAAATATTGAGACAAAAGGAGAAACTGCTGGTTATCAGCAGTTTCTTCTTTTGTTTCAATGTTTTCCCAAGTCTCATCTAATAAAGACGTCAAAACCAGGTCTTGTTTGGGAAAGGGTTAAATGACCGAGAAATACGGGAGTTTGTTAGCTCTCCGCATGTCAACAAATATACGTCATTTATATCCCAGTGCGGACACCAGTCAATCAACGTTAAGTATATTTGTGGAGGACTCGTGTCGCACGAACTGTACTCGTTGTGGTGATGGTGCTATTTAAATGACAGAGAAATACTTTAATTAAGCAGACTTTACTGGAATTTATGATATTTGATATTATTTATTATTCGTACGAGGATCACCATTAGCTCCCTGCATGTCTACAAACATACGTCATTTATATCCCAGCGCGGACACCAGTCAATCGACGTTAATTATATTTGTGGAGGACTCGTGTCGCACAAACTGTACTCATTGTGGTGATGGTGCTATTTAAATGACAGAGAAATACTTTAATTAAGCAGACTTTACTGGAATTTATGATATTTGATATTATTTATTATTCGTACGAGGATCACCATTAGCTCCCTGCATGTCTACAAACATACGTCATTTTATATCCCATTGCGGACACCAGTCAATCCACGTTAATTATATTTGTGGAGGACTCGTGTCGCACAAACTGTGCTGATTGAGATGATGATGCCATTTAAATGACAGAGAAAAAATAGTTAAGCAGGAGGAACACTTTAATTAGGCAAACGTTACTGGAAATTATTATCTGTTTTTTCATTACGGATTTGCAAGGGACATATTTCAAGTAAGTTTACGACTAAATATTTGCGTTATTTTTTTGTTGTATTATTTTTCCATTTTTGACACGTTCTTTAATAATAAAAAATCTGACCTCATTTTACACTTGTTAAAATACTCATCGAAAAATAAATATAATATTAAAAACAAATCAATAGATAAAATGTATTTAAGTAATTAGAATAAAATTACAACAATGACAAAAACAATGGAACGAGTTGTGGGTTACTTTTCTAAATCTAAAAAAGCTAATATTTCTTGGACAAAGCATTCATCAACATTTTTGTGGCAAGAATAGTTATATTAATTTTGCAATATATGTTTGGGAACCCCGATCCGACACTCCCCCGTAAACAAAAAAACAAGATGATTTGGAAAAAATGCAGAGAAAAAATGACAAAATTCATTCATCAATATCCTCCAATGATTTTGTACAAGTGATTGCAAACAGTACGTTTATCTTTTCACCTGCCAAATGTTTGAATAGGGAACGATTTTATCGAGTTAACCGTGACGTAATTTCGGACAAACAAATGGTATTACGTGGGTGTTGTTATAAAATCTCGTAACTACGGCTTGATTCAAGCCGTAGTTACGAGATTTTGTTACAACGCTGACGGTTTATCAAAACATAACGTTAACCCAATTCTATTTTTAGCACAAAATTCTTTGCCATTTGGATTGGTCTACTCTTCATTTTAGTTGTTCTAGAAAGGATTGAAACAAGAATTAGAAAATTAATATTGAAAAAGAACACTTCCCTTCTATTATAAATACTTGGAAATTATTATATTTCACAGCTAAAAATTACAGGAGTGCGATAAGACATAAACGAATCTTGTGTTGTTAATTAACCCATATGTTGTCGGTACTGATTGGATTCTGGCTGAGACTTTTTGCATGAGTACCTACATCTTAGGATTTGGATTCGAAACAACAAAATCAGAAGTCTTCTTATCTATTGCTCTGGTATTCTAGCAATTCAGAAGTTTTTTTTTCATTTGATACTGTAATGTGTCTTGTTACGGTCATAGCTTGTTCAAAGGAAATGATAAATGTGCATAAAACAAAAATTATAACCGTAAAAAGATTGAATAAGTTCAGTTTGATCACAACAGAACGTGACCTGAATTCACACGTTCAACCAGAGATATGGCCCGACAAGAATACAGGTTTTAACCCTTTCTCAAAGGGCAAAAATTCGACTGCTCCAATTTGAAAGCTGCTGCAGACGACAATATGTACGTTGCTAAGAATTTACTTTGCAGAGAATACAGAATAGAAAATATCGAGACAAAAGAAGAAAATGCTGGTTATCAGCATTTTCTTCTTTCGTGTCAATGTTTTCCAAGGCCTTTTCTAACTGAGACTTCCAAACTCAGATTTAGTTAGGGAAAGGGTTAATGAGAGATTGTTACAAGAATTATCCATTGCCTCCATGCCTATTGATTCTAGATGATCTAATCCCTTCATATGGAAATGCGGTTTGTTGAACAATGGAAAGGCTCCGTATATAGTCAGCATGCACTGTCTGCGAAGGTTAACTAGATTCGAAAATTGTCCTTTTGGTCATTTTTCATATGTTTAATTCCTGCCTGATCTATCATTGCTTGACTTGCGTTGACTGACGATTAGGCCTACTAAGTCAGTGATATTTCATTTCGCATTCTATGGGACACCAAAACTTAAAGAATACCCATTTTGACGTGACAAGGCATACTTTTATTCTTGCTAACGAGGTAGTTAGAGCGTCAATCATCAGGACACGTGTCCCTGTCTAGTCCCCTATGGATAAAACTAGGCTGAATCCTGGTCTATTATGCATCGGGCGTTAACATCAACATGTAGGTTATGAATCTCCATTTTCACTCAAAATATCGTTTGACAAATAAAAAAAAATACATATTTCAGGTAAAAAATCACACCTTACTCTCGGTAGGCCTATTAAGAAGACAATGTAAAAATGTGTTTTTACTTTCTAATTTCAGATTTGCCCGTAAAAGCAAAGGAAAAATAGTTAACTTTCTAGAATAAATCTACCACTTTTTCTGATGACATAATTGTTTACGTCATTACCACGATGGAATCCACCACAGAACCGGAACCAGAGAGCGAGAGTGAGGGTGAGGTCGAACCTGAAAACAACGCAGAACCAGTCCCAAACTGGCCGGAAGCTTTCCCACAATGGGGAAACGCATGGGAACTCCACGTGTATTCTTTTGGTGCAATATTCGTTCTTATATCTCTGATAGCTCTATATTCCATGACATTCTATATGCGAGGATGCAATCATTTAAAACATGGAAAAACTACATTTTCACTGCAGTGCTTATTATTTGTGTTTTCATTTTTACGCGGTTTATCCATGTTTATAAATCCATACATGACGTCATCACAATATGACTCAGCAATATTCGCATTTCTGTGGGCAGCCGCTTTACCCGGACTTACAGCCTCGTTTAGTTTGTTACTCCTCGTTTTATTGGATACCACAAAGATGACGTTGGGACCGCCTCGTTTTCAAAATCTTTACGTCATATTGGGAATCACCGCCGGCCATTTTGTAATCGTGATGCTGGCCGACGTTCTGTGTGTATTGACGAACTTTTGCCGTCCTATGTTGATGTTTTGTCAATCATTGTTTATAGTTTACGGGTTGTTACTGTTTGTGGGTTACCTGTACTCGGCGATAAAGATCTACAATAGCTGTAAAGTGGGAGATAGATCAGGTGAGTCTGTGTCTTTAACCAAATTACAAACGGTAAAGTTTTAAACTGGTCCAAATTCAAAGATGTTGCATCTGAAAAAATTCAATAGAATATAATTCAAAATACTCGCGCCTTTTGGGATAGAAAACATTGTGTCACACAAGCAATTTCTTGATATCCCACAATGTTTGCCAAAGCCTTTATCTTTTAGGGAGCAAAAAGAGTCAATGTGTGGTAATGGGTTAAAAGTCTGCATTCGATGTCTTATTCCTGTATGTGTAGAAATCCTGAATACTTAACGTTTACATTTACCCCAAAACAACAAAAGATGCCCATGTCGGAAGTCCAAGACATTTTGAACAATATGTTCTTTCAAGAATCTTTCAGCATAATTTAAGTACAAACTCCACACAGCGACAATGCCTTACATTATCACTGCAGGCATATAAATCATGTGACCATGGTATAGTCACGTGATATCCTAAAGATGGCGGAAATTTAAACGGTGCGACATCAGAAAATATTTTCATCTAACTTTTTTTTTATTTGGATTCATATCTGACGTCTCATTTTCTTAAAACATTACTAAAACCGAGGTTACTTTTTGAAATAAAAATCTAAATAAAAACAGTTCTATTGCCTAAAATTTTGGTAACTCAAGCTGTGCCTGCAGAGATCTATCCCAATTCAATTCAGGGTAGATAACTGCGAAGGAGATTGAATTTAAGTACTGCTAGTTTGATTTGATAGTCCCCAATATATCTATATAGAAACAATAGCACAATTGGATGACACACATCTTTTCACGAGAAAACGTTTATCTGAATAATATTATTTGTCTTTGAAAACCACCAAAGTGTAATTATTCATAAAAAATATAATTAGTCTTCAATACAGAGCTACTCTCCAAAGCGGAGGTCTATTGATTAACCATCAAATATGAAAATATATCATTCTATCATAATGGAATGAAGAGAGAATGTGCTCCGTTTTTAAGAGAGTAATACAGAGCATGCTCAATACTTACAATGTACACGTACGAAATGCACTACAGAAGTTTGAAACTTGATTCATGTGACACACGTGTCATTGGTCATTACAAAATATCAAATACGGCCTGCTTCACTATATGTAATGCTTCCGTTAAATACCGAGGAAAATCGAGGTAACTTCCGGTCTTAATTGACTTGGTGACATCAAAACAACAATTCGGCTAATGAGATAAAAGTAATGACGTCGGTGATATCCCTCAACCCTTTCAAAAACGACCAAAGTTGACACAAGTTCATGGGTGGATCTAGAGGGGGGGGGGGGTCTGGACCCCCCCGGCATTGGCCGAAAATTAAATTTTGACTATATAAATTTAGTGTAACGTTACATATTTACTACATTTTAAGCCATAATTTGGGATCCGCCCTTGCCAGTTTATTAAAAAAAATGTTTCATAGGACAAACCAAATGTAACAGATGGACCTACCTTGAAATTGCATATCATAGCACAAAAGACATACATTCAAACGGCATTTTTGTGTTTTTTAAAGCTCTGTATTCTAAGGACCTAAAAACAGGCAGTGATTTTCAAAACGATTACCTTACCGGTTCTATTATCCCTAGAGGGTATATTTGTCTTGTCCTGTGACCTACGAGACTATTTCGCATTTCTGGGTACAAAAAAAAACAAGGGTCATGGTGGTATATCTGTATTTTATTGGTCTTATTACGAGGGACGGTCGGAAAGTAGTTGGACTTTTCGTGCTACTGTCTCTCAATTTGCAACTGTATAAACACATTATATATTGGTGGAATCTGCAACCATTTGCCAATAATGTGGTCAGTTTATTTTCAAAGATAGTTGTATTTATGCAATATTCTGTCCACTTATATGTGATAGGTGTTTCATGTATCATAGGCAATTTGTTAGAGGAACAATGAGGGTAATCAAAACAAAAGAACATTCTAGTCATTTTAATCGAGAAGGAGTTAAGTTTTTGAACTGCATTACCACTGAAGGTTAAATAAGGGTTCATAATTTCGAATTTGGGATAAAAAAATCAGTCAAACCAGTCATTGAAACGAGCTGGTTCCCCACCCCATGAAAAGATTAAGCTGTTACCTTCGGTTGGTAGCCATGTTTGTTGCTTTTGGGGATTCACGAGGATTGATAGTTACTCATTTCATGTCAAATGATAAAAATTGTCAATGCCAAGTACAATTCTGAAGTAATTCAGAAAAATCTAAAAATAAATGCTGAAGTAAACGCGTCCCAGATTAGCAAAGAAAAATGTTTTCTACTTCATGATTAGGCATGCTACCATATCACCGCATCTACAGTGGAGATTGTCAACTATTACACATGACAATAGTTGTTTTACTCTTCTTATAGCCCAGACCTTGCCCCATGTGACTTTTATGTGTGTCTAGAACTGAAGAAATGCTTGCTGGGAAGAATTTTGAGACCATGACGCCTTTGAAACCGCCTGTTACACTGTACCTAATACAGTGGGTCTACGTCATAATTAATAGTGGGAATAATAAAGCTCCTATGAATATTGCAGAAATGCATAGACATAGACGGACAATTTGTTCAAACAGTGTAGAAAGAATTTTGTTAAAAAGTTGAATGGTTTTAGAGAACTAATCAAAAGTCCAACTACTTTCCGACCATCCCTCGTATGTACACGGTCATACCAAACGAGGAGGAGTGAAACATATGAAATAATATAAAATGGCAAGAATAATTTGAAGCGATTTAGTAATTTTCTACAAAGTATTCGAACGCATCTGCGAACTTCACCGTTGCTTCTTTTATTCACGTTAGTTTAAAATTGCCATCTACATTATAATCAAATCAGTATAACATCGATAAGTACATTGCTTGTCGATTGACGATGTGTGTGGCTATATTTCAGGTGAAGAATATTCTAAAATTCAGCGAATATACCGGATCGCCATAGCTGCTTCTATGACGTCATTTGCCATCTTCTCTACGTACATTTATTCAGCCAGTAGCGAGTTCGGAATTTATAGTGACGTCATATACGTGGAGGCCTGGGATTGGTGGATTTTACAAACTGTTATCCGATTGGAGGAAATCGTTTCCTGTTGTATAGTGCTAATTGTTGTAGTCAGGAACCCCTTGCAATCTCAGTGTGCGAGAATTTGGAAACGAGGCTTCATGTCTAAAGGACGGGTAGATGCTCAACAGAATTTACAGACCGTGACTATAGACCATGATCAGACTGGACATACTAAATCATCTGACTCAGAAACCAAAGACGCGGTTGTGCCGTTCAAGTGAGACCTCAAACAGACAGGCGTTGTGCCTTTGTGCGCTAATTGTGTCTCAACCCTGTCATGCTGAAATAAAGTAAGCAAATAGTAAATATTAGGGCCAGACTGCACTGGTGTACAGGCTGACTCAACTCTATGCTACCTGCCAAAAACGGCCGAAAAATTCCGGAATCAGCACGTTAACAAGGTTTAAAGAAATGTTTTTGTTTGAATGAATCTATCGGTGTTATTCATTTTACGCTGAACATTTACACTATCGGTGTCTGTCTGTGCATATGACATGTGTTTGTTGATTTGGCATACTAGAATAAAGTTTGAAAAAAAAAAAAAAAAAAAAAAAAAAAAAAAAAAAAAAAAAAAAAAAAAAACAACAACGCAGATTTTGCATTATTTTAAACCAAACGAATACTTATTGTACGCACTGGGCAAATCAGTTTATTAACTGAAGTGATAGAATTAATGGTTTCTAATGTTTGAGAATCCACGTTAAAACATGACCTTGAAATGTGGGACATCAAAAAGACCAGACAATGAACGAATTCGTATGTAACAGTACCTCGTCACGAGATTCCCCACGAGAATTTGGCTTTGGAAAACATTGTGGAAAATAAAGAAATTGCTTGTGAAAAGCAATTTCTTCATTTGCAACAATAATTTCTCCATGAAAATACAAAAAAAAAAAAATGAATAAACCCATTCACTTTAAATTGTCGTCTGCAACATTTTTGAATTTGGACAAGTCGAAAATATTGCCGTTTGGTAATGGCTTAAAACATTGTCCAAATGTCCTTAAACGTGTTCTTACATGGCTTATAGTGTTTGTAACATTGTAAACAATCCACTGGACGTCATAAGCAATGTCATTAAGATTTTAGGTGAAAAGGTATAACAATGGGCATGTTGCCACACTTAACAGTGTCCAAAATATTGTCTGGCTTTGTCGACATCGAGGAAAACATCAAAGCATCCGCCTTTTCTCTATACCCTCAAATTATATAATTCTTTAAAGTTATCATATGCACATATACTCAAAAGTTTTCTTTAAAGTGATAATATTTAATGAATCTACAAATCGTGTAAAGTCAACAAGAAAAACAATTTTACATTTACCCATGACATGAATACATGACCTTATTCACCAGAATTAAAAGAAGTTTATATTCAAAATGATTCAGTTAGACTAATCAGAAAATCGATCAAACGATCAAATGATTTACTCTGACATTTTCCAAAAATGACACCTTTACTTGTTTCAACGATAAGTTTTGTTGAATGCAAGGCGAATTCGCTGAAAAAGAAAGCGAATCGGTCTGCAATATTAGAAACAGTAGGAAATAACGTGACATAACAACAACTAGAACAACAACAACTACTGCTACTGTAGAAAATCTTTAAATATTTTGTTAATACGTGACCGATTTGAATTTAGTTCGAAATGGAGGGGTAAAAATGTCATGGATTTTCTGGGTGTGGTGGATATTTTAAACAGTAAGAGAAAAAAAGTTATTGAAAATCAAACCAAAATTTGCTTGATCGTCGATAGCTTTTTATCATGTGCTGTATAGGAAAAATCCACCGCATAAAATCCCTGTTGTTTTTCTTGCCTTCTCTGCTCCGTTTTCCCCAAATTGGCCACGTTTTAATAGAATTATGATAAATTGCGAAAAAGATGTGTTCCTTTTTTGTTCATGGTGCCCTAAAACCGATGTATTCTTTAAGGTAGAATATGCCTAATGGCAACTTTAGAAATTGGGGTGACAAACACTTCTGCCTGATAGTACATTATATTAGACATCTATATGTGCAATATGACAGAAATTCAGAGGTTTACCAGAAACTTGATTTTCCCTTATCCCACCCCCAACTTGCAAAATTCCAATATGGCGGCCACCACTCAAAGCAAAAAAGTATCTGAATTTTGGACATAAACACATTAAATGTGCTTAGATTTTGGTTTTTATTATCAAAAACATGTTTACCCATCGTCTGATATGAAATGATATGACATTTGTGCGCATATGAGAGATATTTTGTTAAATTACTGCGTGCTTATTTAAAAATCAAGCCTCTTTATTTCCTAGTTTGAAATTTATGCCTCTGAAACAAATGTTGACAGTGCCAGAAATAAGTTCGCGCACTCTCTAAAACCGATATCAAAATTATTCTTATTTGTGTAGGGACACGATAAAATCCACATATGTACATTTTATCCGTCAAAAATTGAAAATATATAAAGGCAATTCTTAGTACCCTCATGCTTTCGAACGCACTATTTCTTTCCCAAAAGACGTCAATGCCCCAAATGAAGGGTACCGTAGCCCATATCTAATTATATGCTTATAACTAAAACCCAAACGTTGTATTAGACTTTCAGAAGTTGGCAAATGATAACATATCAGTTGTGATTTCGTATGACTTTCACCATTTTTACCCTTTACCTAGTAACCAATTGAAAATCGCTATTTATAAAAAGTAATGCAAATTCTTAAGACAAAGTTGTACTTAATCTTTTGATAGTTTATAACAGCTACCTATCACTTCTTCTGGATTGCATATTGAATCTAAGGACTTAAATGGAAAAAGAATCTAAAAAGAAAGGATCAAATCACGGATCAAACCACGTTACAATTAACACCCCCTATTACCGGCTATCACTACAGCAGTTGCTAACCTTGGGCAGTATCATCTATAAATAGCGCGTGAACTGGGTAGGTCATACTTTTTCCATATTTGTTTTGTGTAAAAGCCTTTCTCAGCTATAATTTGTAGTGCCCTTGGCTTGCCATACATTTAAGCACCTACATGTCAAATATTAGCACAGAGAGTCCTCAAACAAAAAAATAATTCACTAACAAAGTCGAAACTTCACATATTTGCATATAAAATTCATCTTTCCATGCAAATAGCAGAAAAACACTGAAGCAAATGTTAGAAATTTTATTACAAAATGGATATCTAGTATATTATCTACCAACTAATTGCTTGTGAAGACAATCAACTATTCCGTTATGTCGTTATAGTCAAACAAAGTTTGGTGAGCTACAAATTTATGCAATCACGAACAGCACGTAGGGGGATCACCGACAGGAGATTCGTACTTGAAATAGGCAATCACAGACAGCATAAATGATACTATTTTGCTTGTCTATGTACAATTCTTTTTCATTATCCAAGTGATCATGGTGTGAAATATTTAAAATTTGCTGATGATAATTATAACAATACATGAATGCTGGTACTTTTGTTTGATAAAAGAACATCAGATAAGAATAAGCTATATATGAAGCAAGAACTTCCCAGGAATCCACGGATAAGTGCTCCAGCCACTACAATATGGCCATAGCGGTTTAAAACGGCGTTACATCTCATGAATTCAAATCATAGGCCCGATTGTATCAACGCTGTTTAGCACAAACAAAATATTTCACTGATTTGTTCAAATTTTCCGATGTGAATAATGGAAAAATAACCGAAACAGATACTTGGCCATTTGGTTAACTCTAACCGGCGTTTATAAAATCGGGCACAGACTAACTTTAAAAAAATACCTTCAACATTAGATCCTATGCTCAAAAATACCATTGCGTTATTCGTCTATTATAGCGATATAAATTTAAGTTTTAAAATTGTGAGTTTCCGCTTTATCTAATTATTGCTTATGAACTCGATTATTTGCAGGGGAATTTAATAAAAGTTTTAATTATGAACACTATTTGGAGGATAATTATTGACCTTGACCGGGTAATTATACAAATATCAGAATGGTCATTTATATTGTCCAGTAAGATTAACCCGAGACATCTGCATATGTAATGACCCCACTTGTTAAGGTTAAGGCACTCAACTAACGGACTTTGCACACGAAAATTAAGTTGTCCCGGGTTAATTTGGGTGGACAATACAGCGATGTCGTTGTTATTTATTTGATATTAAAATCAGATAAATGGAGAATGTTTTTATCCAGTTAACCGTGGCGCAATTTTGGTGAAACAATAGTGTATCGTATGTGTAGTTATAAAATCTCGTATGTGGCCATAGTTGCGAGACTTTATAACTAGGCCTACACTGACGGTTTGTCAATACTTATAACGGTAAATCTAGTGTACTTTTAGCACAGAGTTCATTGCTATTGATAATATAGGAAATGGAATCTAATGGTTAATAGGGTTAAATCTTACGCTATAAATAGAATGGTCCAAGCGGTTTTAGCTGTTAAAAATCTCGTAACCACGGCTTCATTCAAGCTGCAGTTGTGTGATTTTAGAATCATACGGACAAAGCTCTTTTGTTTGTCCGAGATTCCGGGCGGTTTGCTTTATAAAGAGTATTTGCTGCAACATGTATCTGTTTAAGCCGAGTCCAGTTAACGTCGGAGTCTGTCAATCCAGGGGTCGCGAGTTCGAACTCCAGGCCGACCAGTATCCATTCTTACATTTGACAAAAGTCATTTGTCTCTCACCAATGGGTGTGAATCATCTATGTGAGAGCGCAGCTGGAGGCTGGGTACTTTTATTGAGAGGTCTATTTGTCCAATGACCACTCGGCTTTACTTCACCATGCAAGGTGAAACATAACACAGAATAAAGAAATAAACATTTTTAACCATTTCCAAAAAAATGCCTCTTTTTACGGAGTTATCTGTACATGTCGGATCGTTTTAAAATCAATTTTCATATGATTTAGGTATAGATCTAGCAATACAGCTCGAGATATTTATCAATTTTCATGTTTTGAAAATTGAGTTTTCCATTTCAGACGTTTAGGGAGATTTCTCGCCTTTTCCATAGAGATCCTTACCTAGCTGACTGATCTTTGATCCTTCACTAGTTAAGTCTAGTTTCTGTATTCATTTACCTAGGCTAGTTGCAATCATGTGCTTTATGTAGACAATCATGATGTTTTATCGATATCAACAGATTCTTGCTTGATACTCCGTTATCACCGATATCTCTTCTTCGTTTCGCAATGAGGCCAAAACGCTGAACATTGATAGAGCATCTGTCTCTCATTCGAGAGAACCCGGGTTCGATCCCCGGCCGTGGCAATTATCTTTTCTAACTAATGTTACCCACCAATGGTTTGATATTGTTTACCTATGTGGGCGAGCAGCTGGAGGCTCGGTTAGTCTATTGTGTTAGTACTTGTATGAGAAACAACAGGAATCCATGGTTAGGCGCTCAAGGTGCCGCGATATAACCATGGCAGTAGAAAACGGCGTAAAACCCCAATAAACCAAATCGTTTCGCAATGAAAAATACAAATTTGCACCACGCAAAACATTCGATCGAAATGTTTGAAGATTCATTGACCGACTTTGAAATAGCAGGATTCATATACATGTATTTGCGTGGGTTCCATCTATTTAAGTTAAGTCTGACTAAATGAAATTTAACCCCATTAAAAATATTAGTCATATTGTGTGCCTGAAACAGCGACGACATGATGTAAAATCAACAATTTTCACTGTAAAGTATGTGTAGTTTTTTTAAGGTTTGCAACCCATCATTAGCACTAAAGAGCCAGAGGTGAATTTGATAAGTGCCAGTAATTCCTAAACTGTGTTACATTTCCATTCTAAACATAACCATTTTGAACGGTTTAGAATTTCGAATCAATGCATACTTACGGAAATATTTGACAGAAATATTCAAAATAACCTCCGCTGCATATGAATATAGAGTAAAGTAATATTTGTAAATTATTTTCCTTTTGAAACATAATCTTGAAATCCGGCACGTTGAATCAACTGATAAGAAGTGTATGTACAAATGTGTGTAATTTGATGCATTTCGTACGGCTAAAAAGTAGTGTTTTAATGATGGGATGTATACCTTAACCGACAAACTATCATCTACAACTAATTGTTGCATACGTCCTTCAATTTTGTTTTACTCATCTTCAGCCATATCTAGATGATTTCTATGTCTATAATTCAGAAATTGGCTAGTCTATCAAGAAATGGTGTTAATTCATTATTTATGCTCCTTTCAGGCAACTTCTTGTTGAAAGAGATGCCGCTTTTCCAACAAGACATATTGTTCTGTGTTGCCATCAAGTTATGTCCGGGTTTGCCATTCAAATTTTCAATATGCTGTTCGTGATAGCCAAATCGGCATCAGTGTTTAGTTTTAATCGGTCAGTCTGAAGTTAATTCAATTCAGACAGTTCTCTAAATTTACACAGTGTAAGAAAATTGATTGACTATTTTAATAGTTATATTAATTCTAATGATCGTCTTATCATTTTCTCATTATATGGACTGAAAGTTGGATTTTACGTAAAAAATTGTGAAGTTACTACTTTGTCGCTGAATAATTTTGTTGTTTAGGTATTCTTTGAGCTAATATTTATCATGTAGGTGCTCAAATGTATGGCCAGCCAAGTGCACCACAAATATAGCTGGGAAAGGCTTTAACACAAATGCAAAGATGGAAAAAGTATGACCTACCCCGTATACCCGCTATTTATAGATGATACTGCCCAAGGTTAGCAACTGCTGTAGTGATAGCCGGTAATAGGGTGTGAATTAACTGACAACGAGTTTGCACATTAAATAAGGATCGCCGTCGAAATAGTGATGAAAAGCGAGTGCCAGTATTGTTTTTAGGTTATTTATCCTCGGTTGCCGGTTGCCCATATGACCGAGTAGTAGACTGGGCGTGCCCAGAAAGGAACTCCCTTCTTTTGACCTGTTTCCATCTTTTGAATGGTGGAGGAAGACCCCAAGTGAGCACCTGGGTAGAACCACCGACGTTCCGCAAGCCAGCTGGATAGCTTCCTCACATGAAAGTTCATACGTCCCTGGCGGGATTCGAACCAACAGAGGTGAGGGGCAGGTGATCCTGAGTCAGCGACTCTAACCACTCGGCCACGGACGCCCCTAAGTGCCAGTATCGTATTGTTTTTAGGTTATTTATCCTCGGTTGCCGGTTGCCCATATGACCGAGTAGTAGACTGGGCGTGCCCAGGAAGGAACTCCCTTCTTTTGACCTGTTTCCAGCTTTGAATGGTGGAGGAAGACCCCAAGTGAGCACCTGGGTAGAACCACCGACGTTCCGCAAGCCAGCTGGATAGCTTCCTCACATGAAAGTTCATACGTCCCTGGCGGGATTCGAACCAACAGAGGTGAGGGGCAGGTGATCCTGAGTCAGCGACTCTAACCACTCGGCCACGGACGCCCCCAGTGCCAGTATCAAGGGAAGAAACGAATATTATACATACTACAATTAGTTTCCTAAATAGGCAGTTTCATTAAAATCAAAGTGTCTAATCACTTACAAACTGATGATATCAATCAAAATCATATGAAATTACACGAAAAATGTCTCTGAGTAATTGCTGTTAAACGGAGAATCATACAGAAAAAGATATTCGGGGCGATTCGGGGAATTTTATTTACAAAGGGAAGTAATATTTAGCAATACTGTTGCTATATTTAGCAATACTGTTGCTTAAAATAGATACGGAAATTGTCGACATTTGTCGAAAATGTACGACAATAGTAAATATCCATCAGAATTATTCTACCTTAAGAACAGATCCTCCTTTTATTTCCCACGGTAAGATTTTTTTATTTTTTCTGTACTGATATTTGAATATATGAGAAGTAAAAAAATGACTTAAAAACTATAGGTCACCAAGCGAATTAAAAAGTTATTGGATTTCAAGGGAGGCTACTCTTGTCTAAAATTGCAAAAATGGGGTGTCACTTAAATACCCACAAAAAAGGTGTCCGAAATGGCTAGGATTACATAAATAAGTCTTTATTGTGTTCAATATGTTTTATTCTGTCTAAATGAGTATCAGTTTGGGAAAATTTAGTGATGATTTTGAAATTTTTAGTAAAACACTCTTTCAAAAGTAACTGAAATTGCTCTTTTTTCGCAACGTTTCTGATAATAAAAAATATTCCAGCGGTAAGAATTTTTTCTTTTTTGGTATAGACATAGTGCTTGGTCATACCTACAAAAACAAAAAAAGAAAAATATATCACACCAAGCGTTTTTCTTAGTTATAAGTAAAATTTGGTTTACTTTTTGCAGTTTTTTGCACTACTTTTATCCATTTTCTTCCTTATTACAATCTTTAGATAATAAAAAGTGTCATCTTTTGTGTCCATCCGAAGCGGACTAGCTCATAAAGACACCACTTTGCTTTAATTGCTCCGTTTCCTATCGCTAACGCCACATGTTGAACGCGTAACAGAAAGCGCAATGTACCACCCGAGTACTATTACACTTTAATTGACCAAACAGAAAAAAAAGAAATAACCGGAAAGGGATATTGTCATTTATCAACCAAACATTAACTAAATGTAAAAAAAAAAAAAAAAACATTTGCTGAAAAAGCCAATTACTGAAACAGCTTTATTTCGTTATTTAGGATATGCGCAGTAAGTTGCGCAGTAACAACTGGAGGATCTGTCCTTAAATCAAACTTTGATGTAGCGTGTTTAGCGACCAAGTAACCATTTACCAAACACAAAAATTAAGATCAGTCCAGATTGAAAGGTGCTGAATACGACAAAATGGATGTAACTACATTGTACATGTGGTTAGATATTGTATTTGTGTACATATACCACTGAGAAAATGTTGAGACAAAAGAAGAAAATGCTGATCATCAGCATTTTCTTCTTTTGTCTCAATGTTTTCTCATGTCATTTCTGTTTGGAACGCAAAAACCAGGCCTTGTTTGGGAAAGGGTTAATTCTACGTTACATACAACGAGTATCCTAGCTTGACGAGACGCCAGTCTCAACTATTGTGTGGATACTCTGTAATGACGTAATTTGACGTTACTTGTCGTCTGTAAGTCGAATGTAATAATTGGGAATCCTTGTAACTTAGTCTTTGACAACTGAAATGGAACAGACCTATAACGCACCATGTCTCTTTTCCTTAACCCTTTCTCGAACTGCAAAAAAGTCGGCTTTGTTTTGGAAGCTTCTGAATATATGATAAAAGCAATGTCCATAAAGATATTTGTGTACATTTTACTTTAGCACAGAAAATATTGATACAAGAGGGCCGTTGGCCCTAGGTCGCTCACTTGAGATGGGGTTTTATAAAAGATCAGATTTCTTACAGGTAATGCAATAAAGGGTCAAAGATCATATGAACGCCGCTATGCGGTTTCAAACCATAGAAAACCCAGAAAACTACCTCAGTGCAATATCATATGCAACTCAAATATGAAGTTTCATGCAATTTGGCTATGTGGTTATGGAGAAATTGCTTTGGACAGATGGAATTACAATAAAACATACAGACTGACAAACAAACAGAAATTTACAAATTGACCTAGATCTATGACCTTGAACCTACCTAAATATACATTTCAAATAGAATATCTTCTCATGATAAAGAACACATTTACCCATACATTTGTTTAAATCCATGCATAAATGTAGATGCTATGCCCCTGATAAGCAGATTTTTACAAGAAGTACCCTTTTTCTGTGACAAGGTTTCATATTGAAAAGCAAAGAAAAGTACCTCATAGAAATATCATAAGTAATGCAAAAATTAAGTTTTGTCAAATTTGGCTCTGCAGTTTTGGAGAAATTGCTTCTGACAGATTTCGTGTAATTTCTCTTTTTCTGTTGCCATGGAAACCAGAGTTGGGTTTCTTTTTTACAAATAGTAATTCTGTTAGCAATTCTTTAAATGTGACCTCCTAAGGAATATTTCTGCCTACTTTGGTTGAAATTAGCCTGTTAGTTTAGGAGGAGATATCATTCAACGATGCCATTGAGATTTGGTGGAAAATCTCCTTTTCTGTTGCCATGGCTACCAGAGCATTTAATGGATTTCAATTATTTTAGCAACTTTTAAAAGGAACCTCCTAAGAAATATTTCTGCCAAGTTTGGTTGAAATTGGCCAAGTAGTTTAGGAGGAGATGTTGTTCAAAGAAATTATTGAGAATAAGTCAAATTTCTCCTTTTCTGGTGCCATGACAACCAGCGTTTTTTTTATGGATTTCAATTCTTTTAGCAATTCTTAAAGAGGACCTCCTTAGGAATATTTTTGCCAAGTTTGTTTGAAATTGGCCTGGTAGTTTAGGAGAAGATGTTCAAAGATAGTATTGAAATTCAGTCAAATTTCACCTTTTCTGTTGCCATGGCAACCAGAGTTTTTGTTGTGGATTTCAATTTTTTTTAGCAATTCTGAAAGGGGATCACCTAAGGAACATTCCTGCCAAGTGTGGTTGAAATTAGGCAAGTAGTATAGGAGGAGATGTCTTTCAAAGATAGTATTGGGATTCAGTCAAATTTCTCATTTTTGTTGCCATGGCAACCAGAGTTTTTTATGGATTTCAATTCTTTTGGCAATTCTGAAAGGGGGGTCACCTGAGAAACATTCCTGCCAAGTTTGGTTGAAATTGGCCAAGTAGTTTGGGAGGAGATGTCGTTCAAAGATAGTATTCAGATTCAGTCAAATTTCTCCTTTTCTGTTGCCACGGCAACCAGAGTTTTTTATGGATTTCAATTCTTTTAGCAACTCTGAAAGGGGGTCACCTAAGGAACATTCCTATTACATTTGGTTGAAATTGGCCGAGTAGTTCAGGAGGAGATGTCATTCAAAGAGAGTATTGAGATTCAGTCAAATTTCTCCTTTTCTGTTGCCTTGGCAACCAGAGTTTTTTTATGGATTTCAATTATTTTAGCAATTATGAAGGGGGTCACCTAAGGAACATTCCTGCCAAGTTTGGTTGAAATTGGCCAAGTAGTTTGGGAGGAGATGTCGTTCAAAGATAGTATTTGGATTCAGTCAAATTTCTCCTTTTCTGTTGCCATGGCAACCAGAGTTTTTTATGGATTTCAATTCTTTTGGCACTTCTGAAAGGGGGTCACCTAAGGAACATTCCTGCCAAGTTTGGTTGAAATTGGCCTGGTAGTTTAGGAGGAGATGTTGTTCAAAGATAGTATTGAGATTCAGTCAAATTTCTCCTTTTCTGTTGCCATGGCAACCAGAGTTTTTCATGGATTTCAGTTCTTTTAGCAATTCTGAAAGGGGGTCACCTAAGGAACATTCCTGCCAAGTTTGGTTGAAATTGGCCAAGTAGTTTGGAAGGAGATGTCGTTCAAAGATAGTATTGGGATTCAGTCAAATTTCTCCTTTTCTGTTGCCATGGCAACCAGTGCTTTTTTAGCTCACCTGAGCACAAGGTGCTCAAGTGAGCTATTGTGATCACCTTTTGTCCGGCGTCCGTCCGTCGTCCGTCGTGCGTCGTGCGTCGTCCGTCAACAATTTCTTTAAATGACATCTCCTCCTAAACTACTGGGCCAATTTCAACCAAACTTGGCAGGAATGTTCCTTAGGTGACCCCCTTTCAGAATTACTAAAAGAATTGAAATCCATTAAAAACTCTGGTTGCCATGGCAACAGAAAAGGAGAAATTTGACTGAATCTCAATACTATCTTTGAACGACATCTCCTCCTAAACTACTGGGCAAATTTCAACCAAACTTGGCAGGAATATTCCTTAGGTGACCCCCTTTCAGAATTGCTAAAAGAATTTAAATCCATAAAAAACTCTGGTTGCCATGGCAACAGAAAAGGAGAAATTTGACTGAATCTCAATACAAACCTTGAACGACATCTCCTCCTAAACTACCAGACCAATTTCAACCAAACTTGGCAGGAATGTTCCTTAGGTGACCCCCTTTCCGAATTGCTAAAAGAAATGAAATCCATAACAAAAACTCTGGTTGCCATGGCAACAGAAAAGGAGAAATTTGACTGAATCTCAATACAATCTTTGAATGACATCACCTCCTAAAATACTAAGCCAATTTCAACCAAACTTGGCAGCAATGTTCCTTAGGTGACTCCCTTTCAGAATTGCTAAAAGAAATGAAATCCATAAAAAACTCTGGTTGCCATGGCAACAGAAAAGGAGAAATTTGACTGAATCTCAATACAATCCTTGAACGACATCTCCTCCTAAACTACCAGACCAATTTCAACCAAACTTGGCAGGAATGTTCCTTAGGTGACCCCCTTTCAGAATTGCTAAAAGAAATGAAATCCATAAAAACTCTGGTTGCCATGGCAACAGAAAAGGAGAAATTTGACTGAATCTCAATACTATCTTTGAACGACATCTCCTCCTTAACTACCAGACCAATTTCAACCAAACTTGGCAGGAATGTTCCTTAGGTTACCCCCTTTCAGAATTGCTAAAAGAATAATGATCCATAAAAAACTCTGGTTGCCATGGCAACAGAAAAGGAGAAATTTGACTGAATCTCAATACAATCTTTGAACGACATCACCTCCTAAACTACTGGGCCAATTTCAACCAAACTTGGCAGGAATGTTCCTTAGGTGACCCCCTTCATAATTGCTAAAAGAAATGAAATCCATAAAAAACTCTGGTTGCCATGGCAACAGAAACGGAGAAATTTGACTGAATCTCAATACTATCTTTGAACGACACCTCCTAAACTACTTGGCCAATTTCAACCAAACTTGGCAGAAATGTTCCTTAGGTGACCCCCTTTCAGAATTGCTAAAATAATTATGATCCATTAAAAACTCTGGTTGCCATGGCAACAGAAAAGGAGAAATTTGACTGAATCTCAATACTATCTTTGAACGACATCTCCTCCTAAAACTACTGGGCAAATTTCAACCAAACTTGGCAGGAATATTCCTTAGGTTACCCCCTTTCAGAATTGCTAAAAGAATTTAAATCCATATAAAACTCTGGTTGCCATGGCAACAGAAAAGGAGAAATTTGGCTGAATCTCAATACAATCCTTGAACGTAATTTCCTCCTAAACTACTCGGCCAATTTCAACCAAACTTGGCAGGAATGTTCCTTAGGTGACCCCCTTTCAGAATTGCTAAAAGAAATGAAATCCATAAAAACTCTGGTTGCCATGGCAACAGAAAAGGAGAAATTTGACTGAATCTCAATACAATCTTTGAACGACATCTTCTCCTAAACTACTTGGCCAATTTCAACCAAACTTGGCAAAAATATTCCTTAGGAGGTTCTCTTTAAGAATTGCTAAAAGAATTGAAATTGACTAAAAGCTCTGGTAGCCATGGCAACAGAAAAGGAGATTTTCCACCAAATCACAATGACATCGTTGAATGATATCTCCTCCTAAACTAACAGGCTAATTTCCACCAAACTAGGCAGAAATATTCCTTAGGGGGTCACATTTAAAAAATTGCTAACAGAATTGCAATTTATAAAAACAACAACTCTGGTTACCATGGCAACAGAAAAAGAGAAATTACACAAAATCTGTCAGAAGCAATTTATCAATAACTGCAGAGCCAAATTGGACAAAACTTAATATTTGCATTATTTATGATATTGCTAAGAGGTACTTTTCTTTGCTTTTCAATATGAAACCTTGTCGCAGAAAAAGGGGACTTCTTGTAAAAATCTGCTTATCAGGGGCCTAGCATCTACATTTATGCCTGGATTTTATCAAAAAGTATGGGTAAATGTATTCTTTATCATGAGTAGATGTTCTATTTGAAAAATATATTTAGTTAGGTTCAAGGTCATAGATCTAGGTCAATTTGTAAATTTCTGTTTGTTTGTCAGCCTGTATGTTTTATTTTAATTCCATCTAATAAAGCAATTTCTCCATAACCACATAACCGAATTGGATGAAACTTCATATTTGAGTTACATATGATATTGCACTAAGGTAGTTTTCTGGGTTTTCTATGGTTTGAAATCGCATAGCGGCGTTCATATGATCTTTGACACTTTATTGTATTACCTGTAAGAAATCTGATCTGTTATAAAACCCCATCTCAGGTGAGCGACCTAGGACCAACGGCCCTCTTGTTTATGGATTTCAATTCTTTTAGCAATTCTGAAAGGGGGTCACCTAAGGAACATTCCTGCCAAGTTTGTCTGAAATTGGCTTGGTAGTTAAGGAGGAGATGTTGTTCAAAGATAGTATTGAGATTCAGTCAAATTTCTCCTTTTCTGTTGCCATGGCAACCAGAGTTTTTTATGGATTTCAATTCTTTTAGCAATTCTGAAAGGGGGTCACCTAAGGAACATTCCTGCCAAGTTTGGTTGAAATTGGCCAAGTAGTTTTGGAGGAGATGTCATTTAAAGAAATTGTTGACGGACGACGCACGACGCACGACGGACGACGCACGGACGCCGGACAAAAGGTGATCACAATAGCTCACTTGAGCACCTTGTGCTCTGGTGAGCTAAAAAAAGAAGAAAATGCTGATAAAAGATCTATCAAAATTTTCTTTTTCTGTCGCAATATGTTCCAAGGCTTTTTTTGTTGGATGTGCCAAGATATGTCTTGTTTGGGACAGGGTGAATGTGCAAGACTGTCATTCGTATTGTCATGCTTTTCGATGTACATGTATTACGGTCCTTTGATAACCCATTACCAGACGGCACAATTTCAGACTTTCCAAATTCAAGGAAGTTGCAGATGACAATTTCGAGTAAAATAAATTAAAGAATTTGTTTGTCTTTTATGGAAGAAAACATTGTGGGAAATGAAGAAATTGCTTGTGACAAGCAATTTCTTCATGTTCCGCAATTGTTTCCAAATCTGTTATCCCGTGGGGTGTCTAAATGAGTCATAGAGTGGGAATGCCGGAATGGGTTAAGCAGTTCTCCATAGCAAATAACAGACGCGACACTCCTTGTACTATCCATCTATATATTAAACCCAAAATAATATTCCCATTTCCACCCATGGAAAACTATGTGTTGAAGTAATTGACAATTATTTTATTGTCTGGAGCTTCTTTGTATATGAACCAGGATGGGTTCCTCAAACAAAAGCCAATTTTTAACGATCCAAATAAGAAATCTTGAAAAAAAAAAAAAAAAAAAAAAGGAATGTGTTTTTTTTATTTTGAATCAACGATGGCAATATCATTTTGAGGTTTGGCATACACGTTTGTCGTCCGGAACTTCTTTTGCTTTCATTCTGTCTCAATCCAGACCAGGCCCTGGTTTCTCGGAAAAACTTAAGTACATACTCATGAGAACATGCTCATCTTCAATGGAATACTCTCCAATTTTGAAGGGTATTCGATCAAAGTTCACGTGGATTTCGTGTGATTTGAGTACGGTTCTCAGATTTGAGCATGAGAACGTACTTCAGGTAGTCTATCCCTAATAAGATTCGCGCGATGTCGGAATTATTCGGGCGCGATCGAATTCATTCGGCGGTGAAACTCTCCATCGCCGATTATTACGACCTCACTCGAATAGGTTTGGATACGTAACGACGCCTCTCGAAAAAAAAGCCGATGTTTTTATATCTTAAAATGGCGACATTACGGGCATTCTACCTCAAGTTTTTTCGAGAAACCGGGGCCAGGGGTCCGTATTAATTTCACCAATCTTACGACCAATATGAATGGAAATCATAATGGTGACTCTGTCGTGTGATCGTTGATAATACAGACCCAAGGTGTTGACTTCCATAATAAAAAATGTTTGGGAAACATTTAGAGAAAAGGAGCAATTCGTAATATTTTTCTAAGCCATAAGATACATTTTTTCTGGTATTGGCAACCTTCATTTTGTCATCTGCAATACGCATTAATTAAGACCACCCTAATTGTTTTCCATTCGGAAATGGTTAGGCCGGATATATTTATTAATTTAGATCTTTCTTGTGATAATGAATCAATTTATTACGCTGCCCAACAGCTGCGTCTAATGTTTCCCTTTCTTTTATTTATTTCTTCCATAATAGAAAATCATAAAAGTTATAGGCATGACATTTACAATTATGTAACTGATATTTATTTTTATGCTTGAAAGTTAATTTAGTTTGATTTATACATAGATCACTATATACATTATTTTTTACTTAAAAAATCAAACGCAATTGATTGTCCTGGACATGCATTTCATAGCTCAGCCCTTAACTCATCTCAAGTCTGTCCAGATTGCCCGATAAACGGACAATCAACCCTTTCCCAAACACCAACATTTTGGATCATATCAACTAGAATGGAGTTGGAGACAACAAAATAATCTATATCAACAGAAGAAAATGATTATATTTTAGCCTAGAAAATATTGAGGCAAAAGAAGAAAATGTTGGTTATCAGCATTTTCTTCTTTTGTCTCAGTGTTTTCCAATGTTATTCTTAGAGACGTTAAAACCAAGTCTTGTTTGATTAAGGGCTAATTATGCTACTCGACTGCTCCGTGACCTAGAAAATCCTGGCAAGATGTATGTCAGATATGATTTTAGATCAATAAGAAATGGTCACATTTAAATAGCCTGGCTCCAGGACCTGTAATTTAACCATATTATAAAACGTCAAAATTGTCCAAAATAATAATAATAATAATAATAATAAAAAAAAAAATGTTGCAGACGGCAATTTCATGAGCATGAAATTTAACAATTTTTATCTTTTGTGGAAGAAAACATTGTGAGAAATGAAGAAATTGCTTCTTTTCCCACAATGTGGACTGGCTATTTTCTCTCTAAATTTCCAAAAGCTTTCTGTGTGGTTGACGCCAATACAGGGCCATAATTAGTATTTGGATATACACGATAACGTACAAAAACGAAAATCCGTTTAACAAAGTTTATTTCAATATTTGGCTAATTACACTACATGTATTAGGACTGGTTTTGACGAACCCAAGGTGTGTTGATCTAGAAAACAATAAAGAATATAAAAATGCATATATTGTTTGAACTGGAACAAAGTCTGCTTTGATATCCTATATATTTTGTCAGCAGCAGCATTTTTCAGACTTGGACCAATCAATCAAGGGATGGTTGCATATATTTGGATTTAAT
The DNA here is from genome assembly GCA_963680895.1 of Fragum sueziense. Taxonomy (NCBI): domain Eukaryota; kingdom Metazoa; phylum Mollusca; class Bivalvia; order Cardiida; family Cardiidae; genus Fragum; species Fragum sueziense. The sequence goes on along the minus strand of OY804599.1, from coordinate 17,802,096 downwards.
CTAAAATACATATAAGAGAATAAACATAATTATGCCTACAATAATCATATATGTATATTCTAAAATAATGAGATTCTTGTACATCGTTTGATACCACAGTTCACATGCATTTCAAGTTTCAAGCAGTTTTGAAGATATTTGCATGCATTTAGGAAAACTTTTCATTGAGATACAAGTGTGGTGTCCGCGGTCAACAGATATGTACAGCGTCAGCTTCATGATCAATAGGATCCGAGTTCGAATCCCGGTAGCGCGGGTTGTTCTTGGCTTCTCATTTGGCCACACTTTCGGCACGAGTACTGAGCCGCGTTCTTTAGAGCGAGATTTCTTGAGATATCTTGAGATTTCTTAAGATGTTTTAGGATAAAGCGCTCTTTTGAGCAAGATTTTTAAGACGATCTGTGGAAGCCGCCATTGCTCTATACTTCTTTCGGAACCCCACGGTAAATTCTGTAGAATCTATGTGGGATAGAATTGACTGAGTTGTTCCGAATGCTCCATGATTCATAAACCGCGGAGTTCCGAATGCTCCATACTTCATACAAATGACGTCATGATGACGTCATTTGTATGAAGTATGGAACATTCGGAACACCTCGCTTAAAATCTCGGTCTCAAAAACGCTGTATCAAAAACATCTTAAGAAATCTTAAAAAATCTCGCTCTAAAGAACGCACCTCTGGTGTATTTTCCAGGAAGCAAATCAAGGGGGAAATACGAGTATTTCATTATCTTCGTAAATAAGTTTAAATAAGCACACAAGCGAATGCTAAATAAAGATGTCTGAATTTATAAATTGAAAGACAATTACATAACATATACGAACTCGTACATGTAGTTCAATATATTTACTCTTCTACAATTAAGTAAGAATATTGCATTAAACCAATAAGCCCATAATCGAAATTCCATAATCGAAATTTAAATATCTTATTTCTTTTTAACAGGTTTCTATAGAATTTGAACGCAAATGCAATTTAAGTTAAGTAGTACAGAACTCGTGAATGTGCGTAATGTAACATTTGTCAGTCATTGTTATAGGACGGCAACGTAACATGGTAATGAAAGGGGTGTAGGAGAACAACAAGAATCCTGATCAGACTGCGTATACATTGGCTCATCTGGATCCATGTTGGTCTCAAATGTGACAATGCTTCCCTTTCCATAGCATTCCCCATACACTGTACGTACACCTAAATATTTAACCCTTTCCCAAACCGTAGCGTCTTTAGACACACTTAAATGTTAACATTTTTTAAAAATCTGACAAAAGAAAGAGAATGCTGATTACTAAAGAGCATTTACTCCACTGTCCTCAATGTTTCCAACCTTATCACAGAATTTTCAGTCCTGGCGGTCTTGATCAATATTGCAGTCTTCAACACTTTTAAGTTTTGACTTTCGTACAATATTATCGCTTGGGAAAGGATTACCCTCTATCAATTGAGAGATTCTATGAAACGTAATATTCAACCTCATTCAAACCTTATTCACCCAGTTTCTTTACCACTATTATACAGTTGGTCATTTAAAGCAGTCAATTGTTTAATGAATCCCTCGTTGGGAAGAATATTACGCTTGTCCCTGACTAATTTAACAGCGTCCATTAGATGCATGTTTCGTTTTAACATCACGAATGCCAACACTATAGACGCTGATCGGCTCACTCCGGACTGGCAATGGACATAAACTTTACCTGCAATGAAATGAATAATACATATCGTCGCTTTTCAACAAAAACCTCGTAACTGCAGCTTATTCAAAGCTGCAGTTACGAGTTTTTTTTTGTTGAAAAGCAGCGGTATTTTACATGTTTGCAAAATACCATGGCAGCTGGAATAGGGGAATATATCCTACTATCATTTGATAGCAGCATGGATCTAGATCAGCCTGCGTATACACACGATCTGATCTGGATACATGTTCCTTTCTAAAGCTTCTCCATTATCAGTATCAATTGTAAGAGAGCAGCAAGGATATTGATCAGACTACATTTTAACGCAGGTTGGTCTGATTTTATGGTTGTATCAAAGGCCATAAGAGCATTTTCCAATATTCTAGCTTGTTTGTTTCTTGCAAATAAATGATTTGTGTATAAACCTGGATAGCCTTAGTTTATACATTTGTCATTCTGCAAAAAATGATAATAGATAGATAAAAAGAAAAGAAAGTTTACAGCAATCTGCATGAGATCGCGAAGTTAAATGGTCAAACTAAGGTTACTTGTAATATGGAATGGGAAATATTGAGACAAAAGGGAAAAAACATGTTATCAACATTATCCTCTTTTGTCATGATTCTCATCTTCTCTTACAAATGAATAAGAAATTTTGCCACGCAAAAGGAAGGGCTTGTCCAGGAAATGGTTAAATCACAACAAGTGAACTAGACAAAAGCCTTTTGGTAATGTTCACAAATGCAGTGGAATGTCGATTTTTGTAAATATAATCAATATGGACAATTAAATCCGTGAATGTTTTCAATTAATATTTGCAGCAATAGATAAATTCAGATGAATAGAATTCAAAATTGATTATTGTGCTCTTGATGCGTGTGACGTAAAATTAAATGTAATACGCGTCGTACAGCGAAAAGTACTCTCAGTGCAGATTTATATCGCTCAAACGACAAACTATTTGACCAGTCCAATACGACGGGAGTTGCAGATGACAAAAATAGCAAAACATTTTAAGAAGAGAGAAAAATGCTGACAGCCAACAATTATCCTTTTCCTACTTATGTTTCTTCGTCCCGACATAAAAACATTCTTTCATTTGTTCTACGTCATCTGCAATGTTTATCCTTTATTATGGACCAATCTAAAGGGACGTTGTTTTAGAAAAGGTTAACCCTTTCCCAAATTTTCATTTTTCAATGTTCCACTTTGCAAGGTACTACAGACGCCAAAACAATGTTATTTAAGATTCAATATCGAGACGAAAAGACAAAAAATGCTGATTTTCAGCAATTTCTTGTTTTGTCTCAATGTTTTCCAAGACCTATTTTATCAGTGATGTCAAAACCAGGTCTGGTTTGGGAAAGGATTAATCTGCGTGAACAAACCTTCTGATTTAAGAGCATCATCAAGAAATTCAGCCGCTGGTTCAAAATGTGGCGTCATTTTATACGTCATAATATCTGTAGCTCGTATCCCGTGGAATTTAATATTGGCGTCACTAAAATAGTCCTGGTCTGTGTTTATTTGGTTAAACTTGGTACCCTGAGCACAGTTAATAATGTGGGTGATACCTAGACTGGTCAGCTTGTCTTTGTCTCGGGCCAAAGAACTGAAAAGAAAAAAATATGCACAATTGTCTCTCGTAATTTTTTTAAACAAGCTTAACAGTTGCAGACAGTATGGTCGACAAATAACTGCAGACGAAAATTAGCCATTCAACTTACGAAAAAGTACGTTTAAAAACAATCAACATAATTTCCCAGATAATCAAATAATAGTAGTAGACTTGATTATATTTATAGCTTTTTTCGAAGAGTTTCACAGTAATTCGCCTCAAATATGTTTAAAAGAAGCGACATACATGTATTCTAAAAAATATAATTATATAGACATGCATAGGCTAAGTATCCGCTATTTCAAGTTGTGTGACACTGAAATGGCGCTCTGAGTAAAAACAAAACGACTTACTAGTCACCCAGAACAATGCCAGGATACACCTCGTTATATGGCTCGGTCGGTGCAGCCTGGAAAGCCATCCACGGCATGGACATGGCGCCAGTGGGCACCTTGGACCCGGGACCTTCAGATATACGGCCATGTAGGTAGTCACGGACCTCCTGCCACGTGGGGCACGTGCTTGATGACGTCATAACTGATCTGAAACAGGGAACGATTTTATCCAGTTGACGTGACGAAATTTCGGACAAACAAGAAATTCCGTGGGTGTTATATAAAATCTCGTAACTACGGCTTGACTCAAGCCGTAGTTCCGAGATGTTATAACAACACCGACGGTTTATCAATGCTTTTTTTTATTTTTAGCACAAAATTCATTGACATTTGTATTAGTCCCTGTATAATGTTAACGTGGATCTATTGCTTAATGCCATTCTCAAACTGTTTTGACGTCTCCACAAGAGAAAGTTTTGGAAAGTATCGATGGTATAAAGGAGAAAATACTGATGATGTTAAAAAAGCTTTTTGTAACATTTAATTGCCAGCATAGAATCAGATCAAATGATACAGTTACCTTTTGCTCAAGCCCCGGCTTAATCAGGACTACATGTATATATGCCTAATGAGGCCTGGAAAACGCTAGAAATTCGACTGGGGATTACTTTTTCTGTCTAGAGTAGACATATTCACATATGGACAGTTAACTCATGGCCTACCTTTTAATATTATGAAGCAAAGTACATTACAAGTATAGCGGGCGAGAATTGACCTGGCAGAGCAGCACAATCATGCTAATCAAATGGAATGCTCTGCCATGTCGATTCTCGTCCGCTATAATACATTTGAGATTATATGGACTTTTTACAAGCATTTTCAAGTGAAATATTTTAACAGTTTTAGTAAAATCCCAATACACAGTCATGTTATGTGTTGTTAATGTAGCCTACATTCACCTAATCGCATATTTCAAATAAGTGGATATTGATCCTTAATATCCTTTTCCCAGGTAACACAATTTTGGGCTGCCACGTTTTGAAAGGAATTACAAACAAATGGAATATACAGGCAAAAGGAATTAGCTTATGGGGGAAAAAGAGAATAAATTTAAATAAAACTAAAAAGAAAATGTCAAATTCGTACCTGTTTCGTTGGATGATGTTTTGAAACTAAACATACATGTACTTAAACAATGTTTATTTTAAACAATCATTTCTAAATATAGATAACTCCAGTATACATGTCCATTTATGGCCATAGATTAATAGGGAACGATTTTATCCTATTAGCCGTGACGTAATTTCGGACAAACATTAGTAGGCATATTTTACATGTGTTTTTTATAAAATCTCGTAACTACGGCTTGATTCAAGCCGTAGTTACAAGATTTTATAACAACACCGACGGCTTATCAAAACATAACGTTAAACCTAGTCTATTTTTAGCACAAAATTCATTGCTCTTGTCGTATTCAAAATATCTCTCAGCAGAACCAACAAAGATCGAATGCATCGCTTTCGAAATATTTCATATCGTCAATAGCAATGGATTTTGTGCTAAAACAGACAGGTATTAACGCACGTAATGCTTTGATAAACCGTCGCTGTAGTTTTAAAATCTCGTAAAGTTCTACGACTTGAATCAAGCTGTAGTTACTAGATTTTATAACAACACCCACGAAATACTGTAGTTTGTCCGAAATTACGTCACGGTAAATTCGATCAAATCGTTCCCTATAGTCTCAATTTCCCCCAAGCGACTCGGTAAAGGGTCGTGAAGATAAATTTAGAACAAAGCGAAATAACAACTGCTTCCCTGTTAAAAACAGTACACTCACGATTATTCCCCTTAGATAATGTCGCTTTTCAATAAAAATCACGTAACTGCAGCTTAGAATATGCTGCAGTTACGAGGTTTTCGATGAAAAGCAGCGATAAGTTGTTCTAGAAATCTCCGGATCATGCAAGAGTATTCTCTACTTTCGTCAGCCGTCTATATAAAGACGTACATCTAACGCAATAACCAGAGATAACAAGCGTTTCAAATAGTATTTAAACGTATACAAGTTGAACGTGTTTACAGAATAATTTTATTGTATTTACGAAGTTTGACGGACATAATATCATAGACGAGGAATAACTTAAAACATTTTTGGAAACTGCAGCTGACATGTATTGGCGAATAATTCCTACTCGTGTTGTGCCGATGATTCATCGGATGGAGATGGACGGATTTCGACATCACCGTGACGTGATGGCTCGATTATGGAAGACGTTCGATCAGACGATCAAGGATTTTAACGTCGAAAAGACAATGCGTAATTTCGAGAGGGATATGGACTGCATGAGATCCCGTGCACGACGTTTCGAGGAACGTGACGGAATTCACAATGTCAGAAGTCCTTACGTTACGGACGAAGCGGGGAACAAGAAACTCCAGTTACGCTATGACGTAAGTCATTACAAACCAGAGGAAATAACCGTCAAAGCCGTTGAAAATAGACTGGTAGTTAACGCAAAACAAATGAAAGAAGAGGGTGGCGAGAAATGGTACTCGGAGTTTTCTCGTGAGTTTACGTTACCGAAGGACGTTGAGGTTTCTGAGCTCAAGTCGACGTTAACAACAGACGGCATACTGCAAGTCGAGGCGCCAGTAAAACCGGAAATGGCAGAACCAAAGGCAACGGAGATCCCTATTGAGTTTAAAACTGAAAATACGAACGGTGCTACAGCAGACGGATCGGAATCCAAATCGACAGCGAATTAACGAGAAATTCTGTGAATAAAAACATTGTGTAACAATTGGACAAATTTGTGTTAACACATTATCGCTCGATGGTTAGGCCTACTAGTAACTAGGCATGCAACACCACAGAGTAAGATTCCATCAGCAAACATTGTAGAAAAAGAAGAAAATGCTGGAAATCAGCATTTTCTTCTTTTCCTACACTGTTTTATCACGTGTTGCTCAAATGTCAATGATGTAGAAACTCTAACCTATTCCAAATTAATGTGTCGCATGTGGAGTTTTGATTTTGATTAGATATCTACAATCGTGTATCAAGTTCGGAGTTACTGGATTTAAGTATGTAACCCCTTCCATACAATGACGCATTATGACGCCTTAGAAGATAAATGCTTTGGAAAACATTGTGGAAAATGAAGAAATTGCTTGTGACAAGCAATTTCTTCATTCTCCACAATGTTTTCTACCCCCAAAAGACCTAAAATGCAAAATTTGATTTACTTAAAATTGACGTCTGCGACATCTTTGATCTTGGGCCAGTCTAAAATTGTAACGTTTGGGAAAGGGTTAAAAAGCTTCATTTGTGTAAATATGATCAAGATTTAAAATAAATTGTTCGATGAACCGGTGACATTATTTGAGAAAATGTTTTCTCTTCTTTTTTGTAGAACAAAGTCGTATGTAACTTTGTTGTATCTTAATTGTTTCAGTGTTCTTTTTATCAAAAATAAAAAATTGAAAATTTGTTATATCGTTAGATGGTTACCATTTATTCGTAAAAAAAACATCGATGGAAAATGAGAAAATGCATGTATCTTGTATTTTACCGTTTTTGTCGTAGATCCATATAATTTCCTGACCCAACTTTATGGGTACTCGACCGTTTGAATGTCTTGACATGACGATCCTAGCGAGTAGGCCTACCCCAAAATAGGGGTTGCTGAGAAAATCACGAAACGTCATTATACACCATTTTATCCTTTTCCCAGACCTTTGCGGACTTTTTGGACACCTGTGAAAGCTTAGGAAAATAATTAAAAAACATGTATTGAAGAAAGGCAAGAAAATGCTGTTTATCATGATTAAATTTTCCTCGTTTTTCCTCAATAGGCCCTATGTTCTATCCCATCAGAGAGTTTTCAATTTGCCTGATTAATTTTGTCGTCTTCAAAATCTTCAATTTAACAATAAATTTTCAGCTAAATATAGACTGGGTTACGTTTTGACAAACTGTCGACGTTGTTAAAAAATTGTAATTACGGCTTTATAGTTACGATACTTTATAACAACACCCACGAAATACTATTGTTTATCCGAAATTACGTCATGGTAACTGGATAAAATCGTTCCCTATTTGGACAGGTCCAAATTTTGTTGTTTGTGACGGCAGGGCTATGTGAAACTCTGCACTAGTAAAGTAAAGGTGGTTTATAGTCTCAAATTTACGAACTAGGTCCATATTCGCGCGACTTTCACACTTTACTCCACGATCATCGAGCTTCAAGTCGGCTGTTTACAGTCGGCGCCTGCGGCAGCCACAGCTCATCGGCTTTCCACTCTCCCGTGTACCCATTTATACACCTGGGTGAAGAGGAGCAACGTGGGGAAGCTTCAAAATGAAATGCTCGAACTGAAAACCCGTTCAATGCAAGAAAACCTTCTGTTCTTCTGGATCCAAGAACACACAGATGAAAATACAGAGTCAGTTTTAAGAGATTTTCTAAAAGATAAAGTGGTACCAAATGAGCCTGAATCCATAGATCAGATAGTGTTTGACCGCGTGCATAGGTTAGGTTATAAGAAAAATGCGGGTCAAAATAGACCAATAGTGGCAAAATTTGAAAAGTATACAGATAGAGAATACATTAGAAAGGGATCTTTCGACCTAAACAAGGAGCGAAACGGTTTTACAGTGAGGGAGCAGTTCCCGTACGAAATCGAACAAAAACGCAAAGCTCTGTACCCTGTTATGAGACAATATAAGGAGAACAAGTCAAACAAAGTGGCACTAGTCCGCGATAAATTGTATATCAACGGCCAACTATACAACCCAGACCAACTCCAAAATAGACCCGTCCATCCCCCTTCCAGACAACAAAACTTTAGACCGACACAAAACGATCCACCATGGGTAAACAACTATAGACCAGCACAAAATAACCCACCTTGGGTAAACAACTATAGAACAGCACAAAACAACCAAACTTGGGTAAACAAACAACCTTTACCCCTATCAAATCGGTTTGAAAGCTTAATGAACGACAGTGTCCATAGAAATACACCAAATAAAAGCACACAGGGTCATAAAAATAAAGACAGATCACCGCTTGAAGAGGAAAATGTTAAAAAGCCGAAAACATCCAACCCAACACACTCCACCAACGAGCCAGTCTATAGTGTATCAAGTGTTTTGGGTCAAGCGCACTCGGTATTGGAAAATCCGCTTGACAAGAACAGCACGTGCACAGTCCTCAGCGGGGGGTCGTCTGACGATTAGGAATGTGCGGGGGAGTTGAAAAACTCACGTGAAATCCGTTCAAAATCAAAGGATCGCGATGAAAATCAAAACAATAAACACCAGACAAAATGTGAAAAAATGGGAAGCAATGTTTTTATCGCAAATGACCTAAATAATGACCAGTCAAAATGTGAATCAAAAGAAAGCAATAATAAACTAAATACAGCCAAAAATAAAAATCTAAGATTTTTAAGTTTGAATGTATGTGGTTTATTGAGCAAACAAAAAAATCCCGATTTCAAAAATATGATAAAAGATTATAATATTATCGGACTGCAGGAAACCAAAATGGACGATACCGATTACTTTTGTCTAGAAGGTTTTTCATTTTATTCTAATAATAGACGATCCTTGGCCAATAGGAAATCTGGCGGTATAGGATTACTTGTACGAAACAGTTTATTGAAATATGTAAATGTATTAAAATGTAATAGCAAACATGCAATTTGGTTTACAGTATCCAAAGAGTTGACGAAGGGTGGCGACATTCTCTGTGGGTCACTTTATATACCCCCGGAGAATTCGCCATACTCCGTCAACGACCCATATTCAGTGATAAAAGAGGAAATTGATTCATTTGGAAATATATATGAACAGATTTTATTGTTCGGGGATTTAAATTCGCGAACAAAGCAAAAATTAGATTATATACCTATTGATGAATGCATTTTACAATCTTTAAACTCAGATGAATTAATCGATGAATACAATGAAGAATTGAAATGTTTTGAAAATTCGCATGTCTGTCTGAATAGAAATAATACAGACCAATCAGTTAATAACCTAGGTTATAAACTGCTTGATTTTCTGAAAGAAGAGCGATTTTACATATTGAACGGTAGAACTACTGGTGATCTTACTGGTAAAACTACTTCTAGAGATGTTAGTACCATTGATTATTATGTATGTAGTCCAAATATTTTTGAACATGTTGTAACTCTTAATGTGTTAGATTTTTGTCCATTATTATCTGATATCCATAATCCAGTATCGCTCTCTCTCTAAATTTCAGCTTAAATTCTACTTGCTCATGTACGCAAAAAGAAATCCCAAAGATAAATACATGGGATTCCTATAGAAAAGAAGATTTTAATAATAACATAGATATAGATAATGTGAATCAAATATTTGAGCATATCTCACATATAACCAATAATTGTTCAAATTACCAAGAAAATGTTGATATTATTGTTGACAACATTGCAAAATTATTCATAAAAACGGCAGAAATAAGTTTTGGTTATACAAAACCCATACCTAAATATAACGAATGTCCAATACATAATGACATTGACTCAAATTCAAAATTTCCACAATGGTTTAAAAAGGATTGCAATACCGCGCGAAAGCAATTTCATAGAGCTAAATTCAAGTACAAGCTTCGAAAATCTGAAGAAAATAAACGAAATCTTAGACGAAAGAGTAATGATTATAAGCAAACATTAAATAAATACTCAAAAATCGAAAGTGAAAAATTCATCAAAAAATTAAAACATACAAAAAGCAAAAATCCGCAAAAATTCTGGAAATTATTAAATCCTAGTTCTAGTAGTAATACTAAATGCGGTCTCACGGATCTGCATAATCGTTTCAAAGAAGTAAATTCTAATACGGATGGAAACAACTTAAATCCAAATATAAACCCAGTAATAAATGATACTGCTGTTGATGATGATTCTAATAATGTCCTTAATCGTGAAATCAGCTATGATGAGATCGAAAAGGCAGTTCAAAATTTAAATAACAATAAAGCGAGTGGCATAGACAAAATATTAAACGAGCACATCAAGTGTAGTTATTCTTTACTTAAACATGTTTATCACAAATTATTCAATCTAATTTTAGATAAAGGGGTTTTCCCAAAGTCATGGTCCACAGGAGTTATCCACCCAATATATAAAAATAAAGGTGATCCTACCGATCCGTCGAATTATCGCCCCATCACACTGCTAAGCTGCCTCGGGAAGTTATTTACCGCTATTCTTAACACAAGGTTACACAATTATGTAGAATCAAATAACATTATCCATGATTATCAAGCAGGATTCCGGAAAGGGTTCTCCACCGCAGACAATATGTTTATCCTTCACACATTAATCCAATTATCTTTTAAATCCAAACATAAACTTTTTTGCGCATTTATCGACCTTAAACAGGCTTTTGACTCCGTATGGAGAAACGGTGTATGGCACAAACTTTTATCCGTTAATATTAATGGCAAATGTTTACGTTTAATAAAAAACATGTACGAAGATGTTAAATCATGTGTACGCGTAGGTGGCACGTGCTCCAATTTGTTCTCGTGCATGAACGGTTTACGTCAAGGAGAAAATCTGTCCCCAATAATATTTTCCCTCTACTTGAACGATTTGCACGAGTATTTTTACAACTCAGGATTAATTAACGGCGTCGACGTGTCGTTAGAAAACGGTCAAAATGAAATAATGATGTTTTTAAAAATATTCGTTTTACTATATGCAGACGATACCGTTTTATTAGGAGACACTGCCGAAGACTTACAAAATGCTTTAAATCTTTATCACGATTATTGCTCAACGTGGAAACTAACGGTAAACGCGTCAAAATCAAAAGTTCTTGTTTTTTCAAAAGGTCGTCAAAGGATATACAATTTCACATATAATAACGCTCTCGAAACTGTAACAGAGTACAAATACCTAGGAATAGTTTTTAGTCGATATGGCACTTTTCATAAAGCCAAATCAGAAATTTCTAAACAGGCAACACGCGCAATGTACAGCTTACTTAGGAAAATAAAAAGGTTATCTCTTCCGATTGATATGTAAATCGATCTTTTTGATAAAACTGTAAAACCTATATTATTGTATGGTAGCGAAATTTGGGCATTTGAAAGTAATGACGTTTTAGAAAAAATACAACTCAGATTACTCAAGTATATACTAAATGTTAAAAAGTCTACACCAAACCATATCGTTTACGGTGAAACAGGCGTCTACCCCTTATCGATTGAGATTGAATCCAGACAAATTTCTTTTTGGTCAAAAATTATTTCGAACAAACACAATTCCCTGCTTTCTGACATTTACAAAGTTCTCTATAATCAGTATATTAGCTCAGAAATTGTCCAAAATATTCCCCTTTTCAAATGGATAGATAACGTTAAAAACATATTCTATAAATGTGGCATGAATAACATTTGGGCGAGTCAGAGTTTTCACAACGAAAAGTGGGTAAAATTATCTACGAAGCAAAAGTTAAAAGATCTTTTCATTAATGATTGGTTCAGTATACTTGAAAATAACGACAGCTGCCACACATATAAGCTAATTAAAAATAAATTTGGTTTTGAACAATATCTAATTAATACTCCTTCTGCACTTCTAAAACTACTTACTAAATTCCGCACGAACAACACTAAATTACCCATAGAAACAGGAAGATGGTTGAATATTGATATACCCGATAGAATATGTACCCTCTGTAACAACAACATAGGTGACGAGTATCATTATCTATTCGAATGTAGTGCTTTGAAAGAAGAACGTGAACGTTTAATCCCAATCAAATATTCAAAAAGATGTAACATTTTAAAGTTCGAATCTCTAATGAATTCAAATATCCAGTCTGAAATTGTTAATTTGTGTAAATTTATAAAAATCATTATATGTAAATTTTGATGTCTGTCCGGCTGCTGAGTCAGACATATTAGCCTCGTTTGTCTTTGTATTTCATGTGCATGTATACCTCTTGATTTCTGTAAAAAGAACTGAGTGAATAAAGTGTATTGTATTGTATTGTATATTGTAACTTTTTTGCTCAGAAAAACTCCCGTGACCTCGGCGGGATTTGAACCCAGGACCTCTCGATCCCTAAGCCCGCGTCCTACCACTAGACCACGCGATGCGCGTTTTCATGGTGGATAATCACGTGACACAATAACTTCAGAATATCTTTAATAATTTTGTTAATACGTGACCGATTTGAAAGCGGTTTGAAGCACAGATGGTGGACGCATAAGATGGATGTGAAGGATTTATGAAAAAGCTGATAAAAAAGTTACTGAAGACTAAAGTTTAGGCTTATCAAAAATCCACCACATCCATCTAATTCCAGGTATTTCCCAACCATCTCTGCTTCAAACCGAATTCAAATTGGTCAAATACATTGTATTAACAAAAGTATTGAAGATTTTCTGAAATTCTGAGTCATGGAATTATTCACCGTATAATTGCAACAGAAAGAGGATAACAAACATTGTATTTGAAAACAAGATGTATTAGGCTATACATCTTTTAACCATTTCCCAAACATCAAAATTATAGACTAGTCCAAATTGAAACATGATACAGACGACAATTTAAAGTGAATGAAATACTACATTTTTTGGTCTTTTTAAGAAGAAAACATTGTAGGAAGGGAAGAAATTGCTTGTCACAAGCAATTTCTTCATTTTCCATGACGTTTCCCAAAGCCATAATCTTGTGGGAAGTCAAAAGGAGTCACTGTGTGGTAATGAGTTAACCGTTTCCCAAACAAGTCTTGATGCCCTTATTAGCCAATATCTTTGGAAAATGTCTTGACAACAGAAGAAAATGCTGATAAATAGCATTTCCCTATTTTGTCTCATTGTTTTCTGTCGTATTTACACAACTCCTATCTTTATCGACGTCTATTTTATTGTCAGCGTCAGCTATCAGATGAGAAAGTCAGAAAGTCGATGCCTTAGCGCATCTGCCTCTCAGTGGAGAAGTTCCCGGTTCGATACCAGGCCGCGGCAAATATCCTTTCATACAAAATGTCACCCACCAATGGTTTGATATCATATGTGGGCGAGCAGCTGGAGGCTCGGTTAGGGTGTTGTGGTAGTACTGGTATGAGAAACAACAGGAATCCATGGTTAGGAGCTCCAGCCGCTGCGTTATGACCATAGAAGTAAAAAAAAGGCGTAAACCCCCCAATAAAACAAACCAAATCAGAAAGTTAATATTCCTGAATATTGTCGTCTGGAAAATATATAAAAATACATGGCCTTATGACGCACATGATATAGCAAAAATGCGCTTTAGAAACTAACCAGGAGAGGAGAAATGGATTACGCCAAACATTAAGAAGCATATCGATGCTTTTCATCGAAAACCTCGTAACTGCAGCTTAATTCAAGCTGCAGTTACGAGGTTTTCGTTGAAATGTGACAATATGTAACTACAAATAAGAGAGATTCTTAAAATGCAAACTATTGTTCAATGTTCATCAATTTTTTTTGCAAAATATTATTCAACATGCACCAAACCCTTTGTTGTTGGTACTTTCTGGAATAGTCCTATTTTGGAAATGGTTAATGAAACATGTCTACAATCGTGTACGCAAAAGGTCCCTATCTTGGAAAAGCATAACATTAACAATTCATTTTTTATCACAATAGTTTTACTTTCAACAGTCATCATAACAATGAATAAATGCTCATATAAATGATAAAGATCAAATCACTGGTTCATTCAAACTCAACATTTTTCACAAATGGTTAATCTTTACAGTTACTACTTTAATAACAATACAGCAATATAACACTGCTTTTCTTTTAAACCTTGTAACTACAGCTTAAAATAAGCTGTATTTACAAGATTTTTCAAGGAAAAACTATGACAATTATGCTTATAAGTAATATAAATCCACCCTTTAACAAGACCAACAAGATATTTTGACATCTCTATAGGAAAAGCTTGGGAAAACAATGAGGCAAAAGAAGAAAATGCTGAAGACCAGAATTTCCTCCTTCCCCTCACTAATTTCAAGGTTTAACTATACATAAATATTTCCTCCTCCTCACTAATTGTTGCTGTCTGGTATTGTGTTAGCCCATTACCAAACGACAAAATTTCAACTTGTCTAAATTCAAAGATGTTGCAGACGACAACTGAAAATGAATGAATAAGTACATTTTTCAATCATATTGCATGAAAAATATTGAGGAAAATGAAGAAATTGCTTGTCACAAGCAATTTCATCATTTTCCACAATGTTTTCAAAATCAAGTTTCTTGTAGGTAGTCAAATAGAGTCACTGTCTGGTGATGGGTTAAACAGGACAATGAAGTTATAACTTGAATAATATGACATACATGCTTTAAAATTTGGTTCAAATGAAACATTGCCAAATTAAAGATAACAGTCCTGATTAATGACATATAAAATAATTATCCTGCTTTCTTGTTTAAATATCAATTTGTCAAATACATTTTCGGAGTATTAAACCTTTCCTAAACAATCAATGGCTTTATGACGTCCCTGATAGAAAAGGCTTTGAAAATAATTGAGAGAAAAGGAAAAATGTTTCGTTATCAGCAAAACTTAATGCTTTCCATTTGGACGAATTTAATCCTGTCCCAAACAAGAGGGCCGTTGGCCCTAGGTCGCTCACCTGAGATGGGGTTTTATAACAGATCAGATTTCTTACAGGTAATGCAATAAAGGGTCAAAGATCATATGAACGCCGCTATGCGATTTCAAACCATAGAAAACCCAGAAAACTACCTTAGTGCAATATCATATGTAACTCAAATATGGTGTTTCGTCCAATTCGGCTATTTGGTTATGGAGAAATTGCTTTGCACAGATGGAATTAAAATAAAACATACAGACTGACAAACAAACAGAAATTTACAAATTGACCTAGATCTATGACCTTGAACCTAACTAAATATATATTTCAAATAGAACATCTACTCATGATAAAGAACACATTTACCCATACATTTTTTTAAATCCATGCATAAATGTAGATGCTGTGCGCCTGATAAGCAGATTTTTACTAGAAGTCCCCTTTTTCTGTAACAAGGTTTTATATTTAAAAGCAAAAAAAAGTACCTCTTAGCAATATCATAAGCAATGCAAATATTAAGTTTTGTCAAATTTGGCTCTGCGGTTATTGAGAAATTGCTTCTGACAGATTTCGTGTAATTTCTCTTTTTCTGTTGCCATGGCAACCAGAGTTGGTTTTTTTTATAAATTGCAATTCTGTTAGCAATTTTTGAAATGTGACCTCCTAAGGAATATTTCTGCCTAGTTTGGTGGAAATTAGCCTGATAGTTTAGGAGGAGATATCATTCAACGATGTCATTGAGATTTGGTGGAAAATCTCCTTTTCTGTTGCCATGGCCACCAGAGCTTTTAAAAGATTTCAATTGTTTTAGCAATTTTTAAAAGGAACCTCCTAAGAAATATTTCTGCCAAGTTTGGTTGAAATTGGCCAAGTAGTTTAGGAGATGTTGTTCAAAGAAATTATTGAGAATTAGTCAAATTTCTCCTTTTCTGGTGCCATGGCAACCAGAGTTTTCAGTCAATTTCAATTCTTTTAGCAATTCTTAAAGAGGACCTCCTAAGGAATATTTTTGCCAAGTCTAGTTGAAATTGGCCTGGTAGTTTAGGAGAAGATGTCATTCAAAGATAGTATTGAGATACAGTCAAATTTCTCCTTTTCTGTTGCCATGGCAACCAGAGTTTTTTATGGATCTCAATTCTTTTAGCAATTCTGAAAGGGGGTCATCTAAGGAACATTCCTGCCAAGTTTGGTTGAAATTGGCTTAGTAGTTTAGGAGGAGATGTTGTTCAAAGATAGTATTGAGATTCAGTCAAATTTCTCCTTTTCTGTTGCCATGGCAACCAGAGTTTTTTATGGATTTCAATTCTTTTAGCAATTCTGAAAGGGGGTCACCTAATGAACATTCCTGTCAAGTTTAATTAAAATTGGCCGAATAGTTTCAGAGGAGATGTCGTTCAAAGATAGTATTGAGATTCAGTCAAATTTCTCCTTTTCTGTTGCCATGGCAACCAGAGTTTTTTATGGATTTCAAGTCTTTTAGCAATTCTGAAAGGGGGTCACCTAAGGAACATTCCTGCCAAGTTTGGTTGAAATTGGCCCAATAGTTTAGGAGGAGATGTCGTTCAAAGATAGTATTGAGATTCAGTCAAATTTCTCCTTTTCTGTTGCCATGGTAACCAGAGTTTTTTTATGGATTTCAATTCTTTTAGCAATTCTGAAAGGGGGTCACCTAAGGAACATTCCTGCCAAGTTTGGTTGAAATTGGCCATGTAGTTTAGGAGGAGATGCCATTTAAAGAAATTGTTGACGGACGACGCACGACGGACGACGCACGACGGCCGGACGCCGGACAAAAGGTGATCACAATAGCTCACTTGAGCTTGTGCTCAGGTGAGCTAACAAAAAAGTTATGGTCAGATGGTTAAACTTTTGAAAGCTGATGCAAACAACATAACTGACTCGAATGAAGATTGCATGGAATTGTGAACTTTATAGCACAAAAAAATATTTAATCAAAAAGGAGAAAATGCTGGATATATAAGCATTTTCTTCTTTTGTTTCCAAGTTTTCCCAAGTCTTCTCTACCTACAAGTGTCAAAACTAAATCTTAGTGGTCTTTCTATGATTTGCAGACAACAATCTAATTAAGTTAAGTCAAAATTGATTAACTATCTACTACAACAGATAATTGAGATGGTGAAAACGTTCCAAAATTTTTATTTCAAATCCAAACTCTATGTCGTAGGAGCACATTTGAATGGTCTCTCGAGAAGATTCTAATGAGTACCCACAACACACAGTTTGATAAACATTTAGTGAAATATTTCATTTTGAAAAGCTACCCTCATGGAAGATGAATAATGAGCATATTAACACTGGGCAAGCCTTCATAAAATTGAGTTTCTTTACATCAGAGGTAAAAAATCCAACTTCTTATACCAGTACATGTATCTCCTATACACAAACAATTTTAATAAATACTTACAGACTGATGTTTCAAAGCAATACCACAGTGAGTGTTTAATTAATTCCAGTGAATTTACAATAATTTATCACTCCAAACTGTAAATGTAAAGGCATACTTGTTGAGCACATTTACTTTAACAAGTAAAAAGACATGTAACACACTATTTGCCATGGTAAAAAGGAATAGCACTTTTAAAACCATTTCCTAAACAAGCACTGATTTTGAATCCCTTTGAAAACTTTGAGACAAAAGGAGAAAATGCTGGTTATTTTCTGTCTGTAGATGATGTCAAGTGAAAAAGACTAGCAGGTAGTACAGAATAAGATCAGACTGTGTGTAAGCACAGTCTGATCTTTTTCTGCAATGCCTGTAAAACTTTGACTCATTACCAAACAACAAAATTTTAGGATGATCCAAATTCAAAGATGTTGCAGACAACAATTTGTAGTGATTGAAATCTAAATTTTTTGTGTAGAAAACATTGTGGTAAATGAAGAGATTGCCTCTTACAAGCAATTTCTTCATTTTCCACAATGTTTTCCAAAGCCTTGAACTTGTAGGGCATCCAAAGGTGTGACTGTGTGGTAATGGGTTAAGAGTAAGTTATTAAAAATGACAAGAGAAATAATCTATCTACCACTAGTAGTGTTAGGATCCACTATGATCCTATCATTCTCTTCTTCACAGTGAGTAACATTTTCAGATTGGATTCTAGCTTTTCCATCTCTACTTCTGTCACACCGTTACAGAACGAGACATCAATGTGCCTCAATCTCGGACAATTCTTCTGTATCACAGCTATAGTGCTGTCCGTCAGTTTATCACAGCCAAACAGGTTCAAATTCTGCAATCGCCGGAGACGCATGGTGACTATTTCCATCGCCTCATCAGTGACAGAACCATCTTGTGACAAATCTAGTTCCTCAATACTAGGGTTATTATTTGCTATAACCATTACACCTGAATCTGAGAGCTCTGGTAGCATACCAAGATGGAGCGTTTTTAGTTCTGGAAACTTGATTGCCTGTGTTAGACCTGTGTCAGTCAGCTTTTTACAAGCAGTGAGGTCTAAATGCTTCAACAGGGCAAGATTGCTCAGGGGGACTCCTACTTCATCAAGGCTTTGTTCTTCATTGGAATTCTTTTTCATACTTGGTTTTTTGAAGATGATTGTTGATGGATATTTTCTGTTACATCTGCATTCGCCATCTTCCTCAGGGTTATGGTTGGGTTTGTCTGAGAGAAGCCCCAATAGACCCAGATCACTGATGTTCTTACACCAAGCCAATCTCAGGAACCGCAAACCTTTCAGACTTCTTGCAATAGCATGCACACTTTTATCTGTGATTGGAAAACAAGATCCTAGATCCAGGTGGCTTAGCAGAGGAAGTGACTTAGTTGCTTTCTCAACAAAATTGTCATTCACTTGGGAGCAACAATTCAAATTCAAGTAAGTCATTAAGGAAGTTGTGTTGGGACAGAGTCCTTTGATAAGCCCTGCAGAAGTTATCTGAGAGCATTCAGAAATGTCCAGTATATCCAGGTTGGTCAGTTGGTCCAGGGCTGATACTGCCTTATCTGTTATCTGCCGCAGTTTGCAAAGGTACAAATTCTTCATTTGAGCCAAATATTTTGAAACAAGCATTACTGTCCCATTGGTAAGATCCACACATTCTCGCAAGTCAAGAGTTATTAGCCCTTTTTGATGTTTACAAACATATGCTATACCCTCATCGCTTATATTCCTACATCCGACTAGATGTAATTCTTGAAGGTTTAGATCTGGGATGGCCGCTATCTCCTCCAAACTCTCATCACCAATCTGGGTTCTAGACATATTCAAGGAAGTCAGGCAAGACTGGAAACTTATAAAGTTCATAAAGTTTTTGAAAGTAAATACAGAGCTGTTGGCCACATTGGAATGCCTAGAATAGTGAAAGTCACTTCGGAATGTAAGAGGTGTAGAGGCTATAGCCAGCTTTTCTACATTCACACAAACAGTCATGATTCTGTTGAAGGTTACATCAGAGAGGTGCCGGACTGACGATAGATTCACCTCACTCACATTTGCTAGTGCATTACGCAGAGTCTGTAAATCCGCATTCTTCTCTAACAACTGCCCTGACATGAACAAGGAATTACAGCAACTTAAATCAAGGCTCTCCAAACTCTTGCAGTGAGAGAGAAACTCAACAAAGATACTCTCTGTGATGTTACTCCCTCTCAAGGACAGGCTCTTAAGGTTTGAGGCAAGATAGTCAGACGACTTCAGCACAACACTTTTAGCATCGAGGGATCCATCAAACTCATTCAATACTAGATGTGGTAGTCGTCTCTTGGATAGACTTGGTATAGCTTTCCCCGTGTGTGAGGCTGATGATGTGTGGAAGTGGACAATGATGTCTCGCTGCAGGATCGGATCCAGCGATGCCTCATACCAGGCTCTGCACACCAGTGCTGCCTCCTTCCTGTCTGATAGAGATAAAAATCTCATCACATGGGTGACTACCTGCAAATATGGAAAAAATATATTTATCATCAATAAATTGCAAGAAAGATAGATGAATCTGTACTTGTTGCAATGCCAAATACAAAATCATATCAAGACAATGAATAAGACTACTAGACTAGACTTATCAACTAAGACTAAGCTAACCTTAGACCTGATTAATCTGAAATTAATAAAACTTTGTTGAATATTAAAAAAAATAGTCATGACAAATTAATTGTCCACTCATTCATATACAGACATATACATTTCATGTTTCTACAGGCCTCATGAGAAAGATGAGAATTCCCTTAATGAATTGTGGGCATCTGTCAACAAGATCCCACAAAACAGTACGATCTGGGTAATCGGGGACTTCAACTTACCGCAAATGAACTGGGTAAACGAATGTCCAAATGATGGATGCAAATTTCAAAACCTATATTTAACCTTTATTGAGAACATGGTCAACCTTAACTTGAACCAAGTAGTAAACATCCCAACAAGGGGAGAAAATATCTTGGACATATTTCTCACAAACATGCCTTCGCAAGTACACTCAACAAACACCCTACCCCCCCTTGGCAACTCGGATCACGATATAGTGCACCATGAAATCAATATAAACAGAGGTCGCCCATTACAAACGCAAAGACAAATTAAACAATATGGGAAAGCAAATTGGTCACAACTTAAGCATGATTTGAAAGAATTTTTCCTGAAAGTATTTAGCACACAGAACTACACAGATCCTAATAAAGCCTGGATAGACTTCAAGGAGGAATTGCACCGCCTTGCTGCCTTACACATCCCAACTAAATTATGCAAAGCTAGAAGGGACCTACCTTGGATAAACAAAACATTAATCCGAAGCATCAGAAAAAGAGACAAGCTATTCCTACGTGCCAAAAGGTCAAAATCAGTTGACATCCACAAACAATATAAAGAGTTAAAACAAAAAGTGCAAAGAGACATCAGAAAATCATATTGGAATTACCTGGAATCTGTTATCTTCACGAATGATGCCAATGGGGGTAAAAACAAAAAATTCTACAGTTACATAAAAAGCAACAAAACTGAGAGTAGTGGAGTTGCCCCTCTAAAAAACAATGGCCAGACATATATAGACCCCGTATCTAAGGCAAACATTCTGAATACTCAGTTTGAATCTGTGTTTTCTCGCCCGAAGCCTTTGAGTCTCGCCCAATCATGTAAACAAAGTCTTGCGCCAAACAACCTCCCTATAATGCCCAAAGTTAATATAAGTGAAAATGGTATAAACAAATTACTTCAAGGTCTCAATCCGAATAAAGCTTCAGGCCCAGATGAGATATCCCCCAGATTATTGAAAGAATTGCACAATGAGGTAAGCCCAATCCTTACAGTCATCTTCCAGCTATCATTAAATACAGGTATCGTCCCAGATGACTGGAGACACGCCACCATAGCCCCGGTATATAAAAAAGGACCCAAAAACAAACCGAGCAACTACAGGCCTATCTCCTTAACTTGCATTGCCTCCAAGCTCATGGAGCACATCCTGGTCTCGAACATAATGTCCCATCTTGATGAACACAGGTTACTTAGTGAATTCCAACATGGGTTTAGGTCCAAACACAGCTGCGAATCCCAACTAGTAAGCTTCTCCCAGGAAGTCCATGACAACCTAGAGCAAGGCCAGCAAACAGATATTATAGTCATGGACTTCAGCAAAGCATTTGACAAGGTTGACCATCATAAACTTGTCCTAAAACTAAAAAGACTTGGAATAAACGAAGAAGTGTCAACATGGATAAGGTCATTCCTCAGGTCAAGATCCCAACAAGTAGTAGTAGAAGGTCACAAATCAGACACTCTCCCCGTGCTCTCCGGAGTTCCGCAAGGATCAGTTCTTGGCCCATGTCTCTTTCTTTGCTATATAAATGACTTGCCAGATAGCGTCAAGGGTAAAGTCAGACTATTTGCTGATGACACAATAGTCTACCTCACTATCAAATCCCAAGATGATGCCCTCAAACTCCAAAATGATCTTACTTCTCTTGAATCTTGGGAAAATGACTGGGCAATGGAATTCAACCCAGACAAATGTGAAATACTAAGAATAACAAGAAAGAGACACCCTACTATCTACCAATACACCCTACATGGTACCCCTCTCCAATCCACAGATGCTGCAAAATACTTAGGTGTTACTATTAGTCATGACCTCTCTTGGAAAAAACACATAAACAACATCACAGCAAAAGCAAACAATTCCTTACGGTTCATCAAGAGAAACATCAAAACTCGTAACAAATCCATCAAAGAGACCGCTTACAAAACTTATGTCCGACCTCAGTTAGAATACTGCGCCACAGTTTGGCATCCGTGGCAGAAATCCCTAACCCATCAAGTTGAACAAGTCCAACGGTCAGCCGCAAGGTATATTTATAATGATTACTCCTTTACTAGCAGTGTATCGAAAATGATTGGGGAGCTCAATTGGCAATCCTTGGAGCAAAGACGTAATATAAGTTCTCTCATCTTCTTTTTCAAAATCCAACATCAACTTGTCTGTGTGGATCACCATCACATTGCCTACACCCGGAATCTTAACTGTCTAATACCCTTCTCAAGAACACAATACCATGCAAATTCTTATTTCCCAAGAACTATTCGGCTGTGGAACGGTCTCCCTTATGAAATTCAGGCAAGCCCCAGTGTAGCAGCATTCACTGAGAGGCTTAGCCAGGTCAAAATGTAATGTAAATGAGTGTGTTTTTATCCTTTTTTAATTTCCCCCTATTTTATCCTGTAAGATACTATTGTAATACCTAACAAGTTTTACTTTTCTTTAACCTCACTATCTCTTTTATCTTTAACTAACAGCTGTCCCAGACAACGCGCCTGCTAATAGTAATCAAAGATGATTGATAGCAGTATAAAGTAGAAGTAGAAGTAGATTCAATGAAAACATCTGAGTTATGCTTTTGTCAATGAACTTGAAGTAAGAATTTTTTAAATTTAAATATATTTAGTCGCCTGAGCATTCACGACAAAGTTAAAAAAATATGTCAGGGCTTATAAATAAGACTAGAGCAGTGAACTGTCACTGTAGGTGAACAGGTGAAGGTTATTTTACTATTTTTCAAACAATTGGCAATCATCAAATAAAAAAGATTTACCTCTACCGGTAGCCGTACAGCCATTATTTCATCTGATCACACGTTTGTCATCGTTAAATGATGCTGTCATATGACTTTTTATAACAAACCGACGGGGTAACAATCGAGGACAGTTTGTTTACATAAAATGACAGTTCGTGCGAAAACCGAGGAATCCGCATGCGCATATTCCTTAGACTGGTAGCCTATTTTATCAAATGTGTTGAATTTTAAAATCACGAAACAATGTCAATGCTTTGGTTAGAAACTTAGAATTCTTCTGTTGATTAGATAAATAATTTCATACAATTTACAGCTGCACTTACTTTTCGTGGATATCTGTATCAACATTCATCGGCGAAGGTCAAAGTTCAAACATAGACTGGTTTCATAAATCGACTAAATTTGTAAACAAACATGTCCAACTCAATCACTATTCCACGAAAACTTCCTCTGTTGTTGGTGGCTGACAATGTTTTGCTGCCCGGCTCCTCGATGCGCATACCGGTCAGGAACACCGGCAAGTAAGTGTCTATTTGATTTTATTGATTGACATTTGTTAAGCACTAAATTAAAATGTGTTCCCTGAAAAGTGCAAAAATTGGGATTTCTTACTCTTAGGTGGTTTTGTTTTGCAAATGGCCAGAAAAGAGAATATTAATTCACTTTCATGTTGGGGAAAAAAAAAATCTTTGAAACCTTGTCAACATTAGTTTGTTTATCAATGTGATCAATATATTTTGTTACATTTTAGAGACTGGTGCACCTGACCATGTTTTTCTAATATTTTTACTATACCATTGCAATTTTATGCAACCCCCAATTACTCATTTTACTATAGAATGGACTAGAACAATCAACCTTCTTCCATCCCAACGGGCATGTACATGCAGAAATAGACTACATTATGACTAATTCCAATGCTAAAGAACTATCGTCCAAAGTCGAGAATGAAGGTATACACCATGACAATGTCTCTGATCATGTACCTCTTTCCACTAAAATTCAAGTCGAGTCAACTCTAAAGAGTACCACAATTATCTCACAACCAAAACCAAACTGGGAGAGATGTGACAAAGGAACCTACATTACAAATTTAAACCTTAACAGCTCACGTATCCAGGCTACACTTGCTGACAGTATAAACAACGGTATTTTACAGCTGAAAGAGACCCTAATTTTAGCTACACTGAATAGTATTCCTGGCTACAACCCAAACAAGAAGCCAAAGAAATCAAGCTCTGTGACTGTAAGAACCCCAGAGGTGACCGCGGCATCCAGAGAGAGTAAAAAAGCCTGGTGGAAATGGAAAGAGAATGGCTCATCTGTGAATCCTCTGAATCCACTCTGGTGCAATATGAAGGACCAAAAACGCAAGCTCAGACAAGTTCTCAGAAGACATGCTGCAGCCAAAACCCAGAAAGCTATAGATGAAATCATGCTCTCAAAAGACAATAGTAAGACTTTCTACAAACTTATCAGAGCCCAGCGCACAACAGTGAAGCCCAATACCAACTGCTTAAATGTAAATGGCGAGTTACTCACAACAGACGAAGAAATGACGGAAGGATGGGCAGATCATTTTGAACGTCTTGCTACACCCGCAGACAACCCAAACTATGACAATGAATTCCTATCAAAAGTACATGAAGACATAAAAAAGATTGAAGATTATGAACCTCTCACTGAGTACATCAAACCGACCTCCAGAGATGAGATCAAGCATGCTATCAAACTACTTAACACCAACAAAGCAGCAGACTGTTTTGGTCTACAAGCCGAGCATTTCAAGTATGGAGGAGAAACTATCTGTGAAATCCTTTTAGTGCTGATTAACACCATCTTTTACACAAAGAAGATACCAGATCCTCTAAAATTAGGGACGATTACACCCATTTATAAAAAGGGAGACAACAAACTACCTGATAATTATAGAGGCATCACTGTCACACCTATACTTTTAAAAATCATTGAACACATCTTGAACCAGAGACATAAAAACATTATGTACCCAACCCAATCTAGACTACAAACAGGTTTTACAAAAGGAACCTCCTCTACTAGATCGGCACTTATAGTCTCAGAATGCAGGCTCGAAGCAAAAGCAGAAAAAGAAAACCTATTTTTTATAACTTTGGACACCAAGAAGGCCTTTGATGTGGTCAACCACGATATTCTTCTTCGTAACCTCCTATTTGATGATGTTCCCATTCCTGAATGGAGACTTCTTAAAGATACTTACACCAAAATGTCAGCATGTGTCAAATGGAAATCCCATAATTCAAGATCAATAAGTATTAATCAAGGAGTCCGACAAGGCGGAGTTCTATCTACGGAACATTACAAGAGGTATAATAACCCACTACTGACAAAGCTTGAAAATAACTTTGAAGGTGCAAAAATTGGCAACATTAAAATACCCCATACAACCTGTGCAGATGATGTTGCACTTTTATCCCACTCAACGTCAGAGATGGAATTGATGTTAACCACAGTAGGAAATTTTACAACAACACACAGATATGATATCAACTCAACAAAGAGTGCCTGTCTCATGTTTAAAAACAAAAAATGTGATGATAAACCAAAATTTCTCCTCAACAATGAACCAATCCCATTAACAGACAGTACAACCCACCTCGGCATAACCAGAGAAACAGGGAAAAGTACAATTGTAGAGAGCAGAATACAGCTTGGTAGAAGAACTGCGTACTCTCTCCTAGGAGCAGGATTCCACGGAGTAAGTGGCCTCACTCAAAAAACTAAATCCCACATATGGAATACCTATGTTGTTCCAAGAGTTCTATACGGATTGGAAGTAATTACCTTTACCCAAAAAGAAGTAAAAAAACTTGACGCATTCCAGACAAAATGTATCAAACAACTGCAACACTTACCTGACAGGACATCAAATACTGCCTCATCTGCACTTATGGGACTCATCCCCTTAGAAGTACAAATACACAAGAATATCCTCAACTTATTCTACGGAATCCTACAATCTACTAAATCAGTGGAGTATGAAATTGCTGTGAGACAATTAGCGATGAAAACCCTGGATGATAACAGTTTCTTCTCCCATGTCAGAAGACTCCTACTTCTATACAAATTACCATCAGCCTACTCACTCCTGGAAAATACTCCTGGAAAACCAATCTGGAAAAAGATGTTAACAGAGAATGTGAATAGTAGAGTAGAAATGCTATGGAAAGAAGATATAGCATCAAAATCCTCTCTGAAGTACCTTAACCCTGATTCCTTGAAAGTAGGACAAGTCCATCATGTATACAGTACTGTCAGACCAAACAAGGAGGATGTCAAGAGATCAGAGCTGAAAGCAAGAATTTTATTAGGATCATACCCACTACAGTCAAATAAAGCAGTTTTCAAACAGTATACTGTTGATCCCACTTGCAGACTGTGTCAACATGAAGCAGAGACGAGAGACCACTTTATTACCAAATGTACAGCCTTTCAATATATCAGATCAAAATACAGCAAACTTATCCAATCTGCTCTAGAAGACAGAATACCAGATCTGCAGTTATCCTCTGTCGATAGTATCTTCACTCAGCTGATTTTGGACTATACCAACCAAGACACTATAGATACAAAACAACTATCCATATCCAACATAAACCGGCTTGAACACCTATCCAGGGAATACCTGTGGAAGATTCACCTCAGTAGATCCCAGAAACTTGCAAAATGCCAGTAATGCTCTAGGACTATTCAAAATTAATACACCTCAGTTTATTATTGTCATTTTCAAGCTCTGGCGGACATAAGACATTAAAATTTCATTCTGTGTACAATCACACTTCACTACCTCGTTATGAACATCATAGATTTTTATAAAACTGTATTCAGTCTTTACATAACTTGTGTCACGAGAAATACTGTGTTAAACTATAAACGCTGGCGTAAATAATATACACTTTACACTTTACTATTTTATAATCCACCTCGCGACGTAAATAATAAGGCATGCAACGCGTATAGTGGCGTACATACATAAATATACATATCATATTCATATTTGCGGTGTTTGTGCTCCGACAAGGATCTACAGCAACTCACCAACGACAATCACCAAGGACAACTTGGGTTCTCCGAAAAGAAAACGGAGGAAATTCAACAGAACAGAACAGAACAGAATGCAAGTAATTTGTTGATAGACCTACAGCAGTGTTCTCCGCAGAATATTTTGAAGCCGTAGTGGCATTGGTAATCCTTGCAACACATTGTGTTCATGCAAATAATTGTAAATAATAACATAATGGGAAAAGAAGAAATAGCTCAATTTGAGCAATTTCTTCTTTTCCCATAATGTTTTTATACAGAATTAGTACTTTTTAGTTAAAAAGAATGCCCCATTTATCAGTTTTTGACATGAAAAACCAGTAAATGTCTCTCTTTGGTGATCATTTTAAAGAAATTAAGCTGTGGGGTACTTTTGAAGCTGTAGTGGCATTACACTGATTTCCATGAAGCTGTAGTGGGGCCGATACAGCTTATTAGGCTGGGGAGAACACTGCTACAGATAGGTTTAAACCCCATTGTCAAGATTTTCTTAGATTAAACTTGGAAGATTTTGATACTATCATTTATAAATATGTGATAATCCGAGTTTTCTCTATTGAAATTCGCTTTTTGATATGTTGATGTCGCTCATTTACATCAGAGCACACTTCCATTTAGTTGCAATAATGTAACCAAAACCTTTTTGAATTTTGATCTGGGTTTTGCAAACCAATACCCATCATCAAGTTTGTGGCTATGATATCGCAGCTAACTTCCATTCAAAAACAAAGGAAAGTTTGACACAAGTTATTGTGCTTTGTACACCCTCCTATCTGAAACGCTAACCTTAAAACGCCTAATGATACCGATCAATGAACCATTTATTGTCATGCCTGATGAAAAATTTAAGATCAAAAGTATTTCTAAAAGGTTTATAGGCAATGTTAAATGCAACAACCCTCTCCTTAACAGCCATTATAAATTTAGTATTTACAATGACCTTTTGAATGGTAGTGCGCTTTGATGTAAATAGCGACATCCAAATATCATAGAGTGAAATTTTCATCAGAGAAGACTCAGATTATCGTTATGGATAGACCAGGATGTTATTCCGCGTTATCCTGTGATAATGCTAAAAACAAGGCTTTACTGTGAAACCGGCCCCACGTAAAACCGGCCCCTGGTAAAACCGGCCCCAAATCGGTAAAACCGGCCCCATTATCGATTTTCTATCGGTAAAACCGGCCACCAAAACCGGCCCCAAAATATCAATGACTATTTAGTATTATCGGTGATGATTATGATGAATCTATATAAATTGCTTTGATATATTTGTTTGATTGTTTAATTATTATCACAATTATGTGTCGTTGCTGTTGTTGTTCATCATTTCATGTATTCTACCAGGAATGATAAACCTATTAATATACGACAAAAATTTAGAAGAGTCCAAATTCACAAGTGCAGACGACATTTTCAAGTGAATGAAATTCATACCTTTTTGTATTAATTGGTGGAAAACATTCTTGAAAAAGAAGAAATTTGCATTTCACAAACGATTTCTTCATTTTTCATATTTTTTTCAAGTTTTATCCTTTAGGGCGTCATTAGGCATCACTATAAATGGGAAATGGCGAGGAAATACGATTAAAAGTTACATACCAGCACCAGCGTTTTTCTACTGTTGTTGGAGTTTCTCATCCCAATATTTACAATTTTTTAGAAACGTTATGCTCAGAACAGTCCCATACAGAATTACGAAAAGTTGCTCTTTTGAGAGAAGTTCCCAAACCTCCAAAAAAGCTTGAAATGGCGAGAAACCAACATATCATGGAATTAGTGAAAAGTTTTGAAACTCGACCAGTGATGGACTTTCTACGAGGAATTGGGCACAATATTTCTTATAAATAGATAAAGTATCCAATCTGAATAAAAGATAACAGTTTGTCGATGAGTGTCGATGTTTGTCAATTATTTGTCGATCTTTTTTCAGGTGTTTTGTCCTGTCGATTGTTTGTCCTGTTGGTAATAAGTCGTGTCGATGATTTGTCTGTCGATGATCTGTCGCGCTCCCGTTACATAGATTTATGATAATCAAGCATAACTTATTTACATGTATACACAATGGCCTACGATGTAAATGTGGACTATTCCAATATGAAATGTTTTGCTGACAGCAAAATTTATATTGACAAAGATAGAACTTGTGAACAATTTAGGATAGAAAATATTGAGGCAAGAGAAAAAACTTTTCCTGAAAAAACTAAATGGGGATTATCCCCGGATATCGAAATCATTTCTCGTTTCGAAAAAGAACAAAAGAGAAAAAAAGCATGCACAACTATAGACTGTTTGTATATGAAAGTGTTTCAAATGCTTATCAGACGTTTAAGTGATATGAATAGAAAATTTGGGAAAAGGTGTTATTGCTTTTAGCAAGCATTTTCATATTTTCCAACAATATTCTACCAATTATTTAAGCAATAGGGACTGTTCCTTTAAACCCTTAATCCATAGTCTTTAATAGCACAGGCCTTTAATTGCACATTTAATCTAATTACAAACTTACCATTGTCAGAAACATGGACACACAGCCAGGTATTATAAACAAGACAAATACATATAATTGTTTTTATCGTTTGATCATTTAATATTTTCTATTGCATAAGAGAACTTTACAAACCTATTTATTTAAACAATATCCTATTTATACAAATGTTTTTTTTTAATTTATTATTTTCATTAAAATCTAATTCAAAGGTATGAAACAACAACAAAAATGCATAAATACAAAACAAAATCTAATATATAACTTCGTAAACACACAAAGTTAAATAGACAAATTCATAATTATCCAACATACAATAATATATTTTAAAAATCGTTTCAAAGTAAAGTGGGGCCGGTTTTACCATTTCGGGGCCGGTTCTACCGTTTAGGGGCCGGTTTTACCGTGTTTCAGAATATAGGGGCCGGTTTAACTATTTTTAGGGGCCGGTTTTACCATTTTGGGGCCGTTTTTGCCGGGGGCCAGTTTCACGAGGGGCCGGTTTTACTGGTTCCCAAAACAAGTAGGCCTACCCAAGTGCCTGTTGGTAGAGATTTAATCCGAGTCTTCTCTGATCAATGTAAATACCACTCTTTGATATTTTGATTTTTAGCGAAAAATCAAAATATCAAAGAGCATATTTACATCAGAGAAGACTCGGATTAGTAGAGATTGTACCCTAGATTAAGTATATGCAGGCAAGTTGACTCAGTCGAGGCAATTCTTCCCCTTGTTTCTAATGGTGGATAAATGTCCTACACATTTACAAAAACTCCTTGGCAGGCAATAAAATTGAAATAGATACAGGTGGAATTTGTGCACAACCTAGCAGAGAAATTATTGAGGCAAAAGGAGAAAATGCACAGGTAAAAGTATCTACTGAAAACACGATGGAAAAAGGACATTAGATAGATTAATTGACAATTAATCAATTAGTCAATTAATCTATCTAATGTCCTTTTTCCATCGTGTTTTCAGTAGATACTTTTACCTGTGAGAAAATGCTGATGATCAGCATTTTCTTCTTTTGCCTCAATGTTTTCCCAAGCCTTTTCCATTCAGGACCAGGTCTTGTTTGGGAAAAGGTTAAGATTCTTGTTTAATTATCAAAGGGTAATGGTAAAGTTAAGACAAAATAAAGTGTAGTCAGTTTGTAAGTTTATGTGTTTTTTTTTTTCAGTATGAACATGGTTAAAACCCAGTTGTTGAGCAGGAACACATTGAGCAGCACCATTATTGGAGTTATACCTCGAGAACCAGTGGGCGACTCACAGGTAAATAATTTCCTAGATATAAACTGATCATGGGCTTTCAGAGCCACAGATAAAAGGGATGATGGCCTTGATTATTACAAAAAAACCCAATTGTTGAGGAGAAACACATTAAGCAGCACCATTTTTGGAGTTATACCTCGAGAACCAGTGGGAGACTCACAGGTGAATATTTTCTTAGATATAAATTGATTTTGTTCCAAAATCAAAGGCTTTCACTAGCCTTTTAGAGCTATAGATAAGAAAGGATGATGACCTTGATTATGACACAAAAACCCAATTGTTGAGCATGAACACATTGAGTAGCACCATTATTGGAGTTATACCACGGGAACCAGTGGGCGACTCACAGGTAAAGGCCTGGTCACATACAATTCCATGTCAACGTCATTTTCAAAATTACACTGCATGGGTCTCCAGTTTTAGAGGGGTTTCAGCCCTAATGTGGATGAGGAATTGTGTGTGACCAGGCTTTATGTACTTTCCTCAATTAACTCATGGGCTATGTCCTTTTTCAAATAACAAACTTTTCACCCTTTGCCAAAAGCTAAATTCGAGACTGGTTCAAATTCAAAGATGTTCCAGACCATAATTTCAAGTGAATGAATTTTTTTTTTTTTTTTTTTGGGTAGAAAACATTGTGCGAAATGAAGAATTTTGTCGATGGGAGGTCAAAACCTGGTAACTAGTGATAGCTCTATTTTTTGTGGCCTGAAAATTTATCTTCTTCGAAGATTTGGGACCCTTCACGCAAGAAGGGACCTTCCATGAAGTCTGTAAACTAAATATGTGGAAAACACACCAGATCCTGCAGAGGTCAACCAGATGTCATACTTGAAAAATAAACATATGATGAGATAGGAAAAACATTTCAGCTTCAGACAATTTTTCTTTATTGAAAAGTTTCAATCCTAGTCAGTCTGCACAGACTGATCAGGGTTTATACTTTCACACTTGGCTTTCCAAAAGGTCCCTTTTAGCATGATGGGTCACATTTTAATACTACAGTACTTTACATTTCAGCATGAAGAGTTGTCTGCCTTACATGCGATCGGTACAGCTGCTGTAGTAGTGCAGGTGACCGGAACAAACTGGCCTAAACCAGCCTACACCCTGCTAGTCACCGGTCTATGTAGGTTCAAAATGGAGCAATTGTTACAAGAGACGCCGTATCCTATAGCAACAGTGACACAGCTGGATAAACTAGCAGAGGAAACTGGTATGTTGGTTGATTGATTTGGGTTTGACCAATAACCACACAATGATGCTTTTTGACGCCTCTCAAGAAAATGACTTGGGGAAAACATTGGGGACAATGAAGAAATTGCTTGTAACAAGCAATTTATTCATTGTCCACAATGTTTTCAAATCCAAAATAGTAAGATTTTTAAAGGTTTGCCAACTTGAAATTGTCGTCTGCAACCCCTTTTGAATTGGAACAATCCAAAACTTTGCCATCTGGTAATGGGTTAACACTGTTTTGAACTGCTATGGTCATAATGCAGCGGCTGGAGCACCTAACCATGGATTTCTGTTGTTTCTTGTACCAGTACTACTACAGCATCCTAACCAAGCTTCCAGATCCTTGTTTACTCAAGTTAACAATATCAAACAATGGTGGGAGACAATTTAGTCTAAAAGGATACTTGCAGCATACTCACAAGTCCAATGTGCTACCAACTGTACCATGGCCACACCGCGGCTCACGAAACTGGTACATGTATGTGTAAATGGCGTTGAATGCTATCAAATCTATTATAACCTTGTTTGATCTATGACAAAAACGTCCATAATTGACACCCAGTACAGAAATTAGGACTTCTGTTTAAATTTTGGTAGAATATTCATGCACGTTTTGCAGATTGTGGGATTTTGCTGTGCTATCCTGTGCTATGAAAACTGAAAAGTCACCATTTTTCATGTGAAGGAAATTTTACCTTTTTCGGCCTTGCTTGGTAGAAAACATGAGAAAAGAAATTTTCAACAATGTTTTCCAAAGCCTTTATCTAGATGGGCGTCACAAAGTGTAATTATGTGGGAACAGGTCAAGGTTGTCTATCACTGCTTTTCAACAATATTCTGCAGATGACGAAGTGAGTGCTAACAGGGAGCTAGTCAACTTGGCGGAGAATTTCCGTGAGCAGGCGGCTATATTGGTGGATATGCTGGATGTATCCATACCAGTTGTCTCAAAACTTAAGGTAACACTGGGAGCTACAGATAAGGGGATGTAATAGCATTTCAATGCCCCCGTATGGAAAGATCAGGGGCATATTGTTTTACTCATGTCTGTCTGTCCGTCTGTCAGTCCGAAACTTAACATTGGTCATTTAGGGGCTTTGGTGTTTCACAGACCCATCTTGTTAGCTCACCTTAGCACGAAGTGCTGAGGGTGAGCTATTGTGATTGCTCACCGTCCGTCTGTCCGTCTGTCTGTCCGTCTGTCTATCCACAATTACTAAAAAATCTTCTCCTCCCAAACTATTAGGTCTAGAGTCTTGAAATTTTGTATGTAGTATTGTCTCAATGCCCTCTACCAAAATACTTCAAATTATTGTGCTTAAAGAAAAATTGGCCCTATGTTGTGGGGTTTAAAGTTTCACACAGAAACACAGTTAAAGTCATTTTTTTTAAAGACTATTTGGCCTAGAGTCTTGAAATTTTGCATGAATTTACATCTCATAAACCTCTAACAGAATACTAAAAATCATCACATTCCAAGGAAAGAAGCCCTGTGTTGTTGGTTCTGGAATTTTCAAGTGAGGAATTGTTTTGACCAGGTAGATCTTATCACATATCTCATCCCTAAAATAACAGTTTGGGGTCTATAATCAGATTATGCAGATCATAATATCAGATAAAGAATGCATGGAGCTACAGATAAAAGGAGGTAAAAACATTCTATATTTGATGTTTAAAATTCAATTGCTTTGTTATGGGTACTCATTTGAATAGTCTTGATTTAAGAATTCAAATGAATACCCTCAACATAGGGTGTTATAATATTAAAAAGATGTTTTATGATTCTGAAAGCCATTACCCTCTTTTACCTGTATCCCTGAGGCACTTAAGTATGTTTACTCTATCTAGCGATCAACTAAATACTTCAACCCTTTCCTGGAAAGACCTTGTTTTGAAGTCCCTATTAGAAAAGGCTTTGGAAATTAATGAGTCAAATGAAGAAAATGCTGATTCTCCTTTTACCTCAATATTTTATTTTATTCAATATTTTATATGCTAGTTTATTGTAAAACGAATCCTATTTGTACCGCTGTCAATTTTGTATTCTGAACTTTCAAATTGGAACAGTCTATTTCCTGTCTGTACCTTTCTGTATGGGAAAGCATTATGCCCTTTCTCTACCATACACAGGTTTGCCTCGCCAACAGAAAAGGCTTGTAAATGATATGGTAAAAGAAGAAAATGTTGATAACTTGATAGCCTGTGTTGTCTCATTTTGCCTCATCATTTTCTCTGCATTTTTATACATGAATGCAGTCTTTATCAACACCTGTTTTATCATCTACAGCAGCTTGTAATTATGTCTGCTCTTATGTTATGTTGTTTGGAAAAGGTTTAACCATAACCAAATCCTTACTGTTCAATGAATATTTCCCCTATGTTGTGGGTTCCATATAAATGATTGAGGGCAATGTTTGACAATCTTTTCAAATTTTTAAGGCCTGAAGATAATTTTTTTGCCTTGTTTTAGAACTATTAAAATTATTCCTATGCTGTAGGCCTTTGCTTTTTGTACAGAAAAAAAGTTCATATAAGTTGTGTGTGTCATATTGTCATATAGTTCAAGATATCATTATGCTTTGAAAATAAGCTCTACCATGAGGTACCGGTATTCTAGATTTGAAAAAAAGGGGACAGGTTTAGAATTGTCTTAGAATTTCCAAACCTTAAAGTGACATTTCACAATTATTTCTACATAAATTTTACTTTTATTCTATCTGAAAGAGAATGTTTTTTTTATGAAAATTCTGAAAATTTCAAGCCAAAATATTGAACGGTTTACGAGAAATATATAAATTTGTGCTAAGATTAAACAAATTGTTGTGGACAACAGTTTAGAATTATATAGATTTTGTCATTTCTGTCTCAACTTTAAAGGCATATTTTTCGCTTATAAATAACAACTTAAAAACTGATAACATTTCTACGCATTAGATTAAACAATCTTTGCATCAAGACATACTTTTAAAAAAAGAAATAAACGTGAAATGTCACTTTAAGGTATTTGACCCATCATTAAAAACTCCACTTTCTAGCAATGGGGCATGCATCAAATTACACACTCTTGTAAATACATTTCAAATAAGTTGATTCGCCATGCCGGATTTCAAGATTATGCTTCAAGAAGGAAATAATCTACAAATATCTTTTAACTCTATTTTCATATGAAAGGGAGGTAATTTATAACATTTTTGCCAAATACCGGTATTTCCATAATTATGCATTAATTCAAAATTCTAAACCGTTCAAAATGCTTATGTTGTATTTGGAATGGAAATATAACACAGTTTATGATTTAATGGCTTTTTTCAAATTTAGCCTCTGGCTCTTTGGTGCTAATGATGGGTTGCATATGTTAAGTTCTATGGTTTCTAAATATTATAGCTTAATGACCTGTTTCCAAAATTAATGCTTCGATTTGTCTATGTGCAATGGAAGTTCAGCAATATTTTGTGGATTTTCTGATTTTAAATACAGATATAGTGAAAAATCTTTGACAATCTTTTTCCAAATTGTGCTTTGAAATTAAGTGTGTACCATTGTCATATGACTCCTTTTCAAAATCCTCGGAAATTTAAAAGGTTTGCTAAAAAGTATGTCTCGGGGTGCTCTAAGGTGAGCGATATAGGACCATCTTGGTCCTCTTGTTTCAAATCCAACCATTATGTTGTGGGTATTCATTGGAATCACCTTAATGAGACGATTCCTATGAGTACCTTGTCCCACAACACAGGGTTTGATGAATAATAAATGAAATTCTCCATTTTGAAGGGCCATTACTCCTCTTATCAGTAGCTCTAACAAAGGCTTTATTGTTATAAACCCTGTCATCAGTGGCTATTCAAGTGCTGTTTTTAGTCCCCTACCGGTGTTCACACCGGAGGGGACTATAGGTTTGCCCTCCGTCTGTCCGTCCGTCCGTCCGTCTGTCCATCCGTCCGTCTGTCCGTCCGTCTGTCCGTCCGTCCGTCTGTCCGCTCAAATCTGGATCCCGCGATAACTTAATAACTAAGCAAGCGTTTTTGATGAAAGTTGGTATATGACTAGATGGCAATGTGTAGATTATGCACATCATTTTATTTTTGTTTTTCCACTAAAATTGTTGTTGCTATGGTTACGGAAATAGTGAAAATATGGCCAAAAATGGGATCCTGCGATAAGTTAATAAGTAAGCAAGCTAATTTGATGAGACTTGTTATATGACTAGATGGCAATGTGTAGATTATGCACATCATTTTATTTTTGTTCTTTGACGAAAAGTGCGGTTGCTATGGTAACAGAAATAGTGAAAATATGGCAAAAATGGCTCCTGCGATAAGATAATAACTAAGCAAGCTAGTTTGATGAGACTTGGTATATGACTATATGGCAATGTGTAGATTATGCACATCATTTTATTTTTGTTTTTAGACTAAAATTTTTGTTGCTATGGTTACGGAAATAGTGAAAATATGGCAAAAACTATTGGATCCTGCGATAAGTTAATAAGTAAGCAAGCTAATTTGATGAGACTTGGTATATGACTAGATGGCAGATAATAACTAAGCAAGCTATTTTGATGAGACTTGGTATATGACTACATGTATATGGCAATGTGTCGATTATGCACATCATTTTATTTTTGTTTTTAGACTAAAATTGTTGTTGCTATGGTTACGGAAATAGTGAAAATATGGCAAAAAATATTGGATCCTGCGATAAGTTAATAAGTAAGCAAGCGTTTTTGATGAGACTTGGTATATGACTAGATGGCAATGTGTAGATTATGCACATCATTTTATCTTTGTTCTTTGACGAAAAGTGCGGTTGCTATGGTAACGGAAATAGTGAAAATATGGCAAAAAATGGATCCTGCAATAACTTAATAACTAAGCAAGCTAACTTGATTATTGATTACCATATTGAGTCAATGTGAAGCCGGTAGGGGACTTTATGTGTTGCATACAACACCAGATACTTGTTGAACTTGGATCTTAAAGAAATCCTTTAACCCTTTCCCAAACGACAAAATTTTAGAAATCTCTGAATTCAAGGTGGTGCAGCCGACAATTTGGAAATGAAGAAATTGCTTGTTGTAAGCAATCTCTTCATTTTCCTCTATGTTTTCCAAAGCATTGATCTTGTTGTTCCTCAAATGGCGTTAGTATGTGGGAATGGGTCAAAGGTTTAACTGTTGTCAAAATCAATAGCCTTATATTCATAGCAACAGATAGGTGACATTAACCCATAACCACACATTGAGGCTTATTGTAGCTCTTTAAGAAAACAGCTTTGGTAAACATTGTGGAATGAAAATTCAATTAACTTGAAACTGTTTTCCACAATATTTTTGAATTTTCGTTTAGTCTGAAATTTTGCCATTTGGTAATGGGTTAATGCACTCCAAACTGTTTTTGTCAAATTAAAACCCTATGTTGTAGGTACTCATTTGAATTGTTTCAATTTGAGCTGTGTATGATTGAGTAAAGTCTTTCTATATTTGTTATTTCAAATCACAACCCTATATTATGGGTACTCAGTAGAATTATCTCAATGAAACAATTTTAATGACTACCCGCAACATAGGGTTTGATGAAGATTATATCAAATATTGCATGTTGAAATGCTATTACATCCTCTTATCTGAGGCTTAATGTTTATCCATTACAGCGTATGTTAGAGAGCCTACCCAGTGAACATCTACCTGACATTTGTTCTGCGCTAGTGAAGGCATCATTTACTGAGAAAATACAAGTTTTAGATGCGGTAGACCTTACTGACAGATTTAGAAAGGCTCTACCATTACTCATGAGACAAATAGAGGTTAGTTAACCCTTTCACAAATTGGAAAAAAAATTGACTGGTCCAAATTCAAAGTTGTTGCAGATGATTATTTCATGTAAATGAAATTTTACATTGTTTGGTCTTTCTGGGTAGAGAATATTGTAAGAATGTGAGAAAAGAAGAAGTTGCCTGTGGAGTGTCAAAAAGCATTATTATGTAGGAATGGGTTAATTCTTTTCCAAGAGGAATCTTGAAATCTGCTGCAGACATCAAAATGATTGTTTTTTTAAGAAATTATTTGTGTACAATATATACATGAAGTTAAAAAAGAATTGAGATTTAAGGAAGAATATGCTGGTCATCAGCATTTTCATGTTAAACCTCAAAATTCACCTAGGCTTTTCATATTAGTAATGTCAAAACTGGATCTTGTTTTGGATAGAATTATGGACAACTCAAGTAATTTCATTACCTTTGTCCTTCTGTGTAACCCATTCCCACATTTTGATGCCTTTTGACGCCCCATAAACCATATGCATTGGAAAAATTGTGAAAAATGAAGAGATTGCTTGTGACAAGCAATTTTATCATTTCCAACAATGTTTACAACTCAGAAATTTTTCTTTTTTAGCTTGCCCTAGACAAGTTTTGGAAGAACTATTGCCATACCCTCAGATGTCAGCATCCGCAAAAACTTTTAAACTTGTACCATATTTCATGCCCTATTAGAGATAAGCCTTTCACTCAAATAAAGACCTTTCATTAAGGGCCTTGACCCCGGACCTTGTGACATTGACCTTTGAGTTTGACCTACTTTTTGACATTTAAAAACCCTTTTAACCTGGCCTATATCTGAAACCCTATTACACCTATTGCCTTGCTATTTCATATGTGGATACCTCTAAGATATTAAGGTAAGAGTAAGATGGTAAGAGTCTTACCATTTGAGACCATGACCT
The DNA here is from genome assembly GCA_963680895.1 of Fragum sueziense. Lineage (NCBI taxonomy): Eukaryota > Metazoa > Mollusca > Bivalvia > Cardiida > Cardiidae > Fragum > Fragum sueziense. The sequence continues at coordinate 17,763,001 of OY804599.1, read as the reverse complement.
TTGACCTTGTAATCTTGGCCTTTGAATATGACCGTCTTTTAAGGGGAAACTTTGGTCCTTAAAATAACTTTTAAACTGGCCTATATTTTATGTCCTATTAAACATAGAGTCTCGATATTTTCACGCATGGATACCTCCCACCAAGACCCTTCATTTATTACAATAGCCTTTGATCTTGTGACCTTGACCTTGTAGTTTGATCTGCTTTTCCAAAACTTAAACTGGTCTATATTTTATGTTCTATTACATGTACAGCCTTAATATTTCACACATGGATACCGCCCACAAGACCTTTCATTTGTGATTTTAATATTGTGACCTTGACCTTGAATATTGACCTACATTTAAAAACTTCAATTTGGCCTATATTTTATGCCCTTTTACAGAATATAATGATACAGCTTTGATATTTCACACATGGATACCTCCTGCCAAGGATTTTCAATTAGGACAATGACCTTTTACCCTGATCTAGGATGTTAATATTTTCTTTGTGATAACCTACCATTAAGGTGATCTACATTGTCCAGGGACAATTCTTGTTTTGACCTTATTTATGTATTTATCATGGCCTTTTTTTCTTTCATAGATTCTTAGTGGTACAGGGATGGAAATATTGACAAAAAAATCTGAAACTATGTAAACATTACAAGGGGACATCACTGTTAACAATCACTATTATCTATATGTTCACTATAATAACTTCTATAGTTATACACATACATATTAAAACACTCATCACTGCCAAAATTAATTGATATCCACCACTTTTAACCCATTACTGAATGGCAAAATTCAAAACTTATCCAAATCGAAAGATGTTGATGTCATTCAGATAAAAATTGGATGTTTAAATTAACCTATTACCAAACAACAAAATTTTAGCCTAGTCCAAACTCATAAGTGTTGCAGACGACAATTTCCATTGAAAAAAATGTAACATTTTTTTGTCTTTCTTGGTAAAAAAATTGTGGGAAATGAAGAAACTGCTTGTCACAAGCAATTTCTTCATTTTCCACAATGTTTTCCAAAGCCTTTCATTTGTGGGGCCTCCAAAAGTGTCAATGTGTGGGAAAGGGTTAATTTTCAGTACTATCTGACAGGCACCGCTGAGGGGTTAGTTTCAATGACCCTTTCTTTGGGATAAATCAAATGCGATTGAAACAAAAAACTTGGTCATGAGGATCAGGTCAAATTTTAGTGCAGATTGATATGTTTATAATGGAAAGCCATAAAACAATAGATTTGATTGGTCAGATTATACCAGTATTGGGTTTTCTAGGGTCCTTGAAGATGACCTCTAATTGATGCCTGTAAGATCTTGATTTGCGATGACAATGATTATTAGATCTGGTTTTTAGCTCACCTGAGCACGAAGTGCTCAAGGTGAGCTATTGTGGTCGCTTTTTGTCCGTCGTCCGTCTGTCCGTCTGTCCTCAATTTGTTGTTACCACTTTAGCATCCACAAATATTGAACAATCTTGACCAAACTTGGTCAAAACATGTATGACCATAAGTTCTCGAATGAGTTTGATTTTGAGTCAGATCGGATCAGGAAGTCCAGAGTTATGTGCCCTTGAACATCAAAAATGGCTAGTTTTGACTTTGTTACCTCTCTAGCATCTACAAATATTGAACAATCTTGACCAAACTTGGTCAAAACATGTATGACCATAAGTTCTCGAATGAGTTTGATTTTGAGTCAGATCTGATCAGGAAGTCCAGAGTTATGTGCCCTTGAACATCAAAAATGGCTAGTTTTGACTTTGTTACCTCTCTAGCATCTACAAATATTGAACAATCTTGACCAAACTTGGTCAAAACATGTATGACCATAAGTTCTCGAATGAGTTTGATTTTGAGTCAGATCGGACCAGGAAGTCCAGAGTTATGTGCCCTTGAACATCAAAAATGGCTAGTTTTGACTTTGTTGCCTCTCTAGTATCTACAAATATTGACCAATCTTAACCAAACTTGGTCAAAACATGTATGACCATAGGTTCTCAGATGAGTTTGATTTTGAGTCAGATCGGATTAGGAAGTCCGGAGTTATGTGCCCTTGAACGATAAAAATGGCTAGTTTTGACTTTGTTACCACTCTAGCATCTACAAATAATGACCAATCAAGACAAAAGTTTGCCACAATGTTGGTAACTATAAGATCTTGGATGAGTTTGATTTTCAGTGCGATAGGAGCAGTAAGTCTGGAGTTATGTACCCTTGAATTTGACAAAATTGCTGTTTTCGACTTTGTTTACACTGTAGCATCTACATTTATTAGCTAGTCAAGACAAAACTTGGCCACAATGTTGGTGACCATAAGATCCTTGATGAGTTAAATTTTCAGCTTGATTTGGCCAGAAAAACGAGTTATTGGCCCATCAATTTCATAAAATTACCGTTTTCGACTTTATTTTCTCTCTAACAAACAAATATGGACCAATCAAGACACAACATGGTCACAATGTTGGTGACCATAATATCTTAAATGTTTTAATTTGTCAGATTGATTGGACTTAAAAAAACAGAGTTGTGTGCCCTTGACAGTTACAAAATTGCCGTTTTCTACTTTGTTTTCTCTCAAACAGCAATGAATATTAACCAATTAAAAAAACTTGGACATAATGTTGATGAGAATATCTTTATCAGAACAGAGTTATGTGCCCTTTACTGTGACAAAATTGTTGTTTTCTTCCACTTTGTTTTTACTGTAACAGTTACAAATATTGATCATTCAAGATTATGAAAGCAGTTTTCACTTGGATCATAATCTCGCATCTTAAATTATGTGCTCTTGAACTTGACAACAATGGAACTTTCATTCTATCTAGGTGCAGGTGAGCGATTAAGGACCATCATGGTCCTCTTGTAATCAAATTGCGCTGCAGACAAGTTTTACAATTTTTGTCTTTCTGGGTAGAAAAAATTGTGGGAAATGAAAAAATTGCTTCCACAATGTTTCCAAAGCCTTTATTTGGTGGGTTGTCAACTTTCAAACAGCAATATGTGGGAATGATTTAATATATACTAATCAGTATCATGAGTAAAACCACTCTAGAGGGAGAAAATCATAAAGTGGTCCAAATTCAAAGATGTTGCAGAGAGCAGTTTGAAATGAATAAAATTTTACTCTTTTGATCTTTCTAGGTAAAAAATATTGTGGGAAATGAACAATGTTGGGCATCAAAAGTGTCATTATGTGGGAATGAGTTAATATCTACTAATTACTGTTAACAGTAAAATCACTCTAGATAAGATAGTTGTGTAAGGATGTTGTGTGGAGAAGTTGTGCTTGGTTCTATACTTCTTTTGCCATGGAACAATGTGGTGGTGAACAAAGATTGGGTTCGAATGAATGAAGCAGCTTTTGAATAAATACTTGCTATTCCCCATCCTTTTCATTATGCGTGTCGATTAGAACACTAGTGCTCCATTTATTTTGTAGAAAATATGACCTCTTACCTAATAAATGGTGTAGAATGTATAAATCGTAATTTTGCAGTAGTTCACTTCTGTAATAGTAAAGGCTTGATATTATGCTTTTGTGCTGCCATTGATTTATAGTTTTCCTGTCATTTTGCATTTGACCTTGCAGATATGCAAATTAGTGTTGATTACACTTGAGGGGTCATTTGATTGACTATTTTCACTATCCAGTTTCCAGGGCCTAATCTGAAAATATATGATTGGAAGATTGGTATATATTTATAGCCAAAACATAAAGAGGAAGTTTCTTTTTATACACAAGAGACAATTTCATTTTAAAAGCATGGCAATTATAATTTGAGGCTGCTGTTTTCTTGGACTGTCGATTAATACATGACACTAGGAAATAAAGGCCTTGTCACATACAATTCCGCATCTATATCACATCCATATGGCAGCTTTCGATATGCTGTATCAGTGACAATATTTGGATGTACTCAGTGTGGAATTGGAATTAAGTATGTAAATAGGCCTTAAAATTACAAATTGCATGACATTGCTTTTCTTCAAAAAACCTCGTAACTGCAGCTTGCTTTAATTTGCATCTGCAGTTACAAAGTATTTGAAGAAAAGCAATGATGAAATTCTTTTAAAGCAAGTTTTAGCTGGATCTATTACTCTAAGAGGTATATTCTATTATTAAGGGTTTGAAGCTGTTACAAAAAGCCAAAAAGGATAAGAACCTTGAGATTGTATCAAGGAAAGATGGTGGAAAACCTGGGAACATGCGACGAATATTTCGCGGTAAAATGAAGACAGACATAGATGACGAAGATAATGAAGATTCTGATGAGCTACTGGATCTCGAGATGAAAATAAAGTAAGTACGAGGGTCATCCAATAATAAGTGAGACTGTTGTCATATCTCAAAAACTGTCCGTCAGAATTTAATGAAACTTTGCACATACATAGCCCATCATATTAGCTATAGAAAAATTGCGCCAAATGTTCTTACCTTGTGACGTCACATTTATGACGTCACTTCCTGTGACACAAACAATTGTAACTTGGACGCGTCTCATGCGGCTTGGCGGTAGACAAAAAAGTGCATGTATAAAAATTGCATAATTTTAGCGCAATAATGGGACGGAGCTATTTCAAACCCTGCTAAAATGTTTTTGGACAAAGCTTTGTCATAGACAGCTGTTTTCTAGTGGGTTGCAAAGTGTAAGGACAAAATGATTAGTGTACAGAAGCAACCCAGCTTTGGTCAGTAAACAAAAGCGAAAAATGAAGGAAAATATCCAAAAATGATGATTTTGGCTATGTAAATCAGTGCATATTATCTGCAAATGGGTCCTATCTTGGAAAACAGTCAATGTAGAGTATTGTTGTAGATTTCTGATGTCTATCTTGAGACTTGCCTTTTACCAGAAGCTACCAAAGCTGTCTGAACGTACAACATTTATTCTGCATGACAACGTCATCTGTCAAAAGGAGGGTAGGGTGACGTCACTTTTGACGCTCTATAATTGCAACATTTTAACTAACAATTTTCTGGACATAAGTCCTCCAAACCATAATTACTGTTCTAAGTGAAAAGAATCATTACAATTTGTGAGTTTTGAGGAATTAAATGCATTAAAAGTAGAGGTGGCCAGTCAAATATTACGCATTAGCTCTGGTTGCCTAGCAACAGGAATTAGAAGACTTTCCTATTGATTGAATTGTGTTGTTAAAAAGGGAAGATCATTTATTGAAGGAATATAGGAACATTGAAAGAATAGAAGTAAAGATATTTCTGCAATAGGAACAGTCTCACTATTAATTGGATGACCCACGTAAACGAGAATAAGTTAATCCTTTCCCAAACAAGACTGTCTTTGACATCCTTAATAGAATGCTGCCTTCGGAAAACATTAAGGCAGAAGAAGAAAACCCTGATGACCAGCTCCACAATATTTTTTGCGGTATTTTATACACATGTCATATCTTTATAAAGACCAATTTTGTCCTCTGCAGCAGCATTCAAAATGGAACAATCCAAATTTTGCTGTTTTGGAAAGGGATGACATACTTCTCCAGGAATACTTTGAATAATTTGACAAGCAGTTAAGAACAAGATCAGCACACACATGTGTGCAATTAGATGTTTTTTTTCCACAACCTGTCTCTAAAAAACGTGTTTGTAGTGAGTGGGGATGAAAATTATATTGGACAAATGAATAAAAGTGGGGAAAATGAAAATTAAGAGCAAAGATATGTAAATGAAGTGAGAATATTGACTTTGGAAGTAAATAAAAGTAAAAAGTTATTAGAAAATGTGATTAATATAAGATATACAAACAGAGCTCCAGATAGCAGCGTTTTTTCTCATAGTTTTGGGAACGGGTCCGAAACCAGGTAAATTGGGAAAAATGCGTTGTTTTGTCAAAAATTGGGAAAATATTTTCATCACAGACTCCAACAAAAATTGAGTCCTGTGCATAGTTAACTCTATGAAATCAACTGAAGGGGCTTTCATTTTGTCTCTGGATACTTTTTTCTCGACATATGAAAGGGAATGATTGAATTTTCATTCAAAAAGAAGGAATAACTTTGCATTGGGAATTTTCTTTCCAGATTTTGGGAAAAAATTACCCTATTTGGCATTGGGAACGGGTCCTTTTTACGGACCCGTCCAAAGAAGGAGAAAAAACGCTGAGATAGGATGCGTATTTGCGTAAAATATGCATTGATTTGGTCTAAATGCGCATTTACTGTCATAAAAATGCATAGAGATACGCATTCAAAATACGGAATACGCATTTGATAAACGTCAGTTAGCGTATCAAGCTCGAAGAATGCCGGAAGAAACACATAGAATATGAAATTCTAATTATTAAAAATAACGTTTTGGTCAGTAAAAATAGCTTATCGAAGTGTCTAATACGTCTCAGCCAATCAATACCGGGAATTATTGGGGAATACTGATTACGTCACCAGCCGAGCTAATGCAGATGACAATTGGCTATTTCGTAGATCTACCGAATGCTTCTGAGTGGTTCATTTGTTCGAATTTCAGTCAATCGTTGATCTCCGTTCATTTTTCTATACGGAGAAAATCGGTTACTCGATTTTGATTGGATGATAAATATCAGGTCATTGCGTCACTTCATAAATCGCAAATTACAACTCGAAGAAGTTTGTTTCCTTTTTTAATTGGGAAACGAATAAATCCATTCCTTCAAGCACATCGTAAAGGCAATTTTGGCCGATATTATTTCTGAAGAGGCCCTACAGTACAGACAAAAACAGCCCACGATGTTAATCTCGTTCAGAAAAAAAACAACATTATTTTGATGGTCGGAAACATAGCGCTTTTAGATGTCCTCGAAATCGACTATCGAAAATGAAAGTGGGTCGTTCCGGTGGGGTGCTCCTGTTAATTTTGATCCTTTCCTGAACAAGAGGGTAAATACTCCTTGCCTCCAAAAAGTATCTGGAAATACACATTGGAGAAAATTCCGAGGGGTAAATACTCCTTGTATCAAAAAATTATCTGGAGCTCTGATACAAACATAAAATAGGCAAATGGACATCAACGCAATGAAAAGAGAAGGAGAAAAAATGAAATGATAGTTTTGTAATGTAATGTAACCTAGCATATTTGTCTGTTTTATAATTGACTAACATCTTTCCAATATAGACTACAATATGCCTATGCCTTTTCAGACAAGCAGAAATGCCAGACCATGCTCACAAAGCTGCCATGAAGGAACTAAAAAGATTAAAAAAGATGCCACAACATATGCCAGAACAAGCCATGATTAGGTAGGTTATCATGTTGGCACTATAATGGTTTAATCCCATTTCGTCTACTCCCAATTCGTCTACTCCCAATTCGTCTACTATTTTGGACATAAGTCCCATTTCGTCTACTTTTCTATACTTTGTATATCAATATGATATTATATGATTTTTATCAAATTGTTTGCATTTTTATTTCATTTGTGAATATATTGACTTAATTTCTTTGATTAACACAAAAATAATGTTGTTAATTGATGATTTGACATGAAAGTAGACGAGTTGGGACAGTAGACGAATTGGGACTTATTATGCCCCCTTTCGAAGAAAATGGGGGTATATTGTTTTGCAAGTGTCGGTCGGTCGGAAGGTCGGTCGGTCGGTCGGTCGGTCGGTCGGTCGGTCGGTCGGTCTGTCCGTAGACCAAACCTTGTCCGGAGCATAACTCAAAAAGTATTAAAGGTAGAATCATGAAACTTCACAGGTGGATAGATTTCATTATGGAGAGGTGCAGTGCACAAGAACCGTAACTCTGCCGATCAAATTTTTTGAGTTATTGCCCTTTGTTGATTTTATAACTTGATTCTTGTCCGGAGCATAACTCAAAAAGTATGTAAGGTAGAATCATGGAACTTCACAGGTGGATAGATCTCATTAAGGAGAGGTGCAGTGCACAAGAACCGTAACTCTGCCGATCAAATTTTTTGAGTTATTGCCCTTTGTTGATTTTCAAACTTGATTCTTGTCCGGAGCATAACTCAAAAAGTATGTAAGGTACAATCATGAAACTTAATAGGTGGATAGATCTCATTATGGAGAGGTGCAGTGCACAAGAACCGTAACTCTGCTGATAATTTTTTTTTAGTTATTGCCCTTTGTTGATTTTATAACTTGATTCTTGTCCGGAGCATAACTAAAAATGTATGTAAGGTAGAATCATGAAACTTTACAGGTGGATAGATCTCATTATGGAGATGTGCAGTGCACAAGAACCGTAACTCTTCCGATCAAATTTTTTGAGTTATTGCCCTTTGTTGGTTTTATAACTTGATTCTTGTCCGGAGCACAACTCAAAAAATTTGTAAGGTAGAATCATGAAACTTTACTGGTGAATAGATTTCATTATGGAGAGGTGCAGTGCACAAGAACCGTAACTCTTCCGATCAAATTTTTTGAGTTATTGCCCTTTGTTGATTTTACTCTTAATTCTTAATCTTGCCTACATCTCATGTCCTTTTACACATACAGCCTTGATATCTCACACATAGATACCTCCTATCAACATCGTTCACATTTTACCATGACCTTTGACCTTGTGACCTTGACCTTGGAGTTTGACCTACTTTAAAAAAAAATTATACTGGGCCTATATCTCATGACCTTTTACAAATACAGCCTTGATATTTCACACATGGACACATCTTACCAAGACCTTTCACAATTGACCATGACCTTGGACTTTGTGACCTTGACCTTGGAGTTTGACCTACTTTTAAAAAACTTTAACCTGTCCGATATATCATGTCCTTTTACACATACAGCCTTGATATTTGACACATAGAAACTTCTGACCAAGACGTATCACATACGACTATGACCTTGGACCATGTGGCCTTGACCTTGAAGTTTGACCTACTTTAAAAAAAATAAACTGGGCCTATATCTCATGTGCTATTACACATACAGCCTTAATATTTCACACATGGACACATCCTACCAAGACCTTTTACATTTGACCATGACCTCAGACCTTGTGACCTTTACCTTGGACTTTGACCTACTTTTAAAAAAAACTTTAACCTAGCCAATATATCATGTCCTTTTACACATACAGCCTTGATATTTGACACATGGACACCTACGACCAAGACCTTTCACATTTGACCATGACCTTGGACCTTGTGACCTTGACCTTGGTGTTTGACCTACTTTAATAATACATTAACCTGGCCTATATTTCATGTCATTTTACATATACAGCCTTGATATTTCACACATGGTCACTTCCAACCAAGATATTTCACTTTTGACCATGACCTTGGACCTTGACCTTGGAGTTTGACCTACTTTTAAAAAACTTAAACTAGGCCTATATCTCATGTCCTGTTACCTATACAGTCTCAATATTTTACACATGGACACCGCCTACCAAGACCTTTCACATTTGACCATGACCTTGGCCTGTGTGACCTTGACCTTTGATTTTTACATACTTTTAGAAATCTTTAACCTAGCCTTTATCTTATGTCCTATTACACTTACAGCCTTGATATTTCACACATAGACACCTCCTACCAAGACCTTTCACATTTGACCATGACCTTGAATATTGCAACCTTGACCTTGGAGTTTGACCTACTTTTAAAAAGACTGAAACCAGGCATATATATCATGTCCTTTTACACCTACAGCCTTGATATTTCACACATGGACACCTCCAACCAAGACCTTTCACATTTGACCATGACCTTAACCTTGGCATTTGGCCTACTTTTAAAAACTTTAACCTGGCCTATGTTTCATTTTACTTTTACATATACAGATTTGATATTTTACACATAGACACCTCCTACCAAGACCTTTCATATTTGACCATGATCTTGGACCTTGTTAACTTGACCTTGGACTTTGACCTACATCAAATGTAGGCCCTTTAGGGGGCATATATGTTTTACAAACATCTCTTGTTGCACTTAAAATACAGTAGACGAAATGGGAGTAGACCAATTGGGATGTTACCACTATAATGACCCACAACTTGCTTTCAATATTGAAATAAAAAACTTAACCCCATCCCAAACAAGACTTGTTTTTGATGTCGCTAATAGATAAGCATCTCCACTAAAATACTTAGGAAATCATTGAGGCTCCATAATTTATGTCTAATATTATACCCTTTGTCTTGTTCAGCAGCTTCAAAATTGGAGCATTCCAAAACTATGCTGTTATGGAAAGGGTTAAAGACAAGCTTATCTTTACTAAGAGTGTGTGTATTTGTAGTAGTGTAAGGTCCTTCCATGCTTGAAGTACTTTAGTTCCTATGGTTACTGGGTCTCAACTCGTAAAAAGAATGTCATAGTGATGTATTGCATTTATTCCAATGTTTCAGAGCTTTGTGTAAGGGGGCTTATTGGCATTTTAAAACAATCACTAGTTATACCCCCGCCAAACGAATGTTTTAGGGGGTATACTGGAATCAACCTGTCTGTCTGTCTGTCTGTCTGTCTGTCTGTCTGTCTGTATGTCCGTATGTCTGTATGTATGTCTGTCTGTCCGTGGACAAAATACTTCTCCAGAGCATATCTTCTAAACCATATGTGCTAGCAACTTAAAACTTTCTACACTTATAGATCTCATTGTTAGCAAGTGTCTTGTGTAGAGATCGTTACTCTGCCACGCCCACTTTTAGAGTTATTGCCCTTTGTTGTTTGTAACCTTGCATTTTTGTCCGTATCATATCTTCTAAACCATAAGTACTACCAATTTCAAACTTAGTACACTTATACATCTCATTGTGGGGAAGTGTCATGTACAATATCGGTTACTCAGCCACACCCACTTTTTGAGTTATTGCCCTTTGTTATCTGTACCCTTACATTTTGTTTGGACCATATCTTCTAAACCACAAGTGCTAGCAACTTTAAACTTGGTACACTTATACATCTCATTGTGGGGAAGTGTCATGTACAATAACTGTTACTCAGCCACGCCCACTTTTTGAGTTATTGCCCTTTGTTATCTGTACCCTTACATTTTGTTTGGACCATATCTTCTAAACCACAAGTGCTAGCAACTTTAAACTTGGTACACTTATACATCTCATTGTGGGGAAGTGTCATGTACAATATCTGTTACTCAGCCACACCCACTTTTTGCGTTATTGCCCTTTGTTGTTTGTACCCTTACATTTTGTTTGGACCATATCTTCTAAACCACAAGTGCTAGCAACATTAAACTTGGTACACTTATACATCTTATTGTGGGGAAGTGTCTGGTACAAGAATCGTTACTCTGGCATGCCTACCATTAGAGTGATTGTCCTTTGTTGCTTTTACCCTCGGATTCGTGTCCAGAGCATATCTTCTAAACCATATGTGCTAGCAACTTAAAACTTTCTACACTTATAGATCTCATTGTTAGCAAGTGTCTTGTGTAGGGATCGTTACTCTGCCACGCCCACTTTTAGAGTTATTGCCCTTTGTTGTTTGTAACCTTGCATTTTTGTCCGTATCATATCTTCTAAACCATAAGTACTACCAATTTCAAACTTAGTACACTTATACATCTCATTGTGGGGAAGTGTCATGTACAATATCGGTTACTCAGCCACACCCACTTTTTGAGTTATTGCCCTTTGTTATCTGTACCCTTACATTTTGTTTGGACCATATCTTCTAAACCACAAGTGCTAGCAACTTTAAACTTGGTACACATATACATCTCATTGTGGGGAAGTGTCATGTACAATAACTGTTACTCAGCCACGCCCACTTTTTGAGTTATTGCCCTTTGTTATCTGTACCCTTACATTTTGTTTGGACCATATCTTCTAAACCACAAGTGCTAGCAACTTTAAACTTGGTACACTTATACATCTTATTGTGGGGAAGTGTCTGGTACAAGAATCGTTACTCTGGCATGCCTACCATTAGAGTGATTGTCCTTTGTTGCTTTTACCCTCGGATTCGTGTCCAGAACATATCTTCTAAACCATTAGTGCTAGCAACTTCAAAATTGGTACACTTATACATCTCATTGTCAGGAAGTGTCATGTAAAAGAATTGTTACTCTGTCATGCCAACTTTAAGAATTATTGCCCTTTGTTGTTTGTACCCTTGCATTTTTGTCTCGACCTTATCTTCTAAACCATAAGTGCTAGCAACTTTAAGCTTGATACACTTATTGCCCTTTTTGTAATGAAAGCTTGTGCGGGGGTATCAAGTCACCTGTGACAGTTCTAGTTTAATGATGCTAAGATAAATTAAAAGAAATATCTTTCAGGAATTACCTGGACCTGATGGTTGAGTTACCCTGGTCAAAGAGCACCAAAGATTTACTGGATTTGAAACAGGCCAAGAAAGATTTGGACACTGACCATTTTGGTCTAGACAAACTTAAGAAACGAGTACTGGAGTATCTAGCAGTTAGACAACTGAAGAACACTTTAAAGGGACCAATTCTGTGTTTTGTTGGACCACCAGGGGTGGGGAAAACCAGTGTGGGAAAGTCTATAGCTCATACACTGGGAAGAGAGTTTCACAGGTAATTTACAAGTTCTACTGTTAGAAAAATGAGCAAAACATTATTGTGGTTTAGTCCTTTTACCAGAGTACAAAATATTAGACTGGTCAAAACTGAAAGCTGCTGCAGATAACAAAATGAGTGACTCTGAAATGAGAAAATATGTAATTACTGACCTGGAAATCTTTAGGGAGCATTTACTTTTATTTTGGCATATCTGCGCAAAACCTGGACATTTTTATTACAAATGGTTTTGAAGAAAATATCTTGTTTGAAAATTGAAAAGAATAAATAAATTGTTAAGCCTTTATAGAGATGATTATTGTGAGTATCCACAACATAGAGTTTGATTGACAATTAACCCAATTCCACTCTGTAACACTTTTTAATGCCCCTCAATGAAAATGCTTGAGAAAACATTGAGGAGAATGGAGGAAGCAGGGGTTTCATAAAGAGGCGTAGGCTGGGTATTTCACCCTTCTATTTTGGTATCATCCTTCTCACTACTTTTGTAAATAATACATTGAGTTAATATTGTACTCAAAGAAAATCCTCAGCCTACTTTGACTTGAGTACCAGGTAGCTAAAAAGTTATTGAGACCCCTAAAAATTGCTTTTGATAATCAATTTCTTCATTAATTATACACAATTTTTTCTATGCCAAAATTTAATCAACTTTCAATTATCATAGGCAACACCTTTGAAATTAAGGTAAGAAGGGCCTAATTAGCACAAAAGAGCCAGCGGCAAAATTTGAAAAGTGCCATTAATTCATAAACTGTGTTACATTTCCATTCCAAATACAAACATAAGCATTTTGTACGGTTTAGAATTTTGAATTAATGCATATTTATGGAAATATTTGACAAAAATGTTCAAAATTACCTCCCTTGCATATGAATATAGAGTAAAATGATATTTGTAAATTATTTTCTTCTTGAAGCATAATCTTGAAATCCGGCACGGTGAATCAACTTATGTGAAGTGTATTTACAAGTGTGTGTAATTTGATACATTTCGTATGGCTAGAAAGTGGTGTTTTTCATTAGGCACTTTATACTTTAAAACAGACAAAAAATTTAGTGTTTGATATTGGGTTATTGAAACGTATTTTGAAAAGCCATTTCCCCCTTATTTGTAGTTCTGTATATACCGGGTAATGTATATACTGGGTAATAACTATTCTCTCTTCTGGCAGGATATCACTGGGTGGTGTATGTGATCAGTCAGACATACGAGGACACAGACGGACATACATCGGCTCCATGCCAGGTAGAATTATACAGGGTATACGGCTAGCTGGTACCAACAACCCTGTCATACTGCTAGATGAAATTGATAAACTGGTAGGCAACTAATTAAGCCAAGATTGGGAAAAAGGTCCGTTATAGCATTTGAGATAGCCATGTTTAAAGGTCAGGCTGTGCCTAGGTGCAGTCTGACCTGGATCCATGTTACTGATATATGGTTGCTACAGACCATGACAAAACTAATAGAGAACAAAATTGTTCCTGATCAGATTGCATGTATATGGAACTATGTTGGGCTCAAAAGCCCTTAAGGGACTTTTTTCTAGATCCTGGCTTAATTATATATAAACTTAGATAGGCAGTGTTGAATAAGATAAGACTACTAGTATTATACAGTCTAATCTTTATTTGGACTGATCTTGTTTTCTACAGGGTATACAACTAGCTTGTACTAACAACCCTGTCATACTGCTAGATGAAATTGATAAACTGGTAAAGCAACTAATTACATATAAACCTAGATAGCCAGTGTAGAAAAAGAAAAAAAACCCTGCTTGTATATATCACTCAACGTTTATAACTGTGGACTTGTGTACAAACACTTTACTTCTTGTTGTTGAAAACAACCCAACACAAACACTATCTTTTTCGAGAATAAATGAGATATGACATTGATTAGCTTGTTTAGCCTGCATTTAATGGTTTGGTAAATGTTAGAGCTATGTATTGGTTTAAATAGTGCTTCTATACAAGTCTACAGTTATGAATTTCGAGATTTACAATCTGGTCTTGTTTTAGACTGATCTTGTTCTATACAGGAAATGGGAATACTTTTTACAAATGAGCCAGGATCTGGAAAAACCTACCTTATAGCATTTTTCAAAATTGAGTTTCAAGATGGACGTGTCATCAAATGGAGTCTAATATGCATCAATGCTGCTCTCTATAAGTTACTACAGGTCACTAAGAACCTATTAGAGAACAACATGGATCCTGATCAGACTGTGCGTATGCACAGGCTGATCTGGATCTATGTTGGGCTCAAAAGCCTTAAGGGACGTTTTTCAAGATCCTTGCTCAATTGTAATGTTGTTTCTTAGATCTATCTTGTTTCTACACAGGGTAAGAGCCTACACGGAGATCCACAAGCTGCTCTACTAGAGGTGTTAGATCCAGAACAGAATAATTCATTTACTGATCAGTATCCTTTTTATGCACCCATAATTGAAAGATTGAGGGCATATTGTTTTACCCTTGTCCGTCTGTCTGTCCATCTGTCTGTCCGAAAACTTAACAAAAAAGATAACATTTGCCATTTCAGGGGCATTGGTGTTTCACAAACACATCTTGTTTCACATATTTTCATTTGGTAATATACAAACAACCAAAGAAATACTCTGCTCAGCTTTGATGGGATAAAGCTTTTCCTTTTATGAAAATTTAGAGGGTAGAATGTTATTTTTTTACTGTGGTGAATTAACAGTAACAATAATTTTGTCTACACATTATCACCGTCTATCATCAACACCGGAAATAGATTACCAGTGAAGCGAGAGTTGACCTACACGAAATGTGACAGCTCGTAAAAAACCAGGTTTGATGGTTGTAACCGTGAAATGTTTTAAGATCTTTTAATGTACATACATGGCGGATATACAAAGCTTTTGTTGTAAGTAGATCGTTTTGTTAATTGACAAGACGGATGGATTTGAGGATCAATCATCCGACGGCTGGTACCATAAACAAAGCATGCTTTTGAAGTTTACAACCAATTTATCTGAAATATATGCGGATATTTTCGAGTTTTTGAGTACTGAGCTAGAGAACATACAGAATATGAAGGTATCCTAGAATATATAAACCGAAATCCAGGGATTAAGCAAAATATTTACAGAAACAAAAAGTTAGAAGTATACGGCGAATAGATCATGAAATGTACGGCTTATAGTAAAATTATCCAAAATATGCGTACGGCGAATAGTTATCGAAAAATCATTTAAATTGAACGTTTAGAGAGGGCCACAATGAAAAACCTCAGAGTACCCAGTGTAAGAGAACCGTTACGATAAAAAGCAACATAAAACGAACATTTATTGACAGAAAATGGCTCTCTTTTCCATGATCGAGGTTATTATACTATAAGAGTAAATGTTCTGGCTAGCCGCAAGGGCCCTTACATCTAGCCGATACAGGCTTTACGTATGCGCTCGTGCGAGTAGCCTATATTCGCAAGGCCGTACGGGCGTGTACCTTTAGCATACTCTATATGGATTGTTTAGTCGTATGGTCGTACAGATCAATAAAATTGATTTTAAGTAGTGAGGTCTTTTTAGACCTAAATAATCTCAGCAACGGAACCACAGCATGTACAGTCAAATATAAAGATTCTTTCAGAGTTTCACGATAACACGTTCGTACAATGTATTTCCATGAAACCGAACTTTATATAGGTGAAAATGCGGTTTATAGAGGTTTACAATGGTATACATATTTCTTTTCTTTTCTCAAACAAAGATTGGAATTAAGCATTAGTATTCCTTAGCAGTTAGACCCGATCACTTTTATTGTCTTTTTTCAAACTAACCTTTATTTCCAACACACACTTATAAATACAATTCACATAAGTTGATATATCGTGCCAGATTTCAAGATTATGCTTCAAGAAGGAAATAATTTACAAAAATCATTTTACTCTATAAAGTCACATACAAGGAATGTAATTTTGAACATGTTTGTCAAATATTTCCATAGGTAGATCTATGCAAATTCAAAATTCTAAACCGTACAAAATGCTTAATTTTGTATTTGGAATAGAAATGTAACACAGTTTAGGAAATTTTACTGGCATTTTTTATATTTCGCATCTAGCTCTTCAATGGTGCTAATGATGGGTTACATGTACCTTAAGAAACAAGATCGATATTAACCATTGAATAAACGACTGTAAGTTAATAAATTACAGGTATAAAGCAAAATAGGATCTGATAGAACATGACAATTTAGAAATTCTGCAAAATTCCCAAAGACAATTGAAATAATCAAGCTTGAAGTTACCTGCCATCGTGTTTTGAAGTTTATTTTTGTCCGGTAAGTCTGTGCACGTCATTGTGCGTAGTTTATGTACACAGTGACGTCATTCCGTGGTGTGATGACGTGTGCTATGTAAAATGTGACTTTGTTCAGTCTTGTTGACTTTAGGTGTAAAATTTCTGCATTTTATCGTAAGGTTAGACTATTTTTTTTAGATTATGCCTATTTATCTGAGAGGAATTCAAGTTTTTGTGCCATATCTTTTTATGCCCCCGATAGGGAGGCATCATAAATTTGACTTGTCCGTCTGTCTGTCCATCCGTCCGTCTGTCCGTCATTCCGTCCAAAAACTTTAACATTGGCCATAACTTCCTTATTACTTAACATATTCGCTTCATACTTTACCACAACATTCCTTGGTACATTACCTTTCTGTAGGCACATACTTTGGTGACCTTGACCCCTGGATGACCTTGACCTTGAACATAGATTGGCCATAATTTAAAATCAAAGCGGTGTCGGGGGCATTGTCATCTTACAGTGACAGCTCTTGTTAAATCAAATACTTAGTTTTCAAGCCTTTCTAGAAGAGGAAAATGTGGAGGATGCGGGTCCGATTAAAATAGGCCACATGAATATTAACGAGGAAACCCAGGAAAATGTAAACACTGACGTCACTCGGTTAAATCAAGAATTTTGTAAAAATGATTAAGAATCTAATGTTCTTTGAGAAATATTCATGATAGATTTGAAAATTTGGATCATAGATAAAGTGTTGTTGTTGTTGTTTTTTGCTATTGTTTTTTTTTATTGTAAATGGAGACGGTACCTAGCGGTTTGATATACGGAATTGAATGGGTGCGCAGACTTACCGGACACGCAGACTTATTGGAATCGACTTCTAATAATAATAATAATAATAATAAGAATAATAAGAATGATAATAATAATAATGATGATGATAATAATAATAATAATAATAATAATAATAATAATAATAATAATAATAATAATATGATAATAATTATTATTTACTAGATATGCTGAGCTTCAGGGTGCAAAATGTCTGTTGGTGCAAAAATATAGTTCGTTGAGTTGAGGCTTTCCTACACCATACTAACCTCCAATATTCTAACGAACAGGTAACATGAGATACTGCATAACTATCATAATTATGTAATATTTCATATCTTGATTCTAAAAGGAAATTAAAAATATACGACGTAAATCTTGTTTACACATAACGACTATTTGCCGTCCATATCATTGACTATTCGCCGTTCAAAAAATACCAACAAACATCTATTCGCCGTATACCTCAAACATTTTTGTTTCTGTAATTATGGACAGAAAAATATCAAACTAAGATAAGAAACACATGTTAGACAAGGCAAACTGGTATAAAAAATAGGGAATGGACTTCAAACCGGAAACACAAACTTGTTAACCCGATAAAACATGTGTTTTCGCGACACGATGGTCTTAAATTCCGGTACCAAGCAACGAAAAAAGTGCATACAGGCAGCTATTTCAATACACAGGATAAAATAGAGCCACACACCGTTTTATTAAATCACTTTACAATGTGCCTCACATGCACTTATTATCCTGTAGTAAATAATAACGCAATGTTAAAGGTCAAAACTTACCACTCGCCCCGCGTTTATTCATACTCTCGCTTCGCTGGTAGTCTATTTCCGGTGTTGATGATAGACGGTGATTATGATTGGACACAAATTTCGGTACAATTTTAATTATAAATTGTTAACAGTCGACTTAAGGGGGAATGCTCCAGTTTTTCGGAACACTCGGTCATTACCGTAGTATTTTAAATGTTTCGTACCAATATGTTTTGCCACCATATTTTTAATAATATAACACGTCATTTCAATTTACCATTTTCGACGGTAAAAGTGTATTTATTATGCGAAACTGAATTCCCCAAGATGGAATTCGATTATTAAGAGCAAGACAGTCGTAAGTGTGTATGCAGCTACCACTGTTTTGTGTAATTTTATTCATGTGTAGCTGATAAAAATTGCTGTAATTCACTAATAAGAGCGCTGACCTTTACCTTTTCTTTTTGATTTATTACCAGGACATGTTGCTTAATACAATGAGGGAGTTATATCAAATTCCATTATGTAGAACTTTAAATATTTTAAAAATATTCAAATTTTGACATAAACCACTCCAGCTTCGTTGATCTAATCGAACACATGAGCATGCTGTTTTTTACATTTACGCGTTAATAATAGCACATATTTTGGGTTTTCTTTTCTTATTATACAGCATTTTATTGGCATTGTAGTGACCTTGGACAGGTGCAAGAAATTGTGCATTTTTAGCTCCAATGGCCGACAGGCCAGCGGGCTATTGTCATGGCGGTGTGTCTGTAGTGCGTGTGTCCGTGCGTCCGTCCGTCCGTAAACTTTTTCTTTAAAGATCTTCTTCTCAAAAACTACCAGATGGATTTAATCAAACTTCACAAGAATGATCCTTGGGTAGCCCTCTCTCAGATTCCTTCAAAGAATTTGGATTGAATCAGAATAACCTGAGTTATCTGCCCTTGAATGTCAAAAATAGCTGGTTTTGACTTTAAGTTTACTCTAAAATCAAGAAATATGTACCAATCAAGACAAAACTATATTAGAATGTTGGTGACTATAAGATCTTGCCTTCGTATAATTTTCAGCTTGATCTGAATTTTACATCATGAGTTATGTGCCCTTGAAATTTACAAAATTGGCATTTTCGGCTCTATTTGACTTTGTTTTCACTCTAGCAAATACAACTATTGACCAATCTAGACAATACTGGTACAGAATGTTGGTGACTATAAGATCTTGCTTTGGTATAATTTTCAGCTTGATCTGAATTTTACATCATGAGTTATGTGCCCTTGAAATTTACAAAATTGGCATTTTCGGCTCTATTTGACTTTGTTTTCACTCTAGCAAATACAACTATTGACCAATCTAGACAATACTGGTACAGAATGTTGGTGACTATAAGATCTAGCCTTGGTGTAATTTTCAGCTTGATCTGAATTTTACATCATGAGTTATGTGCCCTTGAAATTGACAAAATTGCCATTTTCGGCTCTATTTTGACTTTGTTTTCACTCTAGCAACTACAAATATTGACCAATCAAGACAAAACTTGTACAGAATCTTGAAGACCATAAGATCTTGCCTTGGTATAATTTTCAGCCTGATCTCAATTCATGAGTTATGTGCCCTTGAAATTGACAAAATTGGCATTTCCGGCTCTATTTTGACATTGCTTTCACTCTAGCAACTACAAAAATTTTAATATTGACCAATCAAGACAAAATTAGGACAGAATGTTGGTGACTATAAGATCTTGCCTTTGTGTAATTTTCAGCTTGATCTGAATTTTAGATGAGTTATAAATTTGCCCTTGTTATGGACAAAATTTCCATTTTCGGCTTTATTTTCACTTTTACAACTATTAGTATTTACTAATCAATACAGAACTTTCACAGAAATCTTACTGACCATACGATCTTACTTGCTTGTAATTTTCAGCTTGGTCATCATGCATTTGCTTGTTTGCGCAGCCTGAACCTTTGAAATTGAATTCAACAAGACAAACAATCAGGCCTGTGGAGCGCTTCCAGGCCGCCAGGACTGTCTGGTTTCAATGTAGGGGTATGTGATACGAATGCCTATAAAATTCAAACAAGACCGCTGACCATCCATTTTTATTTTATTTTTCAATTGGTAATAACATGTAATTTCAACATACAAAATATAAACAAATTCTATTTTTGGTAAAAAATTTAGGAAACTGGAGCATTCCCCCTTAATTAAAACTCAATGATAATGGGTTAAAGTGGAAAATGGATAGCAGTGTTCTCCCCAGCCCAATAAGCTGCATCGGCCCAACTACAGCTTCATGTAAATCAATGTTATGCCCCCACAGCTTCAAAACTACCCCACAGGTTAATTTCTTCAAAATGGTCACCACAAAGGATAAATTTTGAGGTATTCCATGTCAAAAACTGACAAATAATGCAATTTTAAAATTGTAAATGTAATAAATTTGTATAAAACATTATGGGAAAAGAAGAAATCGCTCAAGATGATTAATTTCTTCTTTTCCCGTTATGTTTTTTGTTCACAATTATTTTCATAAACACTATGCATTTCACAGTTTACTGATTGGCCACTACAGCTACAAATTATTCTATGGAGAATCCTAGATAGAATATAATTCAGATAAAGATTACAGACTTTAAACCTGTAAAGAAATTTCCCTTAACCATTTGTAGTTATTTAAATGTGCCATTTGACCTATCCCAAGTGATGTTTATAGCCACAGCCAATCAGATGAGTACAATACCTGCTGCCTTGAGGGATAGAATGGAAATTATACATGTACCAGGTAAAAAAACAATAAAACAAACAAACAAAGGAAACTATTTGTATGTACTTGTTTTTTCACTATCAAGATTGAGCAAAATGATAGAACATGATAAGGGGGTAGAAGTAAATGCTTAAAATCATCATTTCCTCCTTTCCACTCAATATTTTCTACCTAATGCTGATGATTGGTTATTTTTGCATATCAAAGGTAATGTTAATAGTCACAGAATTTCAGGTGAGTCTAATAACAGCTGCCTTAATGAACAAATAGAAATTCTACATGTACCAGGTAGAAAATGCAGTCTGAAAAAGCTTTAAGAAAAGAAAATTGTACTGATATGTTAACTAAGAAAGACAATCAGGCTTTAATAATTGCCTAGAGTTTGAAAGATTTCTAAGACATTCTTAAAATGTGACCAGTTGTGCGACAGAAAAAGGGACCATCTGGGAATCCTATAAATCCATGTATACTGCCGAAACTCCCTTTTCGTTTTTTACTGGCAGGGCCGAGCCCGAATAGCTCAGTCGGTTACGTCGGAGACTGTCAATCCAGGGGTCTCGAGTTTGAACCCCGGCACGGCCAGTATCCATTCTGACATTTGACAAAAGTCATTTGTCTCTCACCAATGGGTATAAATCATCTATGTGAGAGAGCAGCTGGAGGCTTGGTTTGGATATTGTGGTTGTACTGGTGCGAGAAATAACAGGAACCAACGGTTAGGTGCTCCAGCTGCCGCAATACGACCATAGAAGTTGAAAACGGCGTAAAACCCCAATAAAATAAATAAATAGATTTTACTGGCAGGTGCGTGTCCATAATAACATTATATGAGAAACAGATCATACTTGGCAGAGGTCAACCAGATGTCACATTTTGGAAAATGAGCATAACATAGTTATATACCAAAACATTGTTCTAAATTGAACATTATGAGTGAAAAGTTTAGATGTACTTTCTGACATAAATTTGGTGTTGGAAGGTTTTAGCAGTGTCAAATACAGATATTTTGGAGAAGCAAGGGAATTACTGAATTTCTAGAAAACCTTGCTGGAATTACATATGAATGTCAGTATTATTTCATCGTTAACTCTACTTAAATTTCAGGTTATACCCAGGAAGAAAAAGTCAGTATTGCTATCAGACATCTTATACCAAAACAGTTAAAGGAACATGGGCTAACTCCAGAACAAGTTCAAATACCAGAAGATACACTTAAACTTATCAGTAAGTAGCATTGCTAAAGAGAAAAAGTGTTTCAGAAGAAAAAAAAGAATAAATATTAGCCAGGATCAGGAAAAAAAACATCCCTTATAGCATTTGAGGAAACCATATTTCAAGATCAGTCAGTGCCTAAATAGAGACTGGTAAAGACCCATGCTGCTCTTTTGTGATTGCTACAGGTAATGTGAAAGCTATATGAGAATAACGTGGTTCCTGATCAGACTGCATGTATACGCAGGCTGATCTGGAACCATGTTTGGCTCATAAGCCTTAAGGGTAATTTTTCCAGATCCCGTCTCGTATGATTTACCAGTAGTCAAATTTTAATTTACTGTGTAGCACTTTATTTCTGGGGGTTCCAAATTCTGCGTTTTTTCCTAAAATCAGCCGTGTTAAATTTCTGTGTAACATATTTCTGCGGTCTCTCACTTTGTCAAGTAAAAGATTTTATTTCTGCGCTATGAAATCAGTATTAGTCAGTATCAAACATATTTCGAAAGATGAAGTTACAAAATATTTGAATTACTACGTGATTGTAAAGGGATAATTCCATTCACTTATCTATTATGGGAAACAATGCCGTATACAGATAGGAGTGAAAAGATAGTCGTATCAAATTGTTACCAATCAGACAAACTTGTTAAATAAAAGTTTATGAATAAACAAAAATGTCCTATTTACTTCTTGATTAAAGCTGTAATTACACCATTTTAGAATGGTAAAGAACTCCATTGTTTTGAAATTGTGCCTTTTATCAGGGGATGACTGCTTAACTTGCCCATGTACTAACTAAAATTGCAAAACCAACAACAACCTTGACATTCAGGGTTAATACTTTTCGAATTTTATTTCTGCTGTGCAGTCCAGAACTGCAGAAATATCAGATATAAAGTCCCTGCAGAAATTAAGTGCTATACGGTATGTCTGCAAACATAGGTTTTTTTATGCTCCCCGAAGGGAGAGCATATAGTCGTCGCTTCGGCTGTCCGTCCGTCCGTCCGTCATTCCGTCCGTCCGTCCGAAGCGATTTCTCTATAACCCTTGGGCCAAATCAAATGAAACTTACCATGTGAACTCTCTATGACATAATGCCGATGTACTTTTCCCAGTTTTTGGATTTGAGGCCTCGTCATGGGAAAAGAGGACTTAAGGTCAAATACACTTTTCTCTAATTTCTCATAGTCTAATGGTCAGAATTTGATGAAATTTCATATTTGAGTAGCAAATCAGATGCCCTTGACAATAAACTACTTGAAATTTGCGTATAAAAAGTATGTCATGGAAAAAGGGGACTTATCGTTTGTTAGCTTAATCTTAGCTCTGTATGGCATACATTTATTGTGACAATGCCTTATTCGGGGAGCATTGTCCGTCTCTGACGGCTCTTGTTTTGCATTGAAGGTTAAAAGCATCAAGTAACAACTTGGGGTCTGATCTCACTCCATTGATGTGTTCCAAGTATTCTCAGTAAATATGACTACAGTAAAGCTTAGATTTTTAGCATGATTTGATACAATGCTTTTTAGGTCCACTGGCCGAAGGCCAGCGAGCTATTGTCATGGCGGTGTGTCCCGTCGTGCGTGCGTCCGTCCATGCGTGCGTAAACTTTTCTTTAAAAATCTTCTTCTCTCAAACCAGTGGGACAATTTTGATCAAACTTGGCAGAAATGTTCCTTGGGTGGTGCTTTACCTAAATTGCGAAAAGAATTTTGATCGGAACATAAATGTGGGCGTGGCAGGGCGGGGCTTATCAGACTTGGAGAAATCACAAAATAATTCCTTAAAAATCAACCTTTCAGCCAATTTTGACTAAACTTGGCAGAAATGTACCTTGGGTGACCCTTTATTTAAATTGTCAGTGAAATTTTGATTGGTGAAAGGTCCATAAAATTGGGCGTGGCAGGGCAGGGCTTATATCAGACTTATAGAAATCACAAAATCATTCTTAAAAAATCTTCTTCTCTCAAACCAGAAGGCCAATTTTAATCAAACTTGGCAGAAATGTTCCTTGGGTGGTGTTTTACTTAACCCTTACCCAAACAAGACCTGGTTTTGACGTCCCTAATAGAAAAGGCTTTGGAAAACATTGAAACAAAAGAAGAAACTGCTGATAACCAGCAGTTTCTCCTTTTGTCTCAATATTTTCTATGCAATATTTTACACAATTTTATCTTGAATAAATTCTATTTTGTCTTTTGTGGTAGTTTTTGAAGTGAACCACCCTAAAATTTGCCGTTTGGGAAAGGGTTAAATTGCGAAAAGAATTTTGATCGGTCAATAAATGTGGGCGTGGCAGGGCGGGGCTTATCAGACTTGGAGAAATCACAAAATAATTCTATCAACCATTGAGCCAATTTTGACTAAACTTGGCAGAAATGTACCTTTGGTGACTCTGTACCTAAATTGTCAGTGAAATTTTGATTGGTCCATAAATGTTGGCGTGGCAGGGCAGGGCTTATCAGACTTAGAGAAATCACAAAATAATTCTTTAAAAATCAACCATTGAGCCAATTTTGACTAAATTGGCAGAAATGTACCTTTGGTGACTCTGTACCTAAATTGCCAGTGAAATTTTGATTGGTTCATAAATGTAGGTGTGGCAGAGCGGGGCTTATCAGAATTGGAGATATCACAAAATAATTCTTTAAAAATCTTCTCCTCTCAAACCAATGGGCCAATTTGAACCAAACTGTACAAGAATCTTCCTTAAATGAACCTCTACTGTAACTGTTCAAAGAATTTTGATTGGTGAATAAATGTGGGCGGGGCTTATCAGAGAAATCATAAAATAATTCTTTAAAAATTAACCATTTGGCCAATTTTGACCAAACTTGGTAGAAATGTACCTTGGGTGACTCTTTACATCATTTGTAGGTGAAATTTTGATTGGTCTATAGATATATGTGGGTGTGGCAGGGGGGGGGGGGGGGCTCATCAGAATTGGAGAAATCACAAAATAATTCTTTATAAATCAACCAATGCGCCAATGGAGAGCAATTTTGGCAGTATTTTACTTGAGTGGCCCTTTACTTACTTTGTTAGTGAAAATTTGGTTGGTCCATTAATGTTGGCATGGCATGGGGGGGGGGGGAGGGGGGGCTTATCAGAATGGGTGAAATCACGAAATGATTCTTTAAAAACAACCATTGGGTCAATTTTAGCAAACTTGGCATAAATGTTCCTTGGGTGGTTTACAGTGTTTTGAAACTTTGATTGGTCTATAACTGTGGATGTGGCAGGGCAGGGATTATCAGAATTGGACAAACCATGAAATAATTCTTTAGAAATAAATCAATGGGCCAATTCAGATCAAACTTGGCAGAAATTTTCCTTGGGTGACCCTTTTCTAAAATTGGCAGTGCGAGGCTTACAAGAAATCATGAGGTTATTCTTTTACTTTAGCCAGTGGAGCGATACAGGCCCTCTCGGGCCTCTTGTTGAACATTTAATGAATAATGAATTTTCCATATTTTACAGTTTCTAAATACACAAGAGAGGCAGGCGTTCGCACATTGGAGCGGCGTATCGCCGGCGTGTGTCGAGCCGTCGCTGTCAGGGTGGCAGAAAACACCCATCAAGCAAAGAAAGACAAGGGAGATAATTTAACTGCCGAGAAGAAGAACATTGTAAATGATAATCTACCAGAAACCGTCAGTAAAGATGCGACAGCCCTCGCACATCCACCAGAGATGCCTATAGTGATTGATGAATCAGCAATAGAGGATATACTAGGGGTAGGCTGAAGGTTTATCAACCCTTTCCCAAACAGCAAAGTTTAGGGTGGTCTAATTCAATAACTGCTGTTTACAAATCAGTAGATGTTTTAACACATCCGATTTGTGTACAGTATAGCAGTTGCACAGAAAATATTTATACAAAAGTAGAAAATGTTGGGGAGTCAGATAGTCACATGACTTGTTCCTGTTGGAGTATTTGATGGTCTATCTTGGACACCCGTTGGGAATGAAATAATGTTTGTGTGAAATGTTCATGCTTATCAGTAATAACACTCGTTGCTCTTTCAGCATTATCAATTATGACACAAGATATAATGAGTGATTATGTTTAAAGTTGTTCTAACTGCAGCTTGGATAACATTGTTGCTCTTTCAGCATTATCAATTGTCACACAACATATCATCTGTGTTATTAGAAAATACAAGCTGGAGTTATTAGGTTTTGTCTTAACATCAATGTTATATTATATTTCCAGCAACCTCAATATGAGAGTGAGATAGCCACTCGACTTGTCCATCCCGGGGTAGCTGTAGGCCTGGCCTGGACACCAATGGGTGGAGAAATAATGTTTGTAGAGGCCTCATGTATGAAGGGAGAGGGAAATTTGACCTTGACTGGACAACTTGGTGATGTTATGAAAGAATCTGCTAACTTGGCCATTAACTGGGTCAAAACACATGCTCAACAGGTAAGTTTATTTACCCATTACCAAACAAGACCTGGTTTGATGTCCATTGAGAAAATAGGCATGGATAAGCATTGAGGTAATAGAAGAAGAGGCTGATAATCAGCATGTTCTCTTTTTGCCTTACATTTTCTGAGCTGTATTGTATGTGAATTCTATTTTACCAAAACCAACATCAACTTGGCTGTCTGCCACAGCTTTCAAACTTAAACAGTCAAAACGTTTACCTTTTGAGAAAGGGTTTATCTGCTAGAATTGGGGAAGAGATATATATTTTGCTATGTCTAATTATTATACCCCCGCAAAACAAATGTTTTATTATACCCCCGCAAAATGAATGTTTTAGGGGGTATACTGGAATCAACCTGTCTGTCTGTATGTCTGTGTGTCTGTATGTCTGTCTGTCCATGCACGAAATACTTCTCATGTACAATGACCATTTCTCTGCCACATCCACTTTTTAGCTCACCTGAGTACAAAGTGCTCAAGGTGAGGTATTGTGATCGGTCGTTGTCCGTCGTCCGTCCGTCCGTCCGGCCGGCCGTCCGGCCGTCCACAATTTCTTTAAAGATCTTCTTCTCCCAAACCAGTAGACCAATTTTCTTGAAACTTGGCAGGAATGATCCTTGGGTGAAGGGCTTTCAAAGTTGTTAAAATAATTTGATTCCATCAAAGACTCTTGCTGCCGCGGCATGAGAAAAGGGGAAAATAGCCAACTCTTTTAAAAATCTTCTTCTGCCTAACCAGTGGGCCAATATTCTTGAAACTTCACATGAATGATCCTTGAGTGAAGGGCTTTCAAAGTTGTTAAAAGAATTTGATTCCATCAAAGACTCTGGCTGCCGCGGCATGAGAAAAGTGGAAAATAGCCAAATCTTTTAAAAATCTTCTTCTGCCTAACCAGTCAGCCAATATTCTTGAAATTTCACATGAATGATCCTTAAGTGTAGGGCTTTCAAAGTTGTAAAAAGAATTTCATTCCATCAAAGACTTTGGCTGCCGCGGCATGAGAAAAGGGGAAAATAGCCAAATATTTTAAAAATCTTCTTCTGCCTAATTAGCAAGCCAATATTCTGGAAACTTTACATGAATGATCCTTGGGTTAAGGGCTTTCAAAGGTGTTAAAAGAATTTGATTCCATCAAAGACTCTGGCTGCCGCGGCATGAGAAAAGGGGAAAATAGCCAAATCTTGTAAAAATCTTCTGCCTTCAACTAGTTGGCCAATATTCTTGAAACTTCCCATGAATGATCCTTTGGTGAAGGGCTTTCAAAGTTTTTTAGAGACTCTGATTCCATCAAAGCCTTTGACTTCCGCGGCATGAGAAAAGGGGAAAATAGCCAAATCTTTTAAAAATCTTCTGGCTTACTACATGTAGTGGGCCAATATTCACATGAATGATCTTTGGGTGAAGGGCTTTCAAAGTTGTTATAAGAATTTGATTAATATCAAAGCTCTTAGTGCAGTGGCATCAGAAAAAGGGTAAAAGAGCAAACACTTTTGAAAAGGCTGAATTTTGTTTCATTCTTTTGAAAAACTAAGGAAAAGGGGCATTATTGCAAAATTCTTAATTTGCTGCTATACAGGTCAAAATGTTTATTTCAACAAGGCAAGAAATTTCAGGTGAGCGATCTAGGGCCATCATGGCCCTCTTGTTTTAGTAATTCCCCTTTGTTGTTTGTATCGTTGCATTTTTATCCGGAACATATCTTCTAAACCATAAGTGCTAGCAACTTCAAACTTGGTACACTAATAGATCTCATTGTGTGGAAGTGTCATGTACAAGAACCGTTACTCTGCCACATCTTCTTTTACAGTTATTGCCCTTTGTTGTTTGTACCCTGGTATTTTTGTCTGGACCATATCTTCTAAACCATAAGTGCTAGCAACTTCAAACTTGGCACACTTATACATCTCATTGTGCACAAGTGTTATGTACAAGAATTGTTACTCTGCCACACCCACTGTTTGAATTATTGCCCTTTGTTGTTTGTACCCTTGCATTTTTGTCCGGAACATATCTTCTAAACCATTAGTGCTAGCAACTTTAAACATGCTACACTTATAGACCTCATTGTTGGGAAGTGCCATGTAAAAGAACTGTTATGCTGCCATGCCCTATTCTTGAGTTATTGCCTTTTGTTGTTTTTCCCTCATATTTTGGTCTAGACCATATCTTCTCACCCATAAGTGGCAACTTCAAACTTTGTACACTTATAGGTCTAATTGTGCAAAAGTGTCATGTGAAAGAACCGTTACTATGCCATGCAAACTTTAACAGTTATTGCCCTTTATTTTTTGTACTCTTGAATTTTTCTCTGGACCATATCTTCTAAACCATAAGTGCCAGCAACTTCAAACTTGGGATACTTATTGTCCTTTTTAGCTCACCTGAGCACAAAGTGCTCAAGGTGAGGTATTGTGATCGGTCGTTGTCCGTCGTCTGTCCGGCTGTCCGTCCGGCCGTCCATCCGTCCGTCCGTCCACAATTTCTTTAAAGATCTTCTCCTCCTAAACCAGTGGATCAATCTTCTTGAAACTTGGCAGGAATGATCCTTGGGTGAAGGGCTTTCAAAGTTGTTAAAAGAATTTGATTCCATCAAAGACTCTGGCTGCCGTGGCACGAGAAAAGCGGAAAATAGCCAAATCTTTTAAAAATCTTCTCCTGCCTACCCAGTAGGCCAATATTCTTGAGACTTCACATGAATGATCCTTGAGTGAAGGGCTTTCAAAGTTGTTAAAAAAAATTGATTCCATTAAAGACTTTGGCTGCCGCGGCACGAGAAAAGCGGAAAATAGCCAAATCTTTTAAAAATCTTCTTCTGCCTAACCAGTCGGCCAATATTCTTGAAACTTCTTTTGAATGATCCTTGAGTAAAGGGTTTTCAAAGTTGTTAAAAGAATTTGATTCCATCAAAGACTTAGGCTGTCGCGGCGTGAGAAAAGGGGAAAATAGCCAAATATTTTAAAAATCTTCTTCTGCCTAATTAGCAAGCCAATATTCTTGAAACTTCCTATGAATGATCCTTGGGTGAAGGGCTTTCAAAGTTTTTGAGATACTTGGATTCCATCAAAGCCTTTGACTGCCGTGGCATAAGAAAAGGGGAAAATAGCCAAATCTTTTAAAAATTCTCTGCCTAACTAGTAGGCCAATATTCTTGCAATTTAACATGAATGATCCTTGGGTGAAGGGCTTTCAAAGTTGTTAAAAGAATTTGATTCCATCAAAGGCTTTGGCTGCGGTGGCATGAGAAAAGGGGAAAATAGCCAAATCTTGTAAAAATCTTCTGCCTTCAACTAGTAGGCCAATCTTCTTGAAACTTCCAATGAATGATCCTTTGGTGAAGGGATTTCAAAGTTTTTGAGAGACTTTGATTCCATCAAAGCCTTTGACTGTTTTGGCATGACAAAAGGGGAAAATTGCCAGATCTTTTAAAAATCTTCTGGCTTACTACATGTAGTTGGCCAATATTCTTAAAACTTCACATGAATGATATTTGGGTGAAGGACTTTCAAAGTTGTTATAAGAATTTGATTAATATCAAAGCTCTTAGTGCAGCGGCATCAGAAAAAAGGCAAAAGAGCAAACACTTTTGAAAAGGCTGAATTTTGTTTCATTCTTTTGAAAAACTAAGGAAAAGGGGCTTTATTGCAAAATTCTTAATTTGCTGCTATACAGGTCAAAATGTTTATTTCAACAAGGCAAAAAATTTCAGGTGAACGATCTAGGGCCAAGTCACATCCTATGACAGTTCTAGTTTGTCTCAGGAAAATAAAGAAAAAATGAGCTTTCATGGTTTACATGTGATCATTTGTAGCTTAGTAGATCTATATTTGCTCAAAGTCTCTCTAAGTGAATTGCAGAAGTTTGAAGAATTATTTGTTTTGAAAAATGGCTGTGCAGAGCATCTCTAGCTGCTAGAGATGCTCTGCCAGGTCATTATACCCCCGCAAACGAAGTTTGAAGGGGGTATACTGGAATCAGCCTGTCGGTCCAGTGGTTGGGTGGTTTGTCTGTCTGTTTGTCTGTCTCCAAATCTTTGTCCGGACAACTCCTCCTACACTTGTGGACCGATTTAGTTCATACTTGGCACAAGTGTTCATTGTGACCTGTAGATGTGCAAGACGCAAATTTCACGGAAATCGGACCAATACTTTTTGAGTTATGGCCCCTGATTTGACCCAGAAATGCTTGTCCGGCCAACTCCTCCTACAGTTACTGTCCGATTTGCTCCATACTTGGCACAAGTGTTCATTGTCACCTGTAGATGTGCAAGACGCAAATTTCACGGAAATCGGACCGATACTTTTTGAGTTATGGCCCCTGATTTGACCCAGAAATGCTTGTCCGGCCAACTCCTCCTACAGTTACTGTCCGATTTGCTTCATACTTGGCACAGGTGTGCATTAGGACCTGTAGATTTGCAAGACGCAAATTTCACAAAAATCGGACCGGTCCAGTGGTTGGGTGGTTTGTCTGTCTGTTTGTCTGTCTCCAAATCTTTGTCCGGACAACTCCTCCTACACTTGTGGACCGATTTAGTTCATACTTGGCACAAGTGTTCATTGTCACCTGTAGATGTGCAAGACGCAAATTTCACGGAAATCGGACCGATACTTTTTGAGTTATGGCCCCTGATTTGACCCAGAAATGCTTGTCCGGCCAACTCCTCCTACAGTTACTGTCCGATTTGCTTCATACTTGGCACAGGTGTGCATTAGGACCTGTAGATTTGCAAGACGCAAATTTCACAAAAATCGGACCGATACATTTTGAGTTATGGCCCCTGATTTGACCCAAAAATGCTTGTCCGGTCAACTTCTCCTACAGTTTCTGTCCGATTTGCTTCATACTTGGCACAAGTGTGCATTAGGACCTGTAGATTTGCAAGACGCAAATTTCACGAAAATCGGACCGACACTTTTTGAGTTATGGCCCCTGATTTGACCCAAAAATGCTTGTCCGGCGAACTCCTCTTACAGTTACTGTCCGATTTGCTTCATACTCGGCACAGGTGTGCATTAGGACCTGTAGATTTGCAAGACGCAAATTTCACGAAAATCGGACCGATACTTTTTGAGTTATGGCCCCTGATTTGACCCAAAAATGCTTGTCCGGCCAACTCCTCCTACAGTTACTGTCCGATTTGCTTCATACTTGGCACAGGTGTGCATTAGGACCTGTAGATTTGCAAGACACAAATTTCACGAAAATCGGACTGATACTTTTTGAGT
The DNA here is from genome assembly GCA_963680895.1 of Fragum sueziense. Taxonomy (NCBI): domain Eukaryota; kingdom Metazoa; phylum Mollusca; class Bivalvia; order Cardiida; family Cardiidae; genus Fragum; species Fragum sueziense. Next base: position 17,730,996 of record OY804599.1, on the reverse strand, counting down.
TATGGCCCCTGATTTGACCCAAAAATGCTTGTCCGGCCAACTCCTCCTACAGTTACTGTCCGATTTGCTTCATACTTGGCACAGGTGTGCATTAGGACCTGTAGATTTGCAAGACGCAGATTTCATGAAAATCGGACAGATACTTTCTGAGTTATGGCCCCTGATTTGACCAAAAAATGCTTGTCCGGATAACTCCTCCTACACTTGTGGACCAATTTAGTTCATACTTGGCACAAGTGTTCATTGTCACCTGTAGATGTGCAAGACGCAAATTTTACGGAAATCGGACTGATACTTTTTGAGTTATGGCCCCTGATTTGATCCAAAAATGCTCGTCCGGCCAACTCCTCCTACAGTTACTGTCCGATTTGCTTCATACTTGGCACAGGTGTGCATTAGGACCTATAGATTTGCAAGACGCAAATTTCTTGAAAATCGGACCGATACTTTCTGAGTTATGGCCCCTGATTTGACCTAAAAATGCTTGTCCGGATAACTCCTCCTACACTTACTGTCCGATTTGCTTCATACTTGGCATAGGTGTGCATTAGGACCTGTAGATGTGCATGACGCAAATTTCAGGGAAATCTGACATTTACTTTCTCAGTTTTGGCCCTTGATTTTACCAAAAAATGCTTGTCCGGACAACTCCTCCTTTAGTTACTGTCCTATTTGCTTCATACTTGGCACAGGTGTGCATTAACTTCTGTAGATGTGCAAGACACACATTTCATGAAAATCAGACCAACACTCTCTGATTTATTGCCCCTGATTTGACAAAAATGCTTGTCCGGACAATTCCTCCTACAGTTACTGAACGATTTGTTTCATACTTGGCACAGGTATGCATTAGGACCTGTATATATGCAAGATGCAAAATTCATGGAAATCACACTGATACTTTCTGAGTTTTTGCCCCTGATTGGACCAAATTTCAAGAAAATCGGATTGACAATTTCTTAGTATGGCTCCTCATTCAACAAAAACACTTGTCCGAACAAAGGTGGTGGCGGGGGTATTTTTATCACCTTCAGTGATAGATTTCTAGTTTATTATGACTTATAATCATTTCCAAAACTATGAAGACTTAATAACTTTATTCTTCTGTTAACATTGCATACAAAGAATAGTACTTTCTTTCAGTACTTTCTCCTTTTCCCTGAATGGTTTCAACCATACTACACCAAAATTTCATGGCTGATAACTTTCATTTTGTTCTGAAGTATTAAATCTGAACCAGCCTATCATAATTCAGAGCAACAGATAAGGAGGGGTGATGACATCCTATTTTTATATGCCGCCGGAGGCGGTTGTATATTGGCGTCATCTTCTCCGTCCGTCTGTCTGTCTGTCCGCCCGTACGTCTGTCCACTTTTCTTGTGAACCCAACTCTTTTTGAAACTTGGTCAATGTTATCACCTCAATTGGTAGATGTGCATGAAGGGAGGATTAATGGTTCATTGATTTTTGCCTGATTTACCGGTATGCCCCCTTAAAACTTAGTCTCTGGGGCAGCTTATATTGTGACCATGGCACTCTTGTTTCAAATCAAATGCCTATGTTGTAAGTACTCATTTGAATGGCCTCAACAAGAGGATTTCAATCAGTAACCACAAGGTAGGGCTTCTATGAACAATAAAAAAATTGCTTTGATTGGTAGCTCTGATAATTAACGTCAAAAATTTGTGAAATATTTATAAACTTTTATCCATTTTCAGCTTGGTTTAGTTCAGAAAGATTTATCCTCCACCGACATCCACATACACTTTCCTGCCGGCGCTGTTGGTAAAGATGGTCCATCTGCTGGAGTTACCATAGCAACCACACTGGTCTCACTTTTCACCAAAATCTGTGTTCGTTCCGACACTGCAATGACAGGGGAGATCACTCTCAGAGGTGTTGTTTTACCAGTAAGTTAGAATAACTTCCCTTGGAATAGTATATTATTTCATTTTCATGCAGAAATTCAGTCAAAATTGTAGAATTTTAGGAAAACAAACCCCACTGTTTGTATATTCAAACCCCCTTCACAGAAATCCTGGATCCGCTGCAGGTTCAACCCATTACCTGATGGCAAAATTTTGGACTGTTCCAATTTGAAAAGTTTTGCAGACAACAATTTCAAGTTGATGATATTTTTAAAATCTTACAATTTTTGGTAAGAAAACATTGTGGAAAATTAAGAAATTGCTTGTCTCAACTTCTCAAGCAATTTCTTCATTATCTTCAATGTTTTCCCAAGATATTTCTTGTGAAGAAGTCAAAATGCATCACTGTGCAGTAATTGGTTAACAAACATTTATTAACCCTTTCCCAAACAACAAAAAGTAGACTGTTTCAATTTGAAAGCTGCAGCAGACGACAAAATGGTTGTTGATTTAGCATTGATAAACATTATATTTTCCTTTTCTTTAAATATTTTCTGTGTTATAATGTTACACCCATTTGTTTGGGGCTCTGCGTAAGCTCGGAGTGCATGAATGGCTAATAAAGGTGATACAGTCCATGTACTGTAATGCAAGAAGCCGTGCTCGAGTTGGTACAACCTACAGCGAGGAATTTGACGTCAAGGTCGGTGTTCATCAGGGGTCCGTGTTAAGTCCACTTTTATTCATAATTGTCCTAGAAGCTCTGTCAATACTCTTCCGCACCAGCTGCCCATGGGAGGTACTCTATGCAGACAACCTTGCCATTGTCGATACTTCCCTGGAAGCACTCATTAAGAGAATCAAAGACTGGAAGACGGGTATGGAAGAGAAAGGCCCCAGGGTGAATATGAATAAGACCAAGGTGATGATCTCCAGCCCAAGCCAAATACCTGAGAAGACAGGAAAGTATCCATGCGCCATATCTAAGTGGAACCGGCCAAAACTCAATCCACTGTAACAGCTGCTCCTACTGGGTCCACAAGAAATGTAGCGGGATAAAAGGGCCATTGAAACCAGATCCGAACTTCAAATGTGGGAGATGCCTTGGTACACTCGCTCCAAAAGACTACAACATCCTAACCGAAGTAACTATCGGACAGGACACACTTGAAGTACTACCAAACTTCTGCTACTTAGGCGACATACTATCAGCAGATGGTGGCTATGAGCTAGCGGCAACTACAAGATGCAAGTCTGCCTGGAAAAAATTCAGGGAACTCCTACCAATCTTAACCAGCAGGAACCTTCCAATTACTACCAGAGGCCGTCTATACTCTAGCTACATACGACCCGTACTGCTCTACGGGTCTGAGACATGGGCAGTGACATCCAGCACCCTGAAAAAGCTGATACGCAATGACAAGGCCATGATACAGTGGATGTGTGGTACAAAGCCCGAAGACAAAGTGACACTGGAGACCTTAATATCCCAGCTTCGCATCAAAGACCTGTCAGTGATCTTCAGGGCAAACAGACTGAGATGGTTTGGCCACGTGGAACGGAACAACGGATGGGTATCAAATGTTCGATCCATGAATGTACAAGAACGCAGAGGACGCGGTAGACCAAAACTAACATGGGTAGAGCTGGTGAATAGGGACCGCGAGGCAGTAGGAATGACAAACATCGACCCCTCCAATCGCCTGATGTGGAGAGGGAGACTCCGATCTCGACTTGGCAGCCAGGCCCCACCCTCTGTAGAGGACTAATTGATGGCCTGGATAATCAAAACAGGATAGTGAGTGAGTGAGTGTAGACTGCTAAAAATAGCGGTCTACCGTCATATTTTTAGCGGTTCACCGATAAAAATATAGGTCAATCCATAAAATAAGGGTAGACCACTATTTCAATTAACGGTCTACCGCTAAATTAACAGTAAAACTACATTTTTAGCTCGACTTTTCGAAGAAAATGAGAGCTTATACTGTCTCCCGGGCGTCGGCATTGGCGTTGGCGTCGGCATTGCAACAAAGGTTAAAGTTTTTTCAAACATCAATAACTTCCATACTATCAGGGAAAAACATTGTGGAAAATGAAGAAATTGCCTGTGACAAGCAATTTCATCATTTTCCACAATGTTTTCTAACATAAACTGGAAAGATTTTTAAAATTTCATCAACTTTAAATTGTCGTCTGCAACACCTTTCAAATTTGTACAGTTTAAAATTTTGTTGTCTGGTAATGGGTTCAATATCAAGGTCAAATAACCTGCTTAGACTTTATTTCTTCAAAGCATGGTTCTCTGCCTTTGAAACAAGTGAACAGATGAACTGAAATTTCATATAGGCATGTCCAAATTATAATCATGCAAAGACAAACAAGTAGAAGAATTTGTTTGTTCTTAGAAAAGGTTGATTATTTCCCAAACAATCACCTGTTTCCTCTACTCCATTTGATATATTTTTTTGGAGATATTGAGGGAAAAGGAAAAAAAGATGAAAAAATAATGAGGGAAAAGAAGAAAATGCTGAAATCAATCATTTTTTCCATCATATTTTTCTGTGTTATAAGATATAAATTCTCTGTCCTCATTGATATTTATTTTTAGCTTGACTTTTCGAAGAAAATGAGAGCTTATACTGTCACCCGGGAGTTGGCGTTGGCATTGGCGTTGGCGTTGCAACAAAGGTTTAAGTTTTTTCAAACATTAATAACTTCCATACTATCAAAGGGATTCCACCCAAACTTGGAATACTTATTCACCATCACACCCTCTACCCTACTACCAGGGCCCATGACCCTGGCTCCACTATATTTGGAGTTATGTCCCCTTTATACTAAGCAACTTAGAAAGTCGAGCGCGCTGTCTTCGGACAGCTCTTGTATCTACATGAAATACATTTATTTCGGTCAAGTTTAAAAAAGTGTTTTGGAAATGGCTGCAGACTTGTGGTGTAGACAAAGTCATACAAACTATCGGTAATGTTCGAGAATTCCGTAGCTACAGTTAGAATAAGCTGTAGTTACAGAATTTAAAACCATTTCCCGAACAACAATATTTTAGACTTATCCAAATTTAAAGATGTTTCAGAGAACAATTTCAATTTTTGTCTTTCCTAATAGAAAACTTTGTGGGAAATGAAGAAATTGCTTGTCACAATCAATTTCTTCATTTTGCACAATGTTTTCAAAAGCCTTAATCCTGTGTGATGTTGAAAGGTATTACTATATTAGAATGGGTTAAATGTTATGGACAAAATTGTGGTGCATGACTCTATTGCACTTGTGTTGACCTTCTTTCTAACTGGTGATAACTAACTATATGCCATCTATCTCTTGTTTGCCAATTATGACTTGACTTAAATAAGTGCATTGTCCAGTACCAGATTTTAACTTATAGAATTTCCGTAAACAAGGATAGGTTGATGCCCTGTTTATACCCTTTGTTAAAATTGACAATATCAATCTTTATCCAAACAAGACTGTTTTGACGTCCATAAACTTTTTGCAGAAGACAACAATATGGATAAGACAAAATCAAAATTCGACTGGATTGAAAGCTGCTGCAGACAACAAAATGACCCTGAAAAAGACAGAATTTATGTAAAATAGCACAGACGTTTTTGAGGGAAAAGGGGAAGATGCTGGTCACAAGCATTTTCTTCTTTTGTCTCTAAGTTTTGTCAGTCTAATTCTCATATGGATTTCAAAACCAGGTCTTGTTTCGGAAAGGGTTAAGAAGAAAAGTTTGAAATTCTGAAAGTTTGGACTGTTCTAATACAAAGGCTGCTGCAGGCAACAAAATTGATGTTACTAAATGTCAATTTTGTGAATAATATAGCTCAGAAAACATTTAAGCTAAAGGAGAAAAGCTGATTACAAATATTTTCTTCTTACGCCTCAATGTTTTCATAAGCCTATCCTACCCGTCAGAACTAGGTCTTGTAAAGAAAGAGTTAATTACTCTTCCTATAGTGTTACAGTATTATATCACATTTCCAATTGTTGTATTACAATTAGTTAAAAATGAGCAGAAATAGACTAAACTTCTCATATTGTTACTACCACTACAGTGTTAAAATATTGTATCTCGTTTCAATCTATTGTGTTTCATTTAGTTAAAAATGAGTAGAAATAGCTGATACTTGTCTCATTTTGGTGTAAACGTGATGTTACATAAACCATGTTCTAAGCCTAGATCCTAGATCTTAACCCCATTCCCAAACAGTGGCGCATCTTGATGCCCTACAAGATAAAGGGTTTAGAAAACATTTTGTAAAATGAATAAATTGCTTGTAACAAGCAATTTCTTCATTTCCCATAATGTTTTCTTAACAAAACCTCCCAAAATAGTAAAATTTCACACACTTGATATTGTCGTCTGCAACACCTTTGACATCGTACTGGTCTAAGATTTTGCCATATGGTAATGGGTTAATAGATGGCAAAATTTCAGACTGCTCCATATTCAAAGATGACAATTGATTTCAAGTGAATGAAAATTTGCATTTTACAGTGCTGTAGGTCGAAATGTCACAGGCAATTCAAAATGTAAATGTTAGAAAAAAAGAATTATGAGGGGAAAATATATCTTTGAGGGGAAAATTTCACATTTTGGAGGGGGGAGGGGGAGAGGGTGGCACTGATTTGGTTAAAAAAAACTTTAGAAACAAAACTTTTAATTTTACGAAACAATAGGTTGATATGATGAGTATCGGAAGTAGTTTAGAATCCAATTCAAGAAGATACTGATCATGGAGAAAACGCTGATGATACATAACAAATTTAACCCATTCCCAAACAAGACCGGGTTTTGACGTCCCTAAGTGAATAGGCTTGGGAAAACATAGAAACAAAAGAAGAAACTGCTGATAACCAGCAGTTTCTCCTTTTGTCTCAATATTTTCTGTGCCATATTTTACACAAATCCTATATCCTTAATAATATCCATTTTTTCTTTCGTGGCAGATTTTGAAGCGGATCACCCTGAAATTTTGTTGTTTGGGAAAGGGTTAAACCAGGTTCTGGAAAAATGCCCTTTAGGGCTTTTGAGCTCAATATGGTTCCAGATCAGCGCAGTCTGATCAGGAACCATGTTGTTCTCCATTAGCTTTGTTATGGTCTTCATAGCAACCATGATTTTGAGAGTAAGATGGATCCATATCAGACAGCACCTAGGCACAGCCTGATGTTGAAGCAAGGCTGTCTCATATGCTATAAATGACATTTTTCCAGATCCAGGCTCACTATTACTTTCTTGTTTTGTAACCTCTGACTTAGACTATGGCCATGGGGTAACGCATCAGACTTTCTCTCATGAGGTCCCTGGGTTGATCCCAGGCTCCAGCGAACATAATTTCTGAAATTTGTCTCCCACCTATGGTTGGATTATCGTAAACCTATGTGGGCAAGCAGCTGGAGGCTAGGAAAGGATGTTGTGGTAGTACTGGTGAGAGAAATGACAGGAATCCTTAGTTAAGTGTTCTGCCTAAGGCGATATGACCATAGCAGTTTCAATGAAAGATCTGTTAAACCCCATTCAATAAACCAGTCATATTTTTTGTACTATAAGGACAGATTTTCTTTTTAGTGACACATCTGCAACAACTTTATTTTAGAAAAGCTTTCTTTATTCTGGATGCCAATTGTCAAAGCAAGGCTTTGTTAGGGAAAATGTTAATGGTTTGTAACGAGAGCATTTTAATTTTCACTTTCTCATATTCTTGTGGAAAAGTTATATAAATAACCACAGTTTGTCACATTCCAATTGTGATCAAATATCCCGCATCATCATTAACCCTTTCCCAAACGACAAAAAATGAGAGTGATCCACTTCAAAAACTGCCACAAATGACAAAATGGATGTTATTAAAGATAGAATTTGTGTAAAATATGGGATAGAAAATATTGAGACAAAAGGAGAAACTGCTGGTTATCAGCAGTTTCTTCTTTTGTTTCAATGTTTTCCCAAGCCTTTTCTATTAGGGACGTCAAAACCAGGTCTTGTTTGGGAAAGGGTTAAATACATACCACATTACCTATGAGCACCAAGATTGACCCTATGATGTCCTATCTCAAACAACAAAAAAATTGTTGAAAAAAAATTGTATAAAGGATTAACTGACCTTTAAACACAATCAGCAATCACTTAATGGAATCTATATAAAAATAAATGGCCATGGGATGGGCATTCATGATCTTTTAACCCTTTGTCAAACGACAAAAATTTAGGATGGTCTGATTTGAAAGTTACTGCAGACGACAAAATGGATATTGAAAAAGAAAGGCTTTTTGTACAATATAGATAAGAAAATATTGAGATGAAAGGAGAAACTGCTTGTTATCAGCAGTTTCTTCTTTTGTTTCAATGTTTTCTCAAGCCTTTCCTATTAGGGACGTCAAAACCAGGTCTTGGTTGGGAAAGGGTTTAAAAAAGCAAGGCACTTTTCTGATCTCACTAAATTGTAATGTATCTAAAAAATTACCAAGTCCCCCACTTTTGACCTCGCTCTGTAACTTAAATCAAAAGTGAAAAAAATGAATTGTTTCAGCAATGTCTGTCTTATATCATTCAATCAGTTCATATTAATGTGAAAATGATAAATAAATCATGTGTTTTAATTTTTTGGGTTTTTTTTGCACATTTAGGTTCTATATTCGTTCAATAGGATGCATCATGATATGTAGACTATGTTTATTTTTTAATGGAAACTTAATTAACCCAAAATGGTAGAATGTTGGTGAAAAGGGTGAAAAAGCTGTGCATTAGGATAAAATTAGCATTTAATAATTATTATTATGTGGTTGAAAACATTTATTCCAAATCTTGAATAGCCTCAAAGGTACCATGTAGGAAGAAATTGAAGACTCAGCTGCTAATTCTCTTATTGCTAAAATTGAACCCTTCTCCCAGAAACAATATAATTATGTACTTCCATGTTGAATGTAACTGAAAGAGGCGAAATAATTTTTTAACTAATACACAACTTCTATGATAGATATGAGATTTTTTAGAAATTCTGGTGAACATTTTCTTCATTTTTCCCAAGATTTTTTGCTTGTGCAACATTTTGTGTACAAATCCTATCTTTATCAACATCCAGTTTTTGTCTGCATCAGCTATCAAATTATGACAGAATTAAATTTTGTTATTTGGAAAATGGTAAAGATGCCAAATAAAGGAAGGAAATCCTGATACGACAGACAGACAAAAAAATAGTTCATATTTTTTTTCTTTTTTATGGTGATTAATTTTGTCTTTTATAAATTCACCTACTAAAACCATATTTTTACCCATTCTGAAAAAATCTAATAATTCAGTGATTAAATCACCTTTCATATGTTGAATTGCTTTTGAACCCTTTCCCAAATAGAACCTGCTGTTGACATCCCAAATAGATATGATTTGGGAAAACAATAAGGCAAAAGAAGAAAATGCTGGCAACCAACATTTTCTGCTTTTGCCTCAATATTTTTTGTGCTATGATATTCACAAATTCCTAAATTAATTACACACATTTTGTCATCTGCAGCAGCTTTCAAATGAGAGCAATTCAAACTTTTGCTATTTAGGAAAAAGCTTATACTTGGATAGCTTGGATACATGTTGTTTGGATAAAGATCACCCTGTCTAATCTTATTCATGATTATGTACCGATAAATTGTTCAAGAGAAAAGTCACATGGGTGGTGCTAAGTCCAAACTATGACAACCCTATTGGATATAGGTTTAGAATATCTTGAAGGAAAAGAAGAACATGCTGATGAACAGCACTGATGACCAGTATTTCTTCTTTTCCTCCAAGGTTTTCTATGCTTTAATGGGAGATTTCTACATGAGTTATTGTTTTGTCATCTGCAAATGCTTTGAATTTGGACCAAAGTCAAAGATGCTTTGGAGTTAAGATGATAAGTCAAGTAAAATACTTAATTTTGGGAAATTGACAGCAATAATAATAATGACTGTTTATCTTTGTAAGGTTGGTGGTATAAAAGAGAAAGTGTTAGCTGCACATAGGGCTGGTATACGCAGAGTCATTATACCTAAACGCAATGAGAAGGATCTACTAGAAATACCAACAAATGTTAAGGTAAGAAAATGTTTAATAACCCTTTACCAGACAGTAAAATTTTAAACTGATCTCAATTCAAAGGTGTTGTAAACGAAAATTTCAAGTACATGAAATTTTAAGATATCTAGGTTTTTCTGTGTAGAAAACATTTTGGGAAATAAAGAAATTGCTTGTTATAAGCAATTTCTTCATTTTCCAAGATGTTTTCCAAAGCCTATTTGTCATAACAGTTGGTGGTATAAAAGAGAAAGTGTTAGCAGCACATAGGGCAGGTATACGCAGGGTCATTATACCTAAACGCAATGAGAAGGATCTACTAGAAATACCAACAAATGTTAAGGTAAGGAAATGTTTATGAACTCGTTATCACACAGTAAAATTTTAAACTGATCTAAATTCAAAGATGTTGTAGACAAAAAGTTCAAGTATGTGTAATTTTGAATGTTTAGGTCTTTCTGTGTAGAAAATATTGTGGGAAATGAAGAAATTGTTTGTCACAAGCAATTTCTTCATTTCCTACAATGTTTTCTAAAGCCTATTGGTCAGGTTGGTGGTATATACTAGCAGCACATAGGGCTGGTATACGCAGGGTCATTGTTCCTAAACGCAATGAGAAGGATCTACTAGAAATACCAACAAATGTTAAGGTAAGGAAATGTTTATGAACTCGTTATCACACAGTAAAATTTTAAACTGATCTAAATTAAAAGATGTTGTAGACAAAAAGTTCAAGTATGTGTAATTTTGAATGTTTAGGTCTTTCTGTGTAGAATATATTGTGGGAAATGAAGAAATTGTTTGTCACAAGCAATTTCTTCATTTCCTACAATGTTTTCTAAAGCCTATTGGTCAGGTTGGTGGTATTAAAGAGAATATACTAGCAGCACATAGGGCTGGTATACGAAGGGTCATTATACCTGAACGCAATGAGAAGGATGTACTAGAAATACCAACAAATGTTAAGGTCAGGAAATGTTTATGAACTCGTTATCACACAATAACATTTTAAACTGATTTTAAATGATGGTAATCAGTATTTTCGTTTACCTCGCCATTTTCCAAGTTTTTTTGCAAGGGATTTCAAAACCAGGGTATGTATCGAACAGAGTTTATTCAATTGTTTAAAAAATGCAATTCTTGCCTTAGTTTTATTTAACCTCTTCTTTGACATGAATTCATCATTTTATTCATGTGTATTTACAGGCTGATTTGACGATAATACTTGCCTCTGAATTAGAAGATGTTTTACGAGCAGCCTTCGATGAGGGATTGCCTTCACTTGAGGATATGGTGCCTTCTAAATTGTGATACAAGTTATTATATACCACTTTTAAATGAGCATGGATATGGAAAAAGGTCCCTTATAGCATTTGAGACAACCATATTTCCAGATCGGCTGGTGCTAAAGGGCAATCTTGTCCTGATTCATACTGCTCTCTCTAAGATACTACAGACAATGAGGAAACTATTGGAGAACAATATGATTTCTGATCTGACTGTGTGTATACGCAGGCTGATCAGGAACCAAGTTGGTCTTAAAAAGCCTTAGGGGACCCTTTTCCAGATCCTGGCTCAAATGTGATATTCAAGAAAATTTTTGATTTCTTTGCAATTGACAATAGATCCTTTTTCAGCCTTTCCCAAACCAGATCCGGTTTTGACGTCCTTGAAGAAAAGAGGGTCAGAAAACATTGAAGGAAAAGAAGAAAATGCTGATAATCAGCATTTTCTTCTTTTCCCTCAATATTTTCTGTTCTATAATTTACATAAATGCCTTATTTATCAGCATCCAATTGATGTCTGCAGCAGCCTTGAATTTGGACCCTGAAATTTTGTCATGTGGGAAATGGTTAAGACTGCCCTAATTTGAAAGATTATACAGATGACAAAATAAATATCATTAAATATGGGAAATGTTTGTACTATATAGCATGGAAAGCATGGTAGAATAGTAGAAATTGTCGGTTAAAATTTTCTTCTTTTCCTAACCTTTTGCTTAAGAAATGAACAAATATTAGATGTATACAGGAATAGTTTAAAGCGTTTAAAGTGACATTTCACAATTATTTATACATAAATTTTACTTTTCTCCATTTGAAAGAGCTTGTTTTCTTATGAAAATTCTGAAAATTTCAAGCCAAAATATTGAACCGTTTGCGAGAAATATATAATAATTTTTGTGCTAAAATTAAACAAATTGTTGTGGACAACAGTTCAGATTTATATAGAATTTGTCATTTCTGTCTCAACTTTGAAGGCATATTTTTCGCTTATAAATAACAACTTCAAAAAACTGATAGCATTTCTACGCATTAGAATACACATTCTTTGCACCAAGACATACTTTAAAAAAATGAAATAAATGTGAAATGTCACTTTAAGGTTGTTGAATACTTATAGCCATCAATTGTTCAAATTCATAATGATTGAAATTCTATAAACAAACTAGCCAGCAAGATAGATAGCAAATATATTTGTGTCTGTTTGTGCATATGTCTGTGTGTGTAAGATTTAGTTGAAAATATTGAATGTGTCATTACATGAGGGCAAGACAAAACCAATAGAACTTGAATTACAACTCATCAGAATTTTGATCAGACTAAAGTTTTGTTGTTTCCTGCAAGTGAAATGGTTTATAATATGTAAGAATAATGAATAATTATGGAATTATATTTTTCAATAGTAAAAGTGATTCGTTAAACGTAAAATCAAAATGTTATTTACAACAGCTGTTTACGTATGACTAGTCTTCAAGTCACCAGAGCAACAGATAAGACGGGATAAAAATGTTCTGAATTTATTACCAATGATGCAATCCAAGCCTTATATTTTGGTACAATGTACTAATTGGAATCGTCTTTTTGAGATTATTCAAAACAGTACCCATAACATTTGATAAACATTGGGATATTTTCTGAAAAAACACTGCCCCTCTTATCTGTTACTCTGGCCATATTCTGTTGATGATTTTATACTTTTAAATAATCGATTATGGTTCAAAAATAACTGTATTGGTTGAGTGAAGAATATTGTTTAAGTTTGATTATGATTATTAAAATACAATAATGAAACAGTTAACTATTTTGTTATTGTTTATAAATCTAAATTGTATTGTTTGAATCATAGATCATAGTGTGTAATGAACCTACACTTGCTGTTTACATTTTTAGCGAAGAAGGCCTTCAAAACATTATTTGTTAACCCTTTACCAAAACAAGACCTGGTTTTGACGTCCCTATCAGAATAGGCTTGGGAAAACATTGATACAAAAGAAGAAACTGCTGATATCCAGCAGTTTCTCCTTTTGCCTCAATATTTTCCATGCTAATTTTTCCACAAATCTCTTCTTTATCAACAACCATTTTGTCGTCTGCATTAGATTTCAAATGGGATCCATCCAAGATTTTGCTGTTTGGGAAAGGGTTAAGGAAACCAGATTTAACTAGTCAACTGCAACTCTTACCAGAAATCAGGCGAGATGATTTCATGTTTTCCCAAACACTACCAGTTTTGAAACCTTAACCGCCCATTCTTCTCTCTTACTCTATGTAGCTTCAGGCAAAGGATAAGCTTTTGGAGATCAATATGGTTCTTGATCAGGCTGAGTGTAGGCTATATGCAGGCTGATCAGGAACCATGTTGGGCTCAAAAGCCTTTGTCCAGATCCTGACTCAATAACATGTTGGTATCATCTCCGTGCGTCCTGACGTATGTCAGCATCTTGTTAACCCATTACCACACATTGACTCCTTTTGACTCCCATAAAGAAAATAGCTTGGGAAAACATTGTGGAAAATGAAGAAATTGCTTGTGACAAGCAATTTCTTCATTTCCAACAATGTTTTTACCACGAAAGACCAATAAAATTGAAGTTTAATTTACTTGAAATTGTCGTCTGCATCATCTTTCAAATTGGAACTGTCCAAAATTTTGTCGTTTGGTAATGGGTTAACACAACTCCTATATTTATGGTCACATTTAGATGGAACTCCTGTCACATGGACCTTCTGCATAATAAGTGTTGGATTTGTCACATTATACTGCATCGTATAAAAAGGAGAGTTGATGCAAAAATAGACAAATATGGTGACTGACAACCTTGTTTCATTTTAAATTGAAAGCGTGATCTTGGTTCTTGACCTTTGACCTTGGTATCACAGGAAAGGTCAGGTCACAAGGAATACTTGTGTGGTGTATTAAAGTTACGGTCAACGTTTTAGTTTTTTACGGACAGAAAAAAAACTGACAGAAAGGATAAAAGAAACTACGCTCCACTCCTTTCTGTCATTATTGGGGCACAAAAACCACACTAGAAAAATCTCGTTTTAAAAATTTTCTCATTCATTATTTTTACAAAAGAGTCATATGGAAAAAAATCACATTGTTGCATTGACGTAATAGGTTTTTGGTTTCTCGTTCATCTTTTCATAGGCAGGTGGCCAGCTCTTTTCTGGAATAATAAAAATAATAATAATTGAGCTGGGATCTGGAAAAAGGTCCATTATGGCATTTTAGACCAACTTGGGTCCAGATCAACCTGTGCAAATGCACAGTCTGACCAGGACCCATTTTGTTCTCAAATAGCTTCATAACGACGTGTAGAAACTGTAAAATAGCACAGTGACAGTGTGGATGCTTATCAGTCCCTACTAAAGCCGTAAATGCCTGCTAATCTTGAAATCCGATAGTCTCAAATAATTTGAACGCCCATTGCAGGTCCATAGGAAGCAATTTTATATTGGGTGCTCTAAAGCCCATGGGTCTGCATATTGTGGGGGATAATTTGGATTTTACCTTAATTTTCAGTGTAAAATCAGGAAAATTCGGTATGTTTGGCCAACTTAGCCTCCCTGTTCCTACGGGCCTGCATTTTCCATGTCCCGGCTGAAATTAGTTGATATATGGAAAATAACCCGAATGCTCTCTGTCATTCCCACGTGAAATATCGTCACATGGGAAAGAAATATTGCTTATAAAAGGATACATTTCAAATTAAAGCTCAAACCACCTTGCTGCACTGAAAACCAAGACATTATTTGATACTGCAAAGTTTTGCAGAATTGGCCAGAAATAGCCCCACCCCCTCGATGCTTTACATAATTCAGACCCTACCAGTTTACTCTTTCCAAAACGACAAAATGTAAAGGTAGTCCAATTTCAAAGCTGCTACAGACAACAAAATGCCTGTTTTTGAAGACAGAGTTTATGTAGAAGAAATCACAGAAAATATTGATACAAAAGGAGAAACTGCTGATTGTAAGCAATTTCTTCTTTTACCTCGATGTCTTCCAATGCGATTTCTTTTGTAGATGTCAAAACCAGAGGTGCGTTCTTTAGAGCGAAATTTCTTGAGATATCTTGAGATTTCTTAAGATGTTTTAGGTTAAAGCGCCCTTCTGAGCAAGATTTTAAAGACGATCACTGCGAGCCGCCATTGCTCTATACTTATTTCGGAACCTCTCGGTAAATTCTGTAGAATCTATATGGGAGCGAATTGATCGAGTTGTTCCGAATGTTCCATGAATCATAAACCGCGGAGTTCAGAATGCTCCATACTTCATACAAATGACCTCATGATGACGTCATTTGTATGAAGTATGGAACATTCGGAACGCCTCGCTTATAATCTCGGTCTCAAAAACGCTGTATCTAAATCATCTTAAGAAATCTTATAAAATCTCGCTCTTAAGAACGCGCATCAGGTCTTGTTTAGGAAGGGTTAATACACTTGGAACAATACATCGCTTTTGAACGTACTCTCGTATGATTAAAACGCTTTTTCAATTTATATTAATATTTGTATTTAATATTCAATAAACGCAAAATATATGAGCGGTAATCATGTGCATTTGTTCATAATATCGTCACTTTTCATCGAAAACCAATTAAATGCAGCTTGTTTTAAGCTGCAGTTAAGAGGTTTTCGTTGGAAAGCAGCGATATATTAGGATGTTCCCACTACCGACCACATCGATTCGATCAATCCTGATCAATCAATCACATTATTATAGATCGAGCTCGGTCGGCATGAGTGATCAGGAATGTTAGGTTGTGCGAGTGTGATCTGCATCCGTTTGGCTCCCTTTCCGAATAAGAGATCGAGAAGAAGTCATTTGACTATACGTGGTAAGGTGCGCCACTTTTTCAATATTCAAGGTCTACTTACTCTCTGTTCATCCTAAATGTGTACAGTCGCCATGACAATGTTTATCATTTTCACACACCGCCTTTGGTCCACATCTAGCAAAGCAGTCAGCGTCCACGTTACATTCTTTAATATCATGACAATGACACTCCCATCCTCGCGGTTCTTCGTGACATTCAGGGGCCTGGCCTGGCTTGTCGCATACCACATTGAGACAATCGGCGTCTACTCTGCATGGAGGATGCTCCTCAGTGGCTGAAATGTGATTATAAACAATGACGTTGACTTTTTAGCTCACCTGACCGTAAGATCTCAGATGAGTTTGATTTTCAGTCTGATTTGACCAGAAAGACGAGAGTTATGTGCCCTTGAATTTGATAAAATTGCCATTTTTGGCTGTTTTCGACCTTGTTTACACTCTAGAATCTACAATTATTTAAAAAACAATGCTGGGCACCATAAGAGCTTGGATGAGTTTGATTTTCACAACGTTATTGACCATTAGTTCATATTCAGTCTTAAAGTCATGAATATCAATTGAATTGAACATAAGTGTTGCTCATATCATTTTGGTTCAGGTGAGCGATATAGGACCATCATGGTCCTCTTGTATGGGCCTGTCATACCTTAACGTTTAGCCAACGTGTGCCGAACGTGTTTGATTTTAAATAATACGCCCCGACACGTTGAACACGGAAAAAACACGGAATAGACACGTTCCGCACACGTTAAGAACACTTCGTAACACGTTTACACACGCTGAGAAGGATTATTCAGCGTATGCCAACGTGTTGTTGGCTAAACGTGAATCTGTGACAGAGCCCTTGAGCGCAAAGTCTTGTCATAAAACATGCATTTGTCACTCTAATAATCACCGTCTAGGTAGTCATGGTAGTGTAAACAGAGGCGCGTTCGTTAGAGCGAGAATTTTAAGATTTCTTATGATGTTTTTGATACAGCGTTTTAAGACCGAGATTATAAGCGAGGTGTTCCGAATGTTCCATACTTCATACAAATGACGTCATTATGACGTCATTTGTATGAAGTACGGAGCATTCGGAACCCCGCGGTTTATGAATCATTGAGCATTCGGAACAACTCGGTCAATTTTCTCCCATAGATTCTACAGAATTTACCGATGTGTTCCGAAAGAAGTATAGAAAAATGGCGGCTCCCAGTGATCGTATGAAAAATCTTGCTAAGAAGAACGCTTTATCCTGAAACATCTTAAGAAATTCAAGATATCTCAAGAAATCTCGCTCTAAAGAACGCACCTCGGGTATCGGTCCTAGTCAGTCTGTGCTGACTTCTCATGCTGACTGCGATCGAAAATCGTTATTGTAAGATAATTTCCAGAATCCTGAATACTGGTATTTTCCTACTTTTCTTTATTTTCAAAGTCCAACTTTAAAGCGACATCTAGTTGGCTTCCGAGTCTGGTCTTTTTCTCATGTATTATGGCCTCCCCAGGCGGTACCGTTTAGCGTGACATTTTGTACACATTTGATTAAAATATGAAGAAAATCACTGTTCAAAAGAGATCTGGTCAAATATACATTGAAGTCGGGTTGTAGAATTTCCTTCTTGTGTTTGAGATCACAACAGAATCAGATCAGCCAATTTATAAATGAGCCAGTATCTTGAAAAGGGCCCTTAGAGCATTTTAGAAAACCGAGTTTCCAAATCAGCCTGTGGTCAGATAAGTCTTGTAAAGATTAAATCTGCTTTATTTTAAGTTACTACATGTCACGAAAAAGCTATGAGAGAACAGTAATGAATCCTGATCAGACTGTACGTATGTACAGGTTGATCTGGATTCATGTTGTTCTCAAATGACTTGAAGGACCTTTTTCCATATCCTGGCTCAAATGTATTCTGATCAATATCCATATCGTCGCTTTTATACGAAAACCTCGTAACTGCAGCTTAAAACAAGCTGCAGATACGAGGTTTTCGTTGAAAGCGACGATATTCTCCAATGATTTCAGATGTACCCTAGATACGATGGGGAATAACGTGACACAACAATTTCAGAAAATCGTTAACCCATCACCAAACGACAAAAAATTGTGTTGGTCCAAATTCAAACATGTTGCAGACGACAATTTCAAGTGAATGGAATCTAAAAGTATTTTGTCATTTTGGGTAGAAAACATGACGGGAAATGAAGAAATTGCATGTCACAAGCAATTTCTTCATTTTCCACAATATTTTCTAAAGTATTTTCCTTTAATGGTGTCAAAAAGAGTCAGTGTGTGGGAATGGTTTAATAAAATCGCCAGGCCTTGGACGGATGTGGTAGATCTTTAAAAAAATATAAACCGTGGAAAAAGTTATTGATGACCAAAAAAATTGGGTGGTCGTCAATAACGTTTTCTACCTGATTTTGGTGGAAAATTCCTTTGCATCTAGTAAATCTCTGGCACCCTCCCCCTTCTCTGTTTCATTTTTTTTTCAAATCAGTCATATGTTTAAAGAACTATCAAAGATTATCGAAAATGTTGGGCCACACGATTCTCCGTGGCACTTAAGGTGCAGTAAGATCGGCATCTACCCTAATCATACTTCATGTATGCATTTGCTAATCTGGTTCCACGAATGTCTAGCATGTCTTAAAGTAGTCCACCCCTTAATGGGATTCAGGCGACGTCGGAATTTTTCGTGTGACGTCGTTGACATTCGTAGGGTATCCGGACCTATTAGGGCGACGTCGTAAATATCCGATAGTGGAAAATTCCGCCGCTGAATGTTTACGTCTTTGACCGAATAATTCCGACCTTGTTTGAATTGCATTAGGGATGAACTATCTTGATGACCCCGTTTTCATATTCCGACTTATATGTTTTAACCCATTACCAAACGACATGATTTTAGACTTGTCCAAATTCAAAGATGTTGCAGACGACAATTTAAGGTGAATAAAATCTTACATATTTGGCCATTTTGCGTAGAAAACATTGAGGGAAATGAAGAAATTGCTTGTCACAAGCAATTTCTTCATTTTCCACATTGTTTTCCAAAGCCATTATCTTGTGGGGAGTCAAAAAGAGTCACTGTGTGGTAATGGGTTAATAGTTGGTGATAAAATGAATCTTACCCTCTATGATCACCACTGAGACTATCAACAGAATCACAATTTCAATCTTCATGTTAATCTGCACACCGTAGTTTATGACTTTACAAACGTTGTAATCACGTTACGTTGACGTTCACGTCAGTTTTATGCTGATTTGTTTTACATCCATTCCGGTTTTATACACGACGTGTGCATGTTTTTGCACGTTACGTTTAAACATTTCATATAAAATCCGGCTTGTGGTTGTAAAAGGATGTAGCATTCTAATTTCGTAGAAAGGTTTTTTAAAGCTTTTACTATTAATTGTTTACACTTATCCGCGCCTGACTGAATTAAAACAACAGTGAACTGACAAGACTTGTTTACTTTTGTCTCAATAATTATTATTTTCATATCAAAATGTAACAATTCAAACTGTCGTCTGCAACAGCTTTCAAAATGAAACATTCCAAATTCTGCTATTTCGGAAAGGGTTAATACGACTATTCCCTAAACATTTCGATCAGCCTTGTGTCCAATATAGCACAAAATCAGCATTTTCTTGTTTTGTCTCAATGTTTTCCCAAGCCCTTTCTACTAGGGACGTCAAAACAGGTCTTGTTTGGGAAAGTGGTAAATGTCCCTGTGACGACATTTATGGTCTGAATTTATTAGCATCGCATAATTGATAAATTAAACGAGACTTACCTGTAAGGTGATGTTTGATTTCAATTCTGTAGAGCCAATCCACTGAGAATCATAGGAGTGAACACAACAGCCAGTCACGTGGTCAACCTCAGACATTTAGAGGGAGAATTTTTAGTAACTTGGTGAATTCGTCAAATCAATATTTCGGGCGGGTATTTATGACTTAGGGTGGGCCTATGATTCTCAGTGGATTGGCTCTACAGAATTGAAATCAAACATCACCTTACAGGTAAGTCTCGTTTAATTTATCAATTCTATAGAGCCAATCCACGAACTGAGAATCATTGGAGTTTTTAGAGCCCAAGTTACTGAAAATTACTAAAGCTGAATTATGACAACTACTGATGCCGTGGGTGTAAATAGTTTTTTTCGAAATAGTAGCTAAATGTAATTATTGCACCCACAGTTGCTATTCTTATCTATATGCAGTATTTGCATTATTTCACAGATATATTATCTACGCGTAAGATAACCACCCAGATATCAATGATCGGTCCAATTACTGTTTCCCAGCACTTAATTACCATATAATATATTGAAGCATGGCATTTTAACCATTTACCAATGGAATCACACAAGTATTGAAATCGTTAGAGAAATATTGTAGACACATATTCACATTCTCGTCCATGTCGCCAGTGTCAGTGTACAAGTATGACACATTATTAACTGCAGCTCACCCACCAGGTGATATGGCCATTGCTAGATAATTTCAAATCTTAGCTTATATCATTTTTTTTTTTTTTTTTTTTTTTTTTTTTTTTTTTTTTTTTTTTTTTTTTATCACGTACTCGACTTCTTTCATCTTATTATTCTACAGACTGTAGGTCTATTATCAAAACCATCACTGATTTCATGTGTTTTGAAGAACAATTGTATTCAATTCTATATCATTATGGTTGTTTCCATATTTCAAATGATGATAGTCGCTTATCCTCACAACTCCGTTCTATTGCGATTTCGGAGAAAATATTTTGTTAGAAATATGTAAGGAATTAATTGATATTCAAGAATACCGTTGAATTCAACGCACGTTCAAAACAGAATGATGATCTGTTACTGTTAAGTAGGTACATTTAATGTTTAAACCTGAAATTTCGTCAAATATCATGTAATTGCGAAAAATAGTTAATTCTACTAGTATGGTTATGCGGAATTGAGGTCCACTTCCCCCCTTTTTCTTAATTCATCACATGATGTTTCTTTTCCTCTTTCGCACGAAGAAAAAGTAAATCCGACGTGCCTTGTCATTATCATTTACTTTTGTTGGGTTCATCACATTTTCTTTGCTTTATGATGTTAAGGGACAGGATTATGTCCAGTATGGGCAGTGTGTAACCACTTGCCGCTTATCATCTTTAGAATCTGTGGGAACGAAGGCTGTATTGTAAACACAGAGGCGGCTCTTTTTCCTCCCACCTTTCATCGTGATATTTTTAATTATCACGAAACATATTCCTAGTGCATTTAATTGCTTTGGTGCAGCTTTTTGAACCCTTGAGTTCGGTATTAATATCAAGTCAAACCGACAGTCGGGTATTTGCACTATGACAACAGCTTAACGCTGCATGTACAGCCAGGCATATGGTTGAATAAAGTCAACATTCGTAATTGGCCTTCCAGTAAACCCATATCAATCCACTTATTTCGTTCTCCATACTTAACTTTACCAGCAATACATCCTTAGATGATAATCATCTTCTTATATCTTTGGCCAACAGCAAACGCAATTAAGAGTCTGAATATTTCTCTTTTTCGTCAAGATTTCATTTGTGAAACTATTATTGAAATGTACGTGTACTCGGTGTAGTTTCTAATACGTTTGCATGGTAACTTTGAGTTATAAATCATGCATGACAAAATTAGGCCTACATTTTTGTTCTTTACGTCCGTCTGTACTTCTCATTTAATTATTATGTCTCATGTGTAACACAATAGACCCAGTATCCGGACAGTAAACTGTCCATTACAAGTTTTCTATAAAGCAAAACCATGTAATTTTCGGGAAACCGATTTTATATCATTTCTCAGCAATTCGAATGAAAAGGTAATATGTAAATGAATATGGAACAAAGACAAACGTTGTTAATTTCTGCATGCTATGTTCTTGTTTGTTTGTTTAGTCATCTAAGTAGTGATTTCTATACATCATGATGATGTTACTGTATTTTACCAATGTCTGGTTGTGATTCTTGTTCGTCTATTTATTTTACTTATTTATATATGTATCGATTATCATTTGTTTTTAAATAAAAGCTGAAATTCTGTTCAACCTTCATCAACCTTAGAAAGTCGACCTTTCCAGAGCCTTGAATGTGTTTTTCGTACATGTGTTTAACGTTCAGACAGGTGAAATCAAGGGAATGAAGATTTTGGAATTTAATAATGACATTTTCCCCGAAGTAAACACCCTTCTCTGCGTATGCAATAGTTATTAGTGGACAGAAGTGAGTAGTTGACTGAGGGCCAGCAAGGTCATTCTGTCAAGGGTGTCAAGTTATCGACTTAATATTGAAATTGTACAATTTGATAAATTACTGATATTAGACAATAGATTTATCATTGCTACGTAAAGTCTATTGAGATAATTACGAGCATTTGCTAAAACTCATATTATAAACATGGTGTAAGAATCCGCACGCTGTTCAAAAACCCTTGCAAGTGGAGGTGTTTATAAACGTAAAGTATTTACAGCGCTCATTTGGATATGTCCCCTTACAGAAATGAAAACTTTGCTGCAAATTTGCAGCAAATTCGCCGCGAATTTGCTGCAAACAAATTAGTTCGCTAGAAGGGTTTGCCGGAACTTCGCCGATGTTTGCCGCTAGCTGCAACCTTGCTGCAATCTTCTGGCAAACACGTTTCAGTTTGCGACAAGTTTGCCAGAAATAAGAAAGTTTGTCGGAACTTCGCAGGAAAGTCATCCATCAAATATTTTTCATGTAGTTTGCAGGAACTTTGCAAGAAGCCTATCTTGAACATTATTGAATATCATGCAGTTTGCAAGAAATTTGCAGGAAATTAAACTTGTCCAGTGCTCATTCAAGGAGCTTTAAATAGGCCTACCTGTAAAATTCTTGCATATCGTCGGTGTAAATGCAAAACCTCGTGCGTCGATTCTTGCGATTTTCAAAGTACAAACTCGTGTGTCCATTTAGACAATTCTCGCAGGTTTTGAGATAATTTTACCGATCAGTATCAATGATACTTTAATTACGAACAATATGTCCAAATTTCAAGTAAAACATTTCAGTTTGGAAAAAGTTATTACACTTTTTCCCTCCCCTTTAAAATTTTCCAAAAATGAGATACGAGGTTTTGCATTTACTATGACGATATACATATTGAAACATGGATAGACTCAAAATTCTGAACCAATACATAAAGACTGACTTCATTTTGTTTTCAGTGTATATCTATAAATTATCTTCATTTAGTCCGGGGTATGTGTACACTGCCAAATATAAGTGTAGAATGTCCATGCTTAAATTTCACGTTGACAAGTTTGTTATTTAGAATGGATGATAATCTAACAAATTCATGATACGACAGAGCAAACTAGATAATTAAGGTACTAAGAGTTCGGTTTCCAATTTGCCAAGCCCTAATAGCTCAGTCGGTTACGTCGTAGTCTGTCAACTCAGGTGTCGCGAGTTCGAACTCCGGCTCGGCCAGTATCCATTCTGACATTTGACCAAAGTCATTTGTCTCTCACCAATGGGTGTGAATCATTTATGTGAGAGAGCAGCTGGAGGCTCGGTTTGGATATTGTGGTTGTACTGGTGCGAGAAATACCAGGAACCCACGGTTAGGTGCTCCAGCCGCCGCGATATGACCATAGAAGTTGAAAACGGCGTAAAACCCCAATAAATCAAATCGGTTTCCAATTTCTGAATTTATCCAATAATTATTTTAGTTGCCAAATAACTCATCTACAGAGTCATATAAGCTCAGTCATTTAACTGTTTTTTAAAGTGACATTTCAGAATTTTTTCTCATAAATTTCACTTTCATTTTTATTATAAAGAGCATATTTTCTTACGAAAATTCTGAAAATTTCAAGCCAAAATATTGCGCCGTTTACGAGAAATATATATGTTTGTGTTAAAATTAAACAAATTGTTGTCCACAACAGTTCAGATGTATATAGAATTTGTCGTTTCTGTCTCAACTTTGGAGGCGTGTTTATCGCCTATCATCAACAACTTCAAAAAACTGATACCATTTATACCCATTAGAAAAATCAATCTTGGCATCAAGACATACTTTAAAAAATCAAAATGAGGATGAAATGTCCCTTTAATCAGTGTACATCATAATGTGCACACATGTACATGTTACATGTACTTGTGTGCACATTTTTTACACAAACATGCATGCATATATTTGTGCAAAGCCTTTGTACCCTTCCCAAATGGCATAATGTTACACAGGCCCCAGGCCCGTAGGAAGCAATTTAATATTGGGTGGTGGGCTAAAGCCCAAGTGTCTGAATATTCGTAGGCGGGCTGATTTGGATTTTCCCTGAATTTTCAGTGTGAAATAAGGAAAATTCGGCATTTTTGGCCAACATTGGGGGCTTAGCCCCCCCCCCCCCCCCCCCCTGTTCCTACGGGCCTGTCAAGTCCATAGGAAGCGATTTTCATAAGGAAGGAGAATCTGGCCCCTGTCAGAGCCAGTGACTAGATATCGGAGGGGTAAAATTATATTTATCCTAAATTTTCAGTGTATTTAAAAAGAAACTTTCGGCATTTTTGGGCAACTTTGGGGAGGGGCTTAGCCCATTCTAGCCGCCCCCACCGTCGTTTCTACTGCTAGTGCAGGAGAGAAATAGAATATTAATAAGAATATGATTTTTGTATGCCATATCACAGAAAATAATTACTTTGTTATGGTCAGATGATAATGCTGTTTATCAGCATTTCACTCTTAAATATATATACCCTATGTCAATATTGGGTCTTGTTTGAGAAAGGGTTAATTCAAATCACACATTAAAGTTGGTTTTGGAAGTCCTCTTCACTGTCTTTTTTCTGTAGCTTTTAATTCTAATTAGTCAAAATAATGCCTTGAATAAACTTAATATCCCCATTTTTTTTTATTTTTTTTTTTTTTTTTTTTTTTATTTTTTTTTTTTTGGGGGGGGGGGGGAGGTATATATTCATTTATTTGTAATATCTGTTTTTATTGTATTGTTTTGTGAAATGAAAATAGAATCGTGCCCTTTTCATGCCTTAATAATTGTAAGCTTCGCGTCATGCTTACACTACAAATCGTTTTTCTCCCAGACTGTGGGACTGTGCATCTAGTCTACTAAATGAATAAATCCAGTCTAAACTGAGCATGCGCAAACGAATATTTTCAAACAGATTTCAACGAACGATTTTAAAAAGAAGAACGAAGTCAATTTAATTCATCAAATAACGTGTTATTTTCAACAGCTTGGTCGAGAATCGAGGTATAAAACATTGTTGTTTATGCATATTTAGTCTGACTGCATTACATTTGGTATAGGCGAAGATATTCGCAGTTGAATCGAGACCACGCTGGTACACAAAGGAATTCTATATTTAGAACAGTTTTAAACAGTTTTGTGGTGTCCGTAGTCGAAGGGTAGAGCGTCGGCCTAGCGACTAAGAGGTTCCGAGTTCAATTCCCGGTAGCGGGGGTTGTTCAAGGCTTCTCATTGGCCCACACATTCGGCGCGAGTACTGGTGGATTTCCAGGAAGATCAATCGAGAGGGATTAAAATAAGTTGAAGAAACTTGCTTCCCAATCGATGTAAAATAAATGCGTTTGAAGGATGTCTTCCACTGGGCTGTCCCTTACTGTTCTAACTGTTCTGTCCAACTCAAGCCGAATGGAATGCTCACGGAACAGAACACGTGGGGGATTGTCTAAAACGCAGACAAAACTCTGCAGGCCGATCTAAAAATAAACCTTGACCACCTGCTGTTTGTCGTTTATTTGTCATTTATGGTCTCTTAAAATTGATATTTTTCTTATTTTTGCTGAAATAATTTGTGTTTCCACTCAGATTTTTATTTAGGGGTTTTGCACGCACTGTCATTGAAAAATGGGGGTATGGGACAGAAAATAGGGGTAAAAACCAATAAAACAATGAAATATGTGTGTAATTTGCAATGCACGCTTATTAAAAGTGTTGCGCGGAATTATCGCTATATTCTGATATCCTTCGCCGACGTGGTACGATTTGGAAATATCAGTTTTTCGGGAATTTTCGGTAGTTTCCGAAAATTATATCAAAGTACACAAAAAATTGTATTTTTGTTTTGTTTCTTCGGTATAAATGACAGACAGGGTACGCGCTGGCGATCCCCACTTCGTCTTCAAAAGCCATAAGCGAGTAAGGCGACAATATAAAAAATATTTTTAAAAAAGTGGGTCAAAAATCGAATGTGGCTCAGACTTGACTCCATCATTTACTGTAAATGATAAATCAATCGCCAATTTACATTACTGGTAACACTTACTTTTTTAATTTTATAATTCGAAAGCTAGATTTGCTGTCTAAATGGTCGAGCAAGCACACCAGTTTAATATGTAGACAGAATTCATCTGTGTAATCAAGAGTCAATTTGTGTAATCGCGTGGCGGCATGAAAGAAAGAGACAACGCATCGGTGCTAAAACCATCTAACGTCAGTGTATTTACTTCGTAGATAGCGTGTTGTTTTCATTGCTTCATCCCATTTCCCGCCCTTTGTTGCGCGCGCGACTTTTGTAAACAAATCATAGTAAAACGTAACCTTATTTGGGTGCGTAAACATCACATGGTTATATTGAAACTGGAATGACTACGTCATCAATTGACTGTGTTTGCGGCGTTTTTGATCTTGCTCAAATCATCACATATGAGTAACACAGATTTACTCTAGTTTCCGGAGTTTCCTTGGTTAGTTTCACTTTCGGAATTGTTTAATATAGATCTAGATCTATTAATAACTGGCACCTAAAGATGCTGATCCAAATTTTTGTGCGTGAAATCATGTACGGGGCTGTAATTTTGTATGTGATTTCTTTCAAATATGCGTGTTTCACGCACAATTTTGCGTGAATGGAAACTCTGTTACATGGTTTGATTAGAAACGTTAATTTATTTCAACACGGCGCAGTTGAAATCGAAAGTAACCATGCTGGTGATGTCACTGTTCTGCTTGCACCACCTTTTCTCCGGGAACAAGCAGAACTTGTTCCGGACATTGTTCTGTGTCATTCCATTGAGTACCGGACTGTTCGGCACACTCTGAACAGCCAATGGAACGCACCCAAAGAGAATTATTCTGTTTGCAAACGACAAACGTAACAAATAACTCTGTTGATGTCATATAATGTACAACAATGCCTGTATAAGTATATTGCGCACTTTGATCATAGGCGACAGCCTAATTTACAAAAGATTCCGCAGATTTGTTGTTCAAGTTTAACGTACATGTAGTGCAAGAGTTGTCTCCCTTGCCAAAGCACATGGCCAGAGCTCCAGATAGGATGCGTATTTGCGTAAAATACGCTTTGATTTGGTCTGAATACGCATTAACTTTTATAAAAATGCGTACAAATACGCATTCAACATAATGAAAACGCATTTGATAATTGCCAGTTAGCGTATCAAGACCGGAAAATGTCGAGAAAAAACATACACTAGGAAATTCCAACAAAATTAACACAAACTTTTTGTCTGTAAAAGATAGGTTACGGCAGTCAGCTATCCGATATCTATTACGACTTCAATCAGCCAATCACAGTCTTAAATAATTGGGGAATACCAATTACGTCACCACTGTGACCAGCCGAGCGACAATCGGCTATTCCGTAGATCTACCGAATGATGCCGAGTGTTGTATTTGTTTGAATTTCAATCAATCGGTTATACCGCGAAAGGAAATCGTTACCTGATTTAACAGACCATTGCGTCAATCCGTAAATCGTAAATGACAACTCGAAGGTGTTCAAACCGGCAAACGAGTAAATCCACTGCTGAGCAGATCGTAACTTTAGGCAATTTTTTCCAATATTCATTCTGAAGTGGCCCTACAGGCAAAGATAGCACACGCTGGTAATCTTTTAAAAAAAAACCCTCGATGGTCAGAAACATACCGCGGTTAGATGGGCCTCGAACCCGAAAATGAAAGTGGGTCGTTCCGGTCGGGTGTTCCTGTTTATTTTAGTCCTTTCCCGAACAAGAACGTAAATACGCCCTGCCTCAAAAAATATCTGGAAATACCCTTTGGAAAAAATTCTGAGGGGTAAATACCCCTTGCCTCAAAAAATTATCTGGAGCTCTGATGGCAATCAAGCATCTAGTCTTTTATAAATATTCTAGTCATGTAATTGTTATGCCCCCTTTCGAAGAAAAAGGGGGTATATTGTTTTGCAAGTGTCGGTAGGTCGGTCCGTCAGTCGGTCTGTCCGTAGACCAAACCTTGTCCGGAGCATAACTGGAAAAGTATGTAAGTTAGAATCATGAAACTTTACAGGTGGATAGATCTCATTATGGAGAGGTGCAGTGCACAAGAACCGTAACTCTGCCGATCAAATTTTTGAGTTATTGCCCTTTGTTGATTTTCAAACTTGATTCTTGTCCGGAGCATAACTCAAAAAGTATGTAAGGTACAGTGTTCTGGCGAGGTAGAAAAAAGTATGGGACAAATGTCTCATGGCTACTGAAAAGTTGGGGACATTTTGGACAAACTAGGGGACACATTTTAAATCGAAAATAACAACTTTAATTACACTCCTGTGCACCAAAATTGACCAATGATATCTGCATATACATTGTAATGGCCCCACTTCGGCGATGTTTTCTTGAGACACTCAGCTAACAGAGCTTGTCTGGGGAAAATAAGTTGTCCCGATTTAATTTTGGTGGTCATACAGGCATGAGCTATGACAAAGCAGACGATAGATCCTGTCTTTCGTCGACGGGATTTTCTGCCGACGACAGCCCAGGCATGAGTTTATTCATCTGGTTTGAATTTTCAAGGATCGAATTTCACTGTGCTTCTAAAGATTTACTGAAATAATTCAGGATAATCTGAGTTTTCTTCATTTTATTTTGTGGAAAAGAATCTGATGACGGCATTTTGAGATTCTGCAAATGCAGGTGTATTCGTTTTTAAGTAAATATTGATGTTCAGTCATTCAGTAATTTTATCGCTTTGATAATAATAGACGCAAATAAATATCAAATTGTTTTAAATTCTTAACATGTATGTATTTTTTCATTATCAATATAAAAATCAGTTTCGGTTAAATGAAATTATTCAATTAAATCTGCAATGTTGGTCGATTAACTAGCACACCGCGCCTGAAATTACAAACCGAACCCGACCTATAAACAAAACGGCCCCGGAACTTCAGTCGCGTGCAACGGTAAATTGATATGAAATTACAGAGTTTTCGAGTCTTATGCTCATTCAGGGCCTGCGAATTGAATTCTGGGTAGGAAATAATGAGATGGATGATCTAGTTTAGATTTCTCCTTTTACTTTCGATTTCGAGTACAGTAAAAATTGTCAATGGCCGTAAAAAACAAAATTCGATCACGTTATTTTCATGCGACAGAAATCGCATCTTGACAAAATTTTATGCGACATTTAATTTTTTCATGCGAGAATGTCGCGGAATCGCGGCCTCGCCAGAACACTGAAGGTAGAATCATGAAACTTTACAGGTGGATAGATTTCATTATGGAGAGGTGCAGTGCACAAGAATCATAACCTTGCCGATCAAATTCTTGGAGTTATTGCCCTTTGTTGATTTTTACACTTAATTCTTAACCTTGCCTATATCTCATGTCTTTTTACACATACAGCCTTGATATCTCACACATAGATACATCCTATCAACATCGTTCACATTTGAACATGACCTTGGACCTTGTGACCTTGACCTTGGAGTTTGACCTACTTTAAAAAAATTAAACTGGGCTTATATCTCATGACCTATTACACATACAGCCTTGATATTTCACACATGGACACCTCCTACCAAGACCTTTCACAATTAACCATGACCTTGGACTTTGACCTTGGTGTTTGACCTACTTTTTAAAAACTTTAACCTGGCCAGGGTCCAAGAAATGTCAAATTTTGCACTCGTCCTGCAGGACGAGTAACTTACAAAAACCACTCGTCCTGCCCATGCCTTTACTCGTCCTACAAAAGATTCGCCGGGTTTACTCTTATCTGGTCCATTACACAAACATTTCATGGCGCTGTGCATCCCCCCCCCCCCCCCCCCCCCCCCTCTGAAAAAAGGAGCGAATATCTTTTCCTGACATGATTTTTGACAGCTAACAAGACGAAATTTATTAAATTGACGTCATCAAAAAGGAATGATAAATGCCGGTGACAAAGTCCGGCACCGTTTTATCAGATTTCGTTTTTCATTAATATGCAAAAAATATAACGGATAAACAAGTGATTCAGTATAGTCTGGAGCAAAAGACATTATAATTTGCCGTTTATAAAACAATCGGCATTATTAAGATTCCGAAAGCTGTTATTTAAAAGTTGACAACTAAATTTGCGATACCGGATTATATCACGCCATCTAAGGTAATAGCACTTCCGGCATGATCGAAGTTCTAAAATAACAGAATGAAGAATAACTATGATAGCTGTATTCAAGGCAGACGAAATATACCGACAAAAGGTATTTTCGCATGAAGATTTTTTCTTCAATGGATGATCAAATTATTTTATTGTTTTCAGTTACAATTTTATATGGAAAATGAATTATTTCTTGCTGAAATTTTCACTCGTCCGGCAGGACGACCGTGACTAAATTTTTTACTCGTCCTTACCAATTTTCACTCGTAAATACGAGCGGACGAGTGGATTTCTTGGACCCTGCTGGCCGATGTATCATGTCCTTTTACACATACAGCCTTGATATTTGACACATGGAAACCTCCGACCAAGACCTGTCACATATGACTATGACATTGGACCTTGTGACCCTGACCTTGGAGTTTGACCTACTTTTAAAAAAATAAACTGGGCCTATATCTCATGTGCTATTACACATACAGCCTTGATATATCACTCATGGACACATCCTACCAAGACCTTTCACATTTGACCATGACCTTGTGACCTTGACCTTGGACTTTGACCTATTTAAAAAAAACTTTAACCTAGCAGATATATATATCATGTCCTTTTACACATACAGCCTTGATATTTGACATATGGACACCTACGACGAAGACCTTTCACATTTAACCATGACCTTGGACCTTGTGACCTTGACCTTGGTGTTTGACCTACTTTTATAATACATTAACCTGGCCTATATTTCATGTCCTTTTACACATACAGCCTTGATATTTCACACAAGGTCACTTCCAGCCAAGACATTTCACTTTTGACCATGACCTTTGACCTTGACCTTGGAGTTTGACCTACTTTTAAAAAAAATTAACTTGGCCTATATCTCATGTGCTATTACACATACAGCTTTGATATTTCACTCATGGACACATCCTACCAAGATCTTTCACATTTGACCATGACCATGGACATTGTGACCTTGACCTTGGAGTTTGACCTACTTTTAAAAAAAATTAAACTGGGCCTATATTTTTCATGTCCTTTTACACATACAGCCTTGATATTTGACACATGGACACTTACGACCAAGACCTTTCACATTTGACCATGACCTTGAACCTTGTGACCTTGACCTTGGTGTTTGACCTACTTTTACAATACATTAACCTGGCCTATATTTCATGTCATTTTACACATACAGCCTTGATATTTCACACATCATCATTTCCAACCAAGACATTTCACTTTTGACCATGACCTTGACCTTGGAGTTTGTCTTTTAAAAAACTTAAACTAGGCATATTTCTCATGTCCTGTTACCTATACAGTCTCGATATTTTACACATGGACACCTCCTACCAAGACCTTTCACATTTGACCATGACCTTGGCCTGTGTGACCTTGACCTTTGATTATTACATACTTTTAGAAATCTTTAACCTAGCCTTTATCTTATGTCCTATTACATCTACATCCTTTATATTTCACACATAGACACCTCCTACCAAGACCTACCACATTTGACCATGACCTTGAATATTGCAACCTTAACCTTTGACCTACTTTTAAAAAGACTGAAACCAGGCATATATATCATGTCCTTTTACACCTACAGCCTTGATATTTCACACATGGACACCTCCAACCAAGACCTTTCACATTTGACCATAAACTTGACCTTGGCATTTGGGCTACTTTTAAAAACTTTAACCTGGCCTATGTTTCATTTTACTTTTACATATACAGCCTTGATATTTCACACATAGACACCTCCTACCAAGACCTTTCATATTTGACCATGACCTTGGACCTTGTTAACTTGACCTTGGACTTTGACCTACATCAAATGTAGGCCCTTGAGGGGGCATATATGTTTTACAAACATCTCTTGGTTTTTTTTTTTCAAATTCAAATCCTATGTTGTGGGTACTCATTTGAATCGTCTCGACGAGACGATACAAATGAGTACCTACAACATAGGGTTTGATGATCACTGACAGCATTATTGCAGTTTGCAAAGTCACCACCCCCTCTTATCTGGAGCCCTGTACAATGTTTGGCACCATAATTTAGATTTCGGATGAGTTAGATTTTCACAACCTATTGACCATAAGTTCTTTTTCAGTCTTAACCCTTTCCCAAACGTCAAAATCTTAGGGTAATCCACTTCAAAAACTAAAAATGACAAAATGGATGTTATGAAAGATAGGATTTGTGTAAAATATGGCACAGAAAACATTGAGACAAAAGGAGAAACTGCTGGTTATCAGCGGTTTCTTCTTTTGTTTCAATGTTTTCCCAAGCTATTTCTTCTAGGGACGTCAAAACCAGGCCTTGTTTGGGAAAGGGTTAAAGTAATAAATATTAATTGAATTGAACAAAAGTGTTGCTCATATCATTTAGGTTCAGGTGAGCGATATAGGACCAGCATGGTCCTCTTGTTTAAATCAATGTTTACAAATGCCCCACATTATGAGAAAAATGTTTTTGTTCACAATTTAAACCTTACAAGTCTGTTTTTGTTTATTTCCAGGGTAAACAGAACCTTACAATGCTGGAGATATGAAGACTGTTGGCTACTACGTACAGCAACAGAGAAGTCCAATTTTGACATGAAAGATAAGAAAAACGTCGTTGAAATTAAACAACTTTGACAAGTAACTGTCCGTCAGCTCTTCTAAAATGCTTAAAGTTAAACTGTTGAACATCAATGTACATCTAAAGTATGGACAGTCTGGACTAATATTTACCTTTAATCACATGTACATGTACAGACAAGTTTTGTAAGAAGTTACAAAGAAATTTAGCTTCATCTACTTCTAATGGTCAATCAAATGCTTGTTACTAAAACTTTGCTATTGGGGACATCATAATGGTGATTGATTTAAATGTACGACCTGAACAAGCGGAAAATTGGTTGGATCATGTAGACCTATCACAGATAAGAAACTTACATGGGGACCGAGATCTATATATGGCCAAGTGCAAATAAAGTGTGACATTTGGATAAAAAATAAACTTTCGATAAGATTTGTTTTGGCAGTGTGATTTGAAAGTATATATATCAAATTTTGAAAAAAATGTATAATCTTTAAAGCGCATTTATCTGATTTCAGAAAATTTTGACTTTTATATGAGTGCAAGAGCTAATTTTAGGACTTTACATAGCTTTTTAAATGTGCCAAATGGACATTTTAGTCATTTATTTGATCATTATTTGTTCTTTATACTTTAAGCTAAGGAATGTGGCAAACTTTTGAGCTACTTGTTTGTCAATTTCTATGACTTCTTTGAAAAATTTGGCAAATAAATGGTAAGAAAAGCAATAAAGTAAAGAAACATACCTGTTATCAATTTTATTATGAAAAGAAAGTCAACCCTTCAATGGTAATAGCAATATTTAATCAAAATTTAATCAATTTACTAAAGAATAAAACAAATCTGGCTCTGATATTCAAAAATATAACTAAGTTCTGCTGAGTACAAAACAGTTACTCTTTACCGTTATGGTTGGGACACATTGAATTATTCTTATGTATTGAGGTTAAATTGTAGATTTTCACAACCAGTTTGTGTTCATTTTATTCCTTAAACCATTAAATGATGTTAAAAATCACTTTAAGTGATTTAAAACTTCTATATTTTGTTGTGCAAGTCTTCTTGTGTATGTTTTGTGTAATATAACTTACAAAATCACTTATATAGCTAACAAATTACATAGTTCCATTTGTTAATACTATCTTGCTTCATTGCCATATCAATTATGGCTATATCAATGTAAAATTAATGGTAAAAATGGAGATACTTCTCAAAATTTATTCATAAATGTTAATTGACTGAACCGTTATGGTTGGGACATCCTGTCATGCCCATGTTTTAGAACGATTATCGTCTGATAAAATGCAACTTTCTGATGGATTTCTTCTACAAAATAGTGTAACAAGTATAACATTCACAAAACCTTTTTTTAACTGTTAGAAGATAAAAGAAAAACAAGAGGAATGACAAAAATTTTCCCTGAAATCATTTTCCCATATTATTCCTAACCTGGTGCCATTCAAAATCACAATTAATCCTTCTGTGTCTCCAAATATCGAATATCTTTTTATTCTGTTTTTTATCAGTTAGTACAATTACTAGATTAATTTAAATGATATGGCATGCATTGAATTTAAAAAGCACAATATGGATATGACACAGTTTTAGACTAGAAAACTGTTGTCTTTCAATCCATACAATTTATCATTTTAGTTGGGACAGTATATTTCAAATGATATCCTGATTATTTGGCTTCCAAGGTTTTACTTTTAGACAAGGGTAACTTGTACAATCTTCTCCCATACTATAAGTCATACAGCTTTGAATTGTATTAAGAGTCTATAACACAATGATCTAGATACAGCGATTGCCATTCACTGAATTGGTCCTATGTTTTGGGTTCTTGAATTTTTACATCTATAGAGAAAAAGTTGAAAATCTTGTTCCAAGCTATTCGTCCTAAAGTTTAGAAATTTATGATGTAGAATTTACATTGATCTTTACAAGAGTAATCTAAACTAATAACTCTATCTCTATAAGATAAATATAAGGCTTGTGCTGTGGGTTCCCGAACTTTACAGAGATAAAGATCTGTGGAAATCTTGTAATGGTACAGCTCGCATGTTTTTTGCCTAAAACACTCGTCCGCTGTGGACAAAATAATTGGTCTGGAAAATTGTGATGATTGCCTATTGCTACTGCAATCACCGCCTTTTTCCACTCACAATTTCTGCGGATCACTGTGAATCGTAGTGGCAGATGGAAAATCATGGTGATCACCCCAATAGAGAGGAAATGCTAGGTTTACTCTATACTTGTCCACGCAAACCACTGCAATTTGCCATGGTCAAGTGGAAAATCATGATGGTTAATCACAGTCATTCCATGGGTTTGGGTTGAAAACATTCTCACTGTGGCCAATGGCCATCTACCCTAATCCACCCGAAATGTAATCAGGGTGATGCGTGAAAATAGGCAAAAACATGTGAGCTGTACTATTTTTCCATTCAAATCACAAGATCTTGACCTTTGAGATTTTGGGTGGTGTTGAATGCAAAATCTTATCTCATGAATCTTTACTAGAATTATTCAAAATTATAACTATGCAGTAAAATAAAGCCTCTTTTATAATAAAATTTTACATTTAGAATATATTTTATAGGACTTAAATATGCAAAAAAATCAGGCTCTGAAATTTTGCTGGTCGCATATGGCTTAATCACTAAGGTGAGAGATTAAAGGCCATCTTGGCCCTCTTATTTGGAATTTTGGTCAGTAAGACCCTCCAAAAGTTCAATTTAATGACAATTTCTCCATATTAAACCAAAGACAAGCATGTACTACATATTAATTGGTAAAGATCGGATTTAACAAAAATGTCCCAACCATAACGGTAGCTACTTTACTTATAGAACCTACTGTTACTCAGGATTATATAATGCACAGCAACACAAATTCACTTCTTTTCATTTAGAAAATAATACAATAACATAAAATGAGTCTTTCTCAAATAATCAAACACTAGTTTTGAAATAAAAATAAATTTCCTCCAATAAACATAAGAAAAGTGATGTAAATTTGAAAAATACTAAAAATCTTTACTATGTCAACAACCTTTTGTAACTTTTTTCACTGTAAATTACCTAAATAATATAAAGATTTCACTTTAAAAGATGTGGAATGAGTGACACTGGTTGAAAACATGGCCGTTATGGTTGGGACAAAAACCGTTATGGTTGGGACATAATGGATTTGGCTCTATTGGTCATTCCTACTTGGGAGTTGAAAGTAGAACTAAAATGCAAAAGGTATTATAGGATTTCAGGGAACTAATGCAAAGCAAATTAAACATTCAAAGCCTCTGTGTAAGGAATATGGAACTAGTAAACAAGGGTACCGTATCAACCGTTATGGTTGGGACAAATTTTTGTTCATTGCATATGTTACAAGCAAGCCAAGTGACATGCATATGGAACAAAGAAAGTTATTAATAAATAAACTCATATCTTTCTTACATCCTTTAAAGCCATTTTAGCTTATTTAATATTGCTGTTTCTTTATGTTTTAGATCTTTTAAGATGGTAGACCCAAAATTCTGAATTTTGGAGACAACTGGACATATTTGGAAAAAATGTCACAATTTCAAAACATTAAACTTTCAAGTTAAATCAGTTGATGTTATGACTACTCATATGTATAATGATGATACACACATGCAAAAATTATATCATTCAACTACCAAATTTGAGTAATTCAGATATTTAAAATAGCCTTTTATTGAATGTCACGCAAAAAACAGCCTTTTTTGGTCAATTTTGCATTTTCAATCTGTCATAACTTTTGAACAAATCGTCCGATTCACTTGAAATTTTCAACACTAGTCCATCACAATGTATCCTTTCCAGTAATTAATATCAAAGGGTTGTCAATCTTTCTGTCTTTCATATTTTTATGATTTTATGTTGGAGACAAGAAAATGTACTCTTATTTGCACTTGGCCATATACCAATCAACAAAACTCTGAAGAGACCAGTTGACCGCCTGTGTCCACTTGTGAAACAGCTTGGTGTAAATATGGGCTGTAGTAATGCCCTATAAGTGTAAAGTGTAACAGGGCCGCAATGTATTGCCGGAGTGTTTTAGTGAATGTGCTATATTATTGCCCAATAGAATGAATATCAAAGTGTTCGAAAAATCTACAGTGTAAATAAGAGATACAGAATTCGGAGAAGAAGGACCTGCACAATATAAACTACGAAAGATTCTTGGACAACAGACTGCGAATTCGTTTCTACAAATCGATTGAAGATTTGATACACAGAATTAACAACATGCCGCATCGAAAATCAAATAAACAGACTTGATGAACACAAAATAATGTCAGCCTAATAGACTTGATGCATCAACAACCGATATTGATTTAAGGTAGAATACCCGTAATGTGGCCATTTTGGGATTCACAAAACATCAGGGGTTTTTTGGCGGCATCATTACATATCCGAAGCTATTCAGGCTCGGTCGTGAACATTCGGCGATGGAAAGTTTCATGGCCAAATGTTTTCGAGATAGCCCAAATAATGCCGATGTCTCGCGTATCTCATTAGGGGTGGTCTACCTTAAAAGTGTTTATTGAGAATCTTGTTCTTCCTGGTGAGGAATGTTATTTGTTTTGCTTGTGAAAATGAGCTGAGAAAGATAACTTTTATCCGAGAAATATGCCTTCTTTAAAAACTGTTAATTTAAGAAATTAAAAGTTTCGGATAAGATTGTAATGAATTGGTATTTAATTAATTAGAAAGTTGCGGCATACAACAAAATAGAAAAAGAAAGGATTTGTGTATATAGCTTAGAAAATACTAAGGCAAAAGGAGAAAATGCTGATTATCAGTATTTACTTCTTTTGCCTCAATGTTTTCCCCAGCCTTATTTAGTAGGGACGTCAAAACCAGGTCTTGTTTGGGATAGGGTAAAGCGAGGTTTCTTAAGAAAATGTGAAACTGATCACTATCACCAAATGTAATCAATAGCTTTCCAAGGCCTTACTTTCATTTAAAGCCTCTTCCGGTTTTAGTGAGGAAGTATTTGGTTGAATGAAAGGTGACCTATTTTACTCTGCATCCAATCAAATAGCTTTCTTGTTTGCAGGAAGATTGGAAGAAATATAAACAAACCAGTTTGCTGGAAAGTTGCAGCAACGGTTTGCTGCAACTTTGCGGCAAATAGTTTGCGAGAAAACTAATTTGCATACGAAAAACGAAGTGGCCGCAACTTTGCGGCAAATAGTTGCGGGAAGTTCGCGAGAAGAATTTGGACGAGTTTGCAGCAACTTTGCAGCAACAGTTCGCTGCAACTTTGCAGCAACAGTTTGCAGCAACTTTGCGGCAAATAGTTTGCGAGAAAGCTAATTTGCATACGAAAAACGAAGTGGCCGCAACTTTGCGGCAAATAGTTGCGGGAAGTTTGCGAGAAGAATTTGGACCAGTTTGCGGCAACTTTGCAGCAACAGTTCGCTGCAACTTTGCAGCAACAGTTTGCAGCAACTTGGCGGCAAATAGTTTGCGAGAAAGCTAATTTGCATACGAAAAACGAAGTGGCCGCAAATTTGCGGCAAATATTTGTAGCGAATTTGCCGCAAATTTGCAGCGAAGTTGCCGCAACTGTTTGCGGCAGGGCTTATATTTTGGTAAGGGTCGATATATACTTCCTAATTATTTGGTTTGATAATACCATTAATTCAATAACATTCAGCGGAAGTGATACTCAGTAAAACCCTGTATAGAACTGAAATGTAATGTTGACAGATGAATATCAAGTTTTAAATTGAAAGAAATATGCGGTAATTGTTTTGTAGTGTTGACTTCAACGTGTTTATCTGTAAATCTCGCTCTTGTCGTGCCTTTCTCTGCTATGTTTCACGAGCTTATTCAAACCGAAGAGAAGTTCAATCTGACCTTGATACCTCCAAATACTTTTCTTTTGCGTTTCGTTTGGAACCATAGATAGACCTACAATGTTTTCATTCTCTGATTATTTTCAAACCTACCTTTAACGGTTATATCATTCAAATGTGCATTGGCAATTTGCATTCACATAATTAATTCCGATTACTAGAAGGTACGGTACATATTCATATTTTCGCCATGTGAATGTTATGTGATAACAGTGACTGACACATTCGAATTCAAGCCCACTAGTTACAATGTATAATGACTGTGTCATAAATAATAGTATCACTATTTAAAAGTGACTCTTTTCAGATATCTTATGTATGACTTACTGGTTATTAGCTCACCTGAGCACGAAGTGCTCAAGGTGAGCTATTGTGGTCACTCAATGTCCGTCGTCCGTCCGTCCGTCCGTCTGTCCGTCTGTCTGTCTGTCCGTCTGTCTGTCCGTCTGTCAACAATTTGGTGTTTACACTCTAGCATCCACAAAAGATGGCCAATCTTGATCAAACTTGGTCAAAGTAAGTATGGGCATAAGTTCTCGGATGAGTTCGATTATGGGCCTGATCGGACCAGAATGTGCTGAGTTATCTGCCCTTGAATGTCAAAAAATGCTGTTTTTGACTTTGTTTACACTCTAGCATCTACAATTATTGATCAATCAAGACAAAACTTGGATATAATGTTGGAGACCATAAGATCTCAGATGAGTTCGATTTTCAGTCTGATCTGACCAGAAAGACGAGAGTTATGTGCCCTTTAATTTGACAAAATTGCTGTTTTCGTCTGTTTTCGACCTTGTTTACACTCTGGAATCTACAATTATTGATCAATCGAGACAAAACTTGCACACATTGTTGGGGACCATAAGATTTCAGTTGAGTTTGATTTTCAGTCTGATCGGATTAGGAAGACTAGAGTTATGTGCCCTTGAATTTGACAAAATTGCTGTTTTCGACTGTTTTTGACCTTGTTTACACTCTAGAATCTACAATTATATATCAATCGAGATAAAACTTAGACACAATGTTGGAGACCATAAGATCTCAAATGATTTTGATTTTTGGTTAGATTGAACCAGAAAGACGAGAGTTATGTGCCCTTTAATTTGACAAAATTGCTGTTTTCGTCTGTTTTCGACCTTGTTTACACTCTGGAATCTACAATTATTGATCAATCGAGACAAAACTTGCACACATTGTTGGGGACCATAAGATTTCAGTTGAGTTTGATTTTCAGTCTGATCGGATTAGGAAGACTAGAGTTATGTGCCCTTGAATTTGACAAAATTGCTGTTTTCGACTGTTTTTGACCTTGTTTACACTCTAGAATCTACAATTATATATCAATCGAGATAAAACTTAGACACAATGTTGGAGACCATAAGATCTCAAATGATTTTGATTTTTGGTTAGATTGAACCAGAAAGTCGAGAGTTATGTGCCCTTGGATTTGACAAAATTGCCGTTTTTGACTGTTTTCGACCCTGTTTACACTCTAGAATCTACAATTATTGATCAACCAAGACAAAACTTGGACACATTGTTTGGGACTATATAATTTCAGATGAGAAAGGCGAGAGTTATGTGCCCTTGAATTTGACAAAGTTGCAGTTTTCGACTGTTTTCGACCTTGTTTACACTCTAGAATCTACAAATATTGACCAATCAAGACAAAACTTAGATATAATGTTGGAGACCATAAAGTCTCAAATAAGTTTGATTTTTGGTCTGATTGAACCAGAAAGTCAAGAGTTATGTGCCCTTGAATTTGACAAAATTGCTGTTCTTGACTGTTTTCGACCCTATTTACACTCTAGAATCTACAATTATTGATCAACCAAGACAATACGTAGGCACTCTGCTGCTGATTGTAAGACCTTGCATGAGCTGAATTTTCTGCAATCAATTGAGAAAGTGGTCAGTCATGCATGTGACCTTAAATCTGACAAAATTGCTGTTTCGAATGAACAATCAAGACGAAATTTGGATTATGATGTTAATTACGATAAGATCTTGGATAAATGAATTATAGAATAATCAGAATAGTTATCTGCCATTCAAACTTTTACTATAAAAACCTCAATCAAGACAAAACTTGACACAATGTTATTGACCATAATTTTGTTTTCAGTCTTAAATACCAATTGAATTGAACAAAACAGTGGCTCATATCATTTTGGTTCAGATGAGCGATATAGGACCATCATGGTCCTCTTGTTTGATAATTTCTTCAGTATTTCTTTATGTTTGTGTTTACCCTGATATGTTGATATAATTTCGAATTTCGCCTCAATATGTATATTTATATTTTCTTTTAAATAATGTTTCTGTTACTGATATCATGTGATCTGTTCTGTTAGGTATGATCAATGTTGTGGGTCCCTGTTGCTATTACATGGGTCCCTGTTGCTATTACATAGTTTCGGGCTCGATTTATTCGTCTCAAAGTGCCTGTTTATATACAAACGGCAATAAACCACTTTAATGTAGTAATTTGAGCTTATGCTCTAAATTATCCCCAATATTAGTAAATAAAGGGTGTATTGTAACAGAACCTAAGTTCTTGTTAAAATTTTGAGCCTCTAGATAGTATGAATACTATATATGTGAGCCAACGCTGATTTTCCCCCGTTTACGGTAAGCTCAATTTACTATATTGGATGTGTTTTAATAGACAATCCATCATATTTACTGGTATAAAACCAAAGTACTTATAACAAAGAAATAGCCTAAGTCTCTATCTTTGTAAGAGGTATAAGCAAAGAACCAGTCTTTTCTGGAAGTATGAACTTTTCAGAAATAATGATTTTAATGAGGACAGAAATCCTCACAGCCTTGTTTACAAACCTAACCCTCTGGAACTTCTGCTTGATAAAGATGCTGTAATTTTACAAAACATCGCATCATTCAATCCGTTTTCCTTGAACGACTTGGTCCTAGATAATATGGTGGGTTTTGAGCACTCTAGTCTAAAATTGTGTTAAATACCATGAACTTCGTTCTGTTAGGTAAAGGACTGCCGTGTGTACTGTTTATTCTGCTACACATAAGTGGGCTCGGGAATCTGATTTCGAGTTGACCTGAAACACGTTATCAGTCTTTTTCCTCAGTGCACCGAACCTTTTCCTTTCTCGCTGACGACTTTGTGTTGCAGCTGAATTTTTACGGACGAATATTCTCTTGACAGGTTCTTTTGATATACTGTCATTGGTGATCTGAAAGAGCATTGTCCTTGTCGTTTTCCCCTTGCAGTCCTTTATGGAGGCCCTCGAAGGGGCAACCCCAATATAGCTGTTGAAAATTCTCTCACTCCAGCGGTCTGAGACCGATATAAAACCTGAAGAGTGAAGGGAATTACGGGGGCCCTCGAAGGGGCAACCACCAACCCGGAGAAATTCATTTTCCACTCCAGCGGTCTGAGACCGATTAAAAATCTGAAGAGTGGTTGCATCTGTTGCAGTGGTAAAAGATGCATTGGCTGATTGTTGTCCATTTGGCCAAAGCAGCTCCGCTCTGCTTGTTTCCCTATTTGGTCGTTCCTTAGAGATCCCCATAACTCTTTACTGGCTACCAGACGCCGGAAGCCCAGACAAAGGAAATTCAGAAATTCTCTAATATACGCAATTATGTAATATTCCGGAACTCAACCACTTTTTGTCTATGCACAATTAACATTCTCAAAACAAAATGAACACATTTTATCCCTCTTATGTCACTTTGAAGACTTGATTAAATCCAAATCCGTATGGAAATATTTCCCGCGAGCTTGACCACTACGAAAGCAAACGTGTTCTGAGGTTGACCACGTGACTGGCTGTTGTGTTCACTCCAATGATTCTCAGTTCGTGGATTGGCTCTATAGAATGTATTCTAAAGTTGCTTTATTCAGCAGTATTTAGCCTATACTTTTGCAATATCGTCAATAAAGCAAACCCATCGTTAACATATTTTCACATAACAGCAAATTTAATTTGAAAGCTGATGCAAACGTGAAAATGGATATAAGATTTATGCCGGTATACAATAAAGCACAGAAAATATTGAAACAAAAGTAGACAATACTGGATATTAATTGTCACAACGTTTTCCAAACCCTTTCTAAATTATGGACCTTAAGATCAGGCCTTGTTTGGGAAATGTCCATTGCTTTCTGTTACGAAACTTAAGATGCCATGATTCTAAGATGCAATTAAACACTTTGAGAAAGCCTGAGCATAAGGTTTCATTTTTCGCTAATAGGAAATAAATCTTTAGTTTTCTAAATTATCCTTTTGTGGAAGTCGTCGTTTCGTTTCCGTTATGGAACCAAAAAACAACAAATAATGAACCCTCTCCCAAGCAAGCCCATATTTGACAACGGTAGAAGAGAAGGCTTTCGAAGATATTACTTATCAAGGTATTCTATCCATTACTAGATACTAAACACTTCGTGCGACTTCGTGCGTCATCCACGGCAACGGAAATTAACAATCGTATACCTCGTCAATTTCCGGGCGTCATCATCATCATCATCATCATCATCATCATCATCATCATCATCATCATCAACATCAACAACAACAACAACAACGACGACGACGACAACGACGACAACAACAACAA
This sequence comes from Fragum sueziense, assembly GCA_963680895.1. NCBI lineage: Eukaryota > Metazoa > Mollusca > Bivalvia > Cardiida > Cardiidae > Fragum > Fragum sueziense. The sequence goes on along the minus strand of OY804599.1, from coordinate 17,687,486 downwards.
TAATTTTCAACTTTCTGTTCTTAATAACCAGAAGGTAACATGAAACGTGATTATAAGAAACAAACTGCCATGTTCATGCGTGGGGAAAATTTATAGAGTGCTTCCGAGAATTAACGAACGTCACAAATATACGTCGTAAACTCTACAGATGTGGCCCTTTCCCACACGACAAGATTCTGGGCCTGACAAATTTCCGATATCGCTGCTTTTTAACGAGAATCTCGTAACTTTAGCTTGTTTTAAGCTGTAGTTACGAGGTTTTCGTTGAAAAGCGACGATTATGATATGTATGAGACGAGCAAATTAGTGTAATGAAGTGCTTGGTATTGAAATATTAAAGTATACTTATAGAATAGAATGCATTGAGGGTTAAAAATGCTGCTTGTCAGTATTTTTCCTTTTCCTACAATGCTCTCCAACCCTTTTATCTCTTGGAAGTTACAATCATGCGTTGTTTAACCCTCTCCCAAACAAGACCTGGTTTTGACGTCTCAAATAGAAAATGCTTGGGAAAACATTGAGACAAAAGAAGAAACTGCTGATAACCAGCAGTTTCTCCTTTTGTATCAATATTTTCTATGCCATATTTTACACAAATTCTATCTCCTATAACTTCCATTTTGTCATTTGTGGCAGTTTTCTAAGTTGATCACCCTAGAACTTTGTCGTTTGGGAAAGGGTTAAGAAAAGGTTATAGTTTATGTTTCCTGTATTTATCTTTGAACTTTAATAACCTTTAAATAGCGCGTTTCATGTTTCAGACTCTCATAAATTATGTATTTTAGGATTTTTAAAATTGGTTTCTACCAGTTTTGATTTACCGTAATATGCAATTAAAGGCCCAAAACTTCAATCATTTCACCTGCACGTGGGTAAGGTCAATATACAGAAGTAGTATAAAGATAGAATACCCGAAATGTGGTCATTTTGAGATTCATAAAACATCATTTTTTTCGAGCGTCGTCGTTTCTTATCCGAACTTATTCGAACGCGGTTGTAAACATTCGGCGGTGGAAAGTTCCACCGTCGAATGTGTTCGACCGCTCCCGAATAATTCCGACGTCGCGCGAATCTCATTACGGGCTGGACTACCTTAAACTATTTGTCAGGGAGTGTTGTGAGTTGTTAGAAATCGGGAAAACACTAAGGAAAAGGCGAAAATGCTCAATACCCAATAGACCCTGAGCTAGAAACATGTTTGCTCCCCCCCAGAGGGAATTTTGTAGACATGTTTTTTCTTAAAGTTCATTATCTTAGAAACATTTTGAGCGTTGTTTGCATTCTGGCCGTTGGGGCTTTTGGCTGTAACCCTTATCTAAAACCCTTAACCCTATCATTTTTTTCATAAAAATTTACATTACTTATTTGGTCATATTTTCATCGAATATTGACTTACAGATGTCAAAGTGGTATCAAATGAAAGCTTATGACTTGCTCTTCATTTTGTAGTTATTTTATGCAAATTAGCTCATTTGCATATTCATGAATATTAATGATTTCCCTTAAAATTTGCATTTTTGGGCGAAAATTTGATGAATAATTTCTAAAACAAGGCATTTCTGTCCAGAGGGAATCTTGTAAACATGGTTTATCTTAAAGTATATTTTATAAGAAACATTTTGAGCCTTGTTTGCACTCTGGCGGTTAGGGCTTTTCGCCGTAACCCTTATCCAAACCCTTAACCCTACCAAATTGTTCATTTAAATTTTGAAAATGAATTTGGTCATATCTTGATTGAATATTTACACACAAGTGTCAGAATGGTATCAAATGAAAGCTTATGACTTGCTCTGTCAGTTTCAGTTATGTTATGCAAATTAGCTCATTTGCATATTCATGAATATTAATGAATTTTCCTAAAATTGCGATTTTCGACAAAAAAATGGTAAATACTTTTCAAAAAGAGGGGTTTTTGTGCAGGGGAATTATGTAAACATAGCAAATCTTAAAGACAATTATACAAGAGACATTTTGAGCGATGTTTGCACTTTGAACGTTGGGTCTTTTGTCCGAAACCCTTATCTAAACCCTTAACCCTATAAATTGTTTAATCATTTAAAAACGTTTTTGGTCATATCTTGGTTGAATATTGACTTATAGATGTTATAATAGTATCAAATGAAAGGTTGTGACTAGCTCAATAATTCGCTATAAATTTTATGCAAATTACCTCATTTGCATATTCATGAATATTAATGATTTTACTTAAAAATGTGACCTTCTTGCGAATATTTGGTAAATAGTTTCAAAAACATTGGGTTTTTGTTCTTGGGGAATCATGTAAACATGGTTTATCTTAAGGAACATTTTATTAGAAACATTTTGAGAGATATTTGCACTCCGGTGGTTAGGGCTTTTGGTCATAACCCTTATTTAAACCCTTAACCCTATAAAATTGTTCACTCAAATTTTCAAAACATGTTTGGTCATATCTTGATTGAATATTGACCTACTGATGTAAGAATGGTATCAAATGAAAGCTAATGACTTATTCTTTGATATGCAGATATTTTATGCAAATTAGCTCATTTGCATAAGCATGCATATTAATGATTTGTCTAAAATGTTTGATTGTTTTGCAAGTTTTTTTTTATTTTAAATGCGTACCAAAAGGTCCGATTGTTTCTTTCTCGTGAGTTTTCAACCATTTATTATCCATGATCACTCTTTTAACAACATCTAAACCTTGTTTGAAATCTATTTCATGTTTTGTTTGGAAGTTACAGTGATTTTAAAGTGTGCAAACCATTATATTTCGTTCCTATAAATGTTATTTTCAATGTATGTATTTAGTTCCCTTTTGATCTTTTTAATCTTTATTGTTTTAAGTGCAAATAAGTTGAATTGATTTCTTTTAATGTATAGGTGTTCTTGCTTATATCTAGTTTAGTTGACAAAATGTTATCCTTTGTAAAACTGCTACATGAATCCAAAATTGCCGCAAAACAGGACTTTAAACATAAACATTTTATCATATGCCATAGAATGATACAAAATGTGTCTAAACTGCGGGACTTTATTCTAATACACATATAAAATTAATAATTCCAATTATTTTTTAAGTTTTATGACTGAACAGAGATCCTGGAATGTAGACAAATTGCATACATATAGCAAATAACATTGTTAAGCAATTATCAAGGCCTTATTTTTTGCCATTCACATGGTGAAAACAGCATAGTTTTTCTCAATCTGGAGAGCCCTTTCCTTTCGTTTTCCTCATAGCCAAGTCAATTTGTTGGCCTTAAGGGTATTTGATATGTAGCTGACAGACCAGGGACACTGGTGTCCACATTTCTTTATGCTCTTATAAGGCATTTTCAATTCAGATAATTTAAGCTTGGGGTGCCATATGTAAAGCATATGTATCAGATGCATAAAATCAAGAGATGTACGCGATGTTTGTATGTTGCTAGAGTACAGACAATTACTGGTTGTGATCAAAAGATTATTACATTTATTACAATGCATTTATTTGTCTGTATCAGATCAGAACAGATGTGAACTGATCCATACTACTGACATCCCATGCTGAATGTATATTCATATTCTTTCTAATCTACACATATTTCTTATATGTGCTTTCAGCATAGTACCATCTCACAGTAAATTGAAAATAGTTCTCTTGCGATACACATACAATCTCTTTCAATATGGCATATGTTTTCCAGGATGGCATTAGATGGCCATAGATATCTTCAGTTCAATACTTTCCTGATATTTAAATGCTACAACTATGCTACCAGGTTTAGATCAGCATGTGAAATCCCATATTAAGACACTTACTTATTGCTTATTGCACTGTTCTAGAGCAATTTGACCAAAAATGATTCACATCTCACTTGGTGGCAATCTTGGAATTACTCAAACTGTGGGAGTTGGGCAAGTTTATCATGATGGTAACCAACATAGATCAATACTAGAAAGTCTATTTAATGCAAAGAATCATCAACATTTATTGTACTAAACATAACAGGGTTACTGTGTACATAACATAACAGGATTACTATATAACATATAGCACTGTCAAATGGAATACATTTTATGGATTTTTCCCAATAAATGTGTTTTTGTCCCAAACATTTAAGAATCAATAGTATTTATGAATATGTAAATGAGCATATCGACATGAAGTAATTGCAAATATACAAGCAATTCACTAGCTTTCATTTCATACCAGTTTGACATTTGTAGATCAATATTTAATCAAGATATGACCAAAAAAGTTTTGAAAATTTGAATGAACAATTTGATAGGGTTGAGGGTTTAGATAAGGGGTTTGGCTAAAAGACCCAAATGACACAGTGTGAACATTGCTTAAAGTGTTACTTATATAATGTTTTTTGAGATGAATCATGTTTCCATAATGCCCCTGAACAGAAATGCCTTGTTTCTGATAGTATTTAACACATTTTCGCTGAAAAATCACAATTTAAAGGAAAACCATTAATATATATGGCAATGCAACTGAACTAATATGCATGAAAAATAATAGCACATGGAAGAGCCAGCCATAAGCTTTCATTTCATACCATTCTGATATCAGTAGGTCAATACTTAGTCAAGATATGACCAAAAACGTTTTTACAATTTGAATTAACAATTTGATGGGGTTAAGGGTTTAGATAAGGGTCACCGCCAAAAGCCCCCGTCGCCAGAGTGCAAACATTGCTCAAAATGTTTCTTATAAACTGTTCTTTAATTTAAACCATGTTTATGTGATTCCCCCTGAGAAGAAACACAATGTTTTTGAAAGTGTTTGCCAAATATTCGCAAAAAAGGTCACAGTTTTAAGTAATGTCATTAATATTCATAAATATGCAAATGAGGTAATTTGCATAAAATGTAAAGCACATTATTAAGCAAGTCATAAGCTTTCATTTGATACCATTCTAACATCTGTAGGTCAATATTCAATCAAGATATGACCAAAAACATTTTGAAATGAATGATCAATTTTATATGGTTAAGGGTTTAGATAAGGGTTTTGGCCAAAAGCCTGAATAATCAAAGTGCATACATCGCTCAAAATGTTTCTGATATAATTTTCTTGAAGATTTACTATGTTTACATAATTCCCATGCACAAAAATGCTTTGTTCTGGAAAGTATTTACCAAATTTTCGTCGAAAATCACAATTTGAGGAAAAATCATTAATATTCATGAATATGCAAATGAGCTAATTAGCATAACATAACTGAAAATCAAAGAGCAAGTCATAAGCTTTCCTTTGATACCATTCTGACATCTGTGTGTAAATATACAATCAAGATATGACCAAATTCATTTTCAAAAATTAAATGAACAATTTGGTAGGGTTAAGGGTTTGGATAAGGGTTTCGGCGAAAAGCCCCAACTTTCAGAGTGCAAACAAGGCTCAAAATGTTTCTAATAAAATGTACTTTAAGATAAACCATGTTTACAAGATTCCCTCTGGATAGAAACGCCTTCATTTAGAAAGTATTAACCAAATTTTCATCAAAATTAGCAATTTTAAGGAAAATCATTAATATTCATGGATATGCAAATGAGCTAATTTGCATAAAATAACTCAAAATTGAAGAGCTAGTCATAAGCTTTCATTTGATACCATTTTGACATATGTAGATTAAAATTCAATCAAGATATGACCAAATAATTGTCTGAATATTTAAATGAAAAATTTAAAAGGGTTAAGGGTTTTAGATAAGGGTTACAGCCAAAAGCCCCAACGGCCAGAGTGCAAACAATGCTCATCTTGTAGCATTTGTTATAAGCTTTCAGAAAATCATACCCTTCAAAATTCCCTCTGGGGGGGAGCAGGGGTTATTGGTGGCTCAAGGTCTACAATCTTTTCTATATTTTCTCTCACTTTCCATGCATAATCTACTCATTTCTGGTTACAACAACATTATTTCATTTTCTTGGAATAGACTTGTCAAAATTAATCAGGGGATTTGGTCGGATGGGGTGGGAAGGTGGAATGGGCAGTAAAGGACGATTTGGTCCTATTTGAATGGTACTACAAACAACAAAATGGATGTTATATAACCGGAATTAGAAAACATTATATAAACACAGAAGTTATTTATTTAGAGAGAGAAAAATAGCAACTAATTATCCGTATCTTAATTTCTTTCTCCAATGTTTCCCAAACCATTCCAGTATAGGACGTCAAAACCATGGCCATTATAATGTTGGTCTTACTGATACCTTTTTGATATGGCGCGACATTCTATATGATACTCTGAAAATTTATCTTCTTGCTTAATCTTATAGTTCGTTTAAGCTAAGCTCCCCCAAGAAAAGACGGGATTTTAAAAGATTTATAGGCTAAAGGCCATCTATATTTGAACTTGATCTTGATCCCACGCTCTTACACTCTAAATTATCCCTCGAGATTTCATTCAAAGATGTTCCACTTTATAATTTCGAAGAAAATTGGCAGTACTTGCCGATACAATGTCGTCCTATTGCAAATGGAGAAAAACACCAGGCCCCGGTTTCTCGAAAAAACTTAAGTATATTCTTCTTGAGAACATGCTCAACTTCAAAGGAATACTCTCCAATGTTGAAGAACAATTCGATTGAAGTCCACGTGGATTTCATGCGATTTGAGCACGGTGCTCAGATTTGAGCATGAAAACGTACTTAAGTTTTTTTCGAGAAACCGGGGTCTACAGATCGCTTATTGTAGGCCCTACAGATAGCTTGATCCATTTAAAAAAAAAAAAAAAAAAAAAAAAAAAAAAAAAAACAAAACAAAAAAAAAACAAACAAACAAAACAACATCAAAAATAAAAACTAGAATACATGTATTTAACATTCGCGCATGCATGCATGCATTCATCCAGTATTCTGTTTCATCCATTTCGTTGCCTGTAAATAACAACTTTTGATTTGGAACAATTTATAATTTTGCAAAAGGAGCTAATAGGGGAGCAAATGATAACATGCTGGTGACTTAATCTTTCCATGGACGTTAAACAACAATTTCAGAAAATCGTCAATCATTATGTTTATACCAAACCAATATCTGTAATAGGTATGAATCAGAAAAGGGGTAAAAACCGTCGGGAATTTGCTGGATGCTATAAAGTAAGACTTTTGAATATCAGTTGGTAAATAAGTTAATTTCGACCAAGCAGAATCAATTGGTCGCCAATAACTTTTAAATGTATTAATTAGCTGATTCTTTTTAACCCATTACCAAACAGTGACTCTTTTTGACTCCCCGAGAGATAAAGGCTTTGGAAAACATCGTGGAAAATGAAGAAATTGCTTGTCACAAGCAATTTCTTCATTTCCCACAATGTTTTCCATCCAAAAAGACCTAAAAATTAAAAATTCCACCCACTTGAAATTGTAGTCTGCATGATCTTTCAATTTGGACAACCCTAAAATTTTGTCGTTTGGTAATGGGATAAAGACCCTTCTCATTCATCAAATTCCTAGCGTTTTCCCACGTTCGCTGCTTCAATTTTTTTTTATGTTTCAAATTGGTCAAGAATTAACAAAAATGTTAACGATCTCCCGAAATTGGTCAAGTATTAACAAAATTATTAAAGATTTCCTGAAATTGTTGTGTCGCATGGTTCCCCGCCGTGACTCTCCAAACAACAATGTCATATTTTCTGATGGTTCAATGCTATCCCATTTTTTGTATTAGCTTTTTCGAAACCAGGTCTTGATTGGTTACATTTGTTGATAACTTTCAGTTTGTCAACTGCACAAGCTTTCAGTTTAGTCTGAACATTGGTCGTTCGGGAAAGGGTATAACAATGCCAATGTAACAAGTTTGCCCTTTTCCCATCAACATTCCTTTCTGCAGGTTGTTTTGGAAAGTGTCAGTTCTGTGTAATGATAATCGACTCTTACAAGACCAGTATATCGTTTTCTAACCAAAATGTCCTAACTGTAGAATGAACAAACAGTAGTTAAGACACTTTTTGTCTTATTCAGAATTCATCGAAAAACTATTGTAAACACTAATAATTGTATCAGCACTTACAATAGTTTTGCACCGATCCGTCAGAATTATACACAACATTATTTAGTTCTTTTTCTTTCAAAAACCTCGTAACTGTAGCTTAAAACAATCCCAAGCTACGAGATTTTAGCCAAAGCGAGAAAAGCGACGATATATTGACGACTAACAGATTTGGAATTTTGTTTCAAGCATTGATAACTATCACACGCTCAAGGTAACGTTTGAACCCTTTACCGAACAGGACATAGTTTTTGACCTGTTTCCGAGACGAAAAGACATAAAAAAACATTGGGTCAAAAGAGGAAAATGCTTACAACAAGGATTTTCTCCCTTTGCCTGAACAATTTCTGAGCTATATTGTACCCAAATCCTGTATCAAAATTCATTCTTAAATTAAAGAGGGTCTCTAAGAAGAACAGTCTATATGGAAAAGTCTTTGTTGGGAGGTATTAATTTGAACTAACCCCATTATAAAGCAATGTGAGAAAAGGAGAAAGGGCCGACCAGTGTAGTTTTCATCCTTTTCAACGTGTTTAAAACAGTTTCTTTTTAAAACGTAAATCGACTTTACCCCCTTTCTGCATATTCACGCATTTTGACGCCTAAGAAGACAAAGCTTTAGAAAATATGGGGGGGGGGGGGAAGAAGTTGTTTGTGATAAGCAATTTCTCCATTTCCCACACTGTTTTCTACCGATAACATGTAAAATTTTAAAACTTCGTCGACTTGAAAACATAGTCTGCAATATCGTTGACTTTAATTCAGTATAAAGTATTCTCTTTTTGTAATGAATTTGGATCAGCACACAACTTTGTCGTCTGTGAAAGGGTTTAATACTCTGTCGCTGCAAAATTTCCTGGAATTGCCCTATTTCCAGTGCCAAATTTTTGAAACTTCATAATAGGGCTATCAGTTTATAGAATAGTAAAAATCGTTGTTTGATAATATTAAGCTGAAACTTTCAGGAATCGTTGCACATAAATCGTTTTGCCTATTAGCATACTTTTTATCAGGCAGTCTGATCAGATGACATTGCCCTTGACCCTGAATGACCTCATTAAGCTATTGTTTGAAAGTCGCCGATCGGCGACATTGGCAGTCTTCCTATGGGTCGCTTTTCGGCGACATTGGCAGCGAAAGAGGCATGCGGCCATGAACGTTTATCCGGAGCCATCATCATTTTCATAAACAGTCCCAAAATATTAGAGAGTCCAATTTGAAAGCTATTACAGACGACAAAATTAATGTTCCTAGAAACAAGATTGGTGCCAAAAATACAGAAAATATTGACGCGAAATGAGAAAATTAATGCTGATGATCGCATTTCCTTCATTAGCCTGAGTATTAAGGTTTATTCTATTAGATGTCAAAAGCGAGTCTTGTTTGAGAAAAGGTAAATGCACATTTGATGCATGTTTAGAAATGCAGCTGACATTTATACAATTACACACCTAAATTTTCGACCAGCCTTTTCCCGAGAAACACAAACGGTTTAAAAGTTTGAGCTGGGATCTGGAAAAACGTCCCTTATAGCATTTTTAAAAATCGAGTTTCAAGATCAGCCTAATGTCAAATGGAGTCAAATACGCAGTACTTAGTGCTGCTCTCTATAAGTTACTACAGGTCACGAAGAAGCTATTAGAGAGCAACATGGATCCTGATCAGACTGTGCGTATGCACAGGCTGGTCTGGATCCAGGTTGTTCTCAAATGCCATAAAGGACGTTTTTCCAGATCCTGGCTCGTTTCTATATAACAGAACATTATGGAAAACATGGGGGAAAGGAGAGATAGTTTTTCTTTGTTTCTCTCTCTATGTTTTCTTAATAATTATGTCTTATTTATTAATTAGAGAAACGTTTTGTTTTACAATAACTGTCCGCGGGCAATAATGCTCGCCGTAACGAGAGCTTGTCACAAAGGAAAGCCATTTCCTAGGTCAAGGTAAAAGGCCATAGTCTAAAATGTAAATCCTTGGCCGGAGGTATCAACGTGTATATGATAACGGCCAAGTTAAAGGTTTTGGAATGTATGTCAAACTCCAAGGTCATGGTGAAATGTGAACGGTGTTGGTAGGAGGTGTCCATGTGTGAAATATCAAGGTTGTATGTGTAAGAGGACACGAGAAATAGACCAGGTTAAAGTTTTTTAAAAGAAGGTCAATCTCCAAGGTCAAGTTGACAAGGTCCAAGGTCATGGTCAAATGTGAACGGTGTTGGTAGGAGGTGTCCATGTGTGAAATATCAAGGCTGTATGTATAGGATATGAGGTATAGGCTAAGATAAAGTTTTTTAAAAGTAGGTCAAACTCCAAGGTCAAGGTACAAGGTGATGGTCAAATGTGAATTGTTGGAGGCATCCATGTGTGAAATATCAAGGCTCTATGTGTAAAAGGACATAAGATATAGGCCAGATTAAAGTTTTTTAAAAGTAGGTCAAACTCCTAGGTCAATGTCATGAGGTACAAGGTCATGGTCAAATGTGAACGGTATTGGTAGGAGGTGTCCATGTGTGAAATATCAAGGCTCTATGTGTAAAAGGACATGAGATATAGGCCAGATTAAAGTTTTTTTTTAAAGTAGGTCAAACTCCTAGGTCAATGTCATGAGGTACAAGGTCATGGGCAATTGCGAACGGTGTTGGTAGGAGATGTCTATGTGCGAATCAAGGCTGTATGTGTAATAGGGCATAAGATATAGACCAGGTTAAAGTTTTTAGGCCACGTTAAAGTTCTTTAAAAGTAGGTCAAATTCCAAGGTCAAGGTCAAAGGTCATGGTCCCAAATGAAAGGTCTTGGTTAGAGGTATCCTCAGGTATAATATCAATGCTGCATCTGTAATAGGGCATAAGATAAAGGCCAGTTAAACGTTTTTAGAAACGGTAAAAAAGTAGGTCAAACTCCAAGGTCAAGGTCATAAGGTCAAAGGTCATGGCCTTAAATGAAAGGTCTTGGTTAGAGGTACCCACAGGTGAAGTATCAAGGCCGTATCTCTAACAGGGCATGAGATATGGGCCAGGTTAAAGTATTTGCCGATGCTGACGCCGACGACGACATCCGAGGGTATGACAATAGCTCTTCCAAGACTTTCTTCCCGGGCGAGCTAAAAAGGATTTTAAATTAGTTATTTTGTTTGAGACATCACAGTAATTCTTCTACAAAAGTTAGTATCTAACCCTCACCCAAAGCCATGCCCACTTTTACGTTTGTAATAGAAAAGGCTTGGGAAACCATTGAGCCAAATGGAGAAAATGCTGGCAAACACTAATGACGCGCTTAGTAAGGAAGGTACCATAGTTTTTGTTTTTTGTTTGTTCGGGGCATTTAAATATACAACACATGTGAAAATAAAAAAAAAAAAAAAAAAAAAAAAAGAATAGGCCACTAATCACAGTACTTTTTTCACCAGATAGCAATTTAACTCTCGGTATGCCATATTTATCTGGAGCTATTATTGCACATTTTATGCATGTTTTCTACAGCTGATATTTGTAAAAATACGACAAACAATTACTCTGTAGAAAAAAGTACAGAACGAAAAAAAAATAGTCTTATATTAAGTCTTACAAAGACACGATGGAGATTGTGCATCAGGGGATGGATACCGACTACGGACAAATTTGTGCCACTTCTGTGTCAATTTTCGAGCGGTTTGTTGCATGTACCCCGCCATAAGTACTGAGATCTTTCTCCCAACCGAACAGAAAAACGACACGAAATTCCGATTTTTAGGAAAAGGACAAGAAGTTCCTAGATAAGTCATACACATGAAGAAAAAGTCCAGTAAGGCACATACACCAAACCGCTTGAAAATTGACGCAGAATTGAGAAAGTTATTAAAAAAAATTCTTACCTGAAGCGGGGCCAATGTTGCCGTAGGTGTTATCATTTTGCTTTCTAGTCTGTTTGGACAATAATTTGGGAAAAATACTAAAAGTTTTCTTACAAGTCATGCGTCCGACGAAAAACAAACAAACAAACAAACACCAAAAAAAAAAAAAAAAAAAAAAAAAACGAATTAGGCGAGGTACATGCAATAAACCTTTGGAAAATTGATGAAGACATAAGAAAGTTACATAAAAATATCTCACCAGAATCTATGCTATTTTGGCCGTAGTCGTTATCCATCCCATGATGCACAATCACCGTGATTATGTTTTGACGTTTCTTTGTTCACGGTGGAGATTGTGCATGATGGGATGGATAACAACTACGGACAAAAAATAATCTCGATTCTGGTAAAAAGAAAAAAATGCAATAACCTTTTTTTGTACTTCTGCGTCAATTTGAAAAAAAAATTGTTTCGTGTACCCTGCCTTACTGACCTCTTTTCTCAGATACAGGAATTATTTTTGGAATCCTTTACTTTTGCCAAAAATTGACCCAACCAACCAGAAAAAGAAATGATAACGACTACGAATAAATAAACCACGCTTCAGGTAAGATTTTGTGCAATAGCTTTCTTAGTTGTGAGTCAATTTTCAAGTGCTTTGTTGCGTGTACCTTTACCGAGCTTTTCCTCAGATATATGACTTATTTAAAAACTTTGATATTATTTCCCAAAAATTTGTCCCAACCAACCAGAAAAAAAGACCTATTTTTTGTCGTTTTCTGGTCCGTTGAGATCAATTCTTGCAAAAAATACTTGGGTGTTACAAGTAAGTCATACATCAGCAGATAGAAATCAGTAAGGCGGGATACACGCAACAAACTGTTTATAAATTGACACAGAAATAAGAAGGTTATTCCAAAATGTTTTACTTGAAGCGTGGCAAATTTGTCCGTATATTTACCCATCCCATCATGCACAATCTCCAACGTGTTGTTGAACAACCCACTCCCCTTTTTCATTAGGAATGTCATATCCGTGGCTTGAATGGGGGAGAGGTTGGTGCCGTTTAATGCCGTTTTATAGGATTAATTTGACAAGAAATGATTAAATGAAAAGAATGCGATTTATTAGGAAATTTTCTTTCCATCTGTGCTAAATTTCTTTTTTCTCTTATAATTATTACGATTCGTATTTGTTTCGTTGCACGCTACCAGAGACATAGATAAACATGTTTTATATGTCTCTACGCAACAACGTACTTCCAATCTACACCAATATTTATTTCGTCATTTGGGACAGGGTTAATATAGCGATAATAAAACCATTGCTGCTAATGAGAAGTGTCCCGCGATGTTTTCTGTTCTATTTCTCGAGTTTCGAGAGTTCGTTCACTTCTAATTTGTCGCCTGCAACCCCTTTCAGCAAGATTAATAATAGTTCATTATCTTGTCGGTGTGGATGGATATGCGATGAGAAATGTTAAGAGGAAACGGTTGCAAACCACTGTAACATGCAGTTCTTTAAAGATTTATCTAAAAACACTTAACACCACGTACTGAATCAAATACCATCCTAAATTTTAGATTATTTTCTTTTGAATTTATTTCAGTATATTATTTTGTGGTTGTTATTTTGGGTAAGGATAACAACAGCATTACGCTTTCCCCAGCTAACATATACCAGCTGCGTTCGAAAACGCCGTAACTAAAGCTTATTCAATCAGTAGTTACGGCCTTTTGGAACGTAATCAACTCTTTCTGCTACACAGTACAGGTAGATAACACACATTATATCCCATAACATATTGCCAATACCCATTTTAGGCAGGACCTCTAAGAATTCACCTGCGGACGAGTCTATCGTGCCTATAGGTAAAGCAGGTATACTCCAATACCGGGGTACAGTTTCGGTGTCTTAGACGCAGTACCGGTCTTGAATTTATACCTTGGTGCATTTTGGCAGTTTTTCATTCACCCAAGGTTATAAATGCGTACAGGGGTTTAAATTTGTTTCCTGTCGGCTAGTTTTCGTGAAAGTGTTGCCCTCCCTGGATTTTTCAGTAAATCTGGCCGGTGAAGGAAATCTCGTGCTCGCGAGACGTGAACGTGACTTGTGCTGACACCTGGCTAACGATCGTCTGCTGCCGTTTTCTTCATGCAGGATTAGCATCTCCATTTTCGCCATTTCGATCACCTGTGAGTACCTTTTATTGATTATCGATTTCTGGTTTTCTAATTATCGATTGATTTAATGAATAATGACCCCTTTCGAAATTGAAATGCGTTTTCCTCCAAAGATAGCGTTTTAATGAGAAGCGAGTAGTGTTGACCAAACCCCGACTGCATGTACATGCAGGCCGATCTTCGTCTACACTATACGCTAAAGTCGGGGATCCCTGACCAAGTCTAAGAGATTTAGAGAAGACATACGGTCGCTTTTCATAAGAAAATCGTTACTGCAACCTATTTTAAGCTGCAATTAGGAGATTTTCGATGAAAAGTGTCGATACTATTTAGCATTCTCGATTATGAATCAGAAATATGGGGTTTCGCCAGTATCGACTATCTTGAGCGATAACATTGAAAACCTACGCCTAGCGATTCTCTCGCTACCAGCTGTGTTTAAAAGCTAAATAATAAATCTCTTCCCACCCAAATCATAATTGCGTCTACACGTTTTTATCAAGAGGGTTGCAAACATTGATGGAAAGGGAATATGGCTATTTAAATTCATTATGCTAAAATGTTTCCCATTATAGCAAAAAAGACTGCGTGTCTAGAAGCTATAGGGCATATTTCCATGCATCTGGTGCTCATTTGAGACATTTAGTCGAATGCATTCCTCAATAAATCCAAAATATTCATACATTCAACGGTTGTATATGGAATGTACATTGTTATTTAATCCTTTTCCAAACAAGACATGGGTTTTGTATCCCAAATTGAAAATGATAGTGAAAACGCTGAGGCAATGCTTCCATGTGTTGTGTGCTCTTTTGTACACAATTAAATTTGTCGCTTGCAGCAGCTTTCAAATTGGATTCATCTAAATTAAGTGTGTCCTTGGGTAAATGCTTAATAAACAGTTTACCCTTTCAAAGACGGACGACAAAGATTTTGCTTGTCCAAATGTCATTGTCGACTAAATTGGTTGTTGATAAAATATCTCATGTACAGTTTTAACATTATAGTAATAAGAGAAAAGTGGGAAATGCTGATTTTGGTGGGATTTAAAGCTGTCTAAATCAGGGGTGTCAAAACCAGGTCTTGTTATGGAAATGGTTAAATGTATAAATATCCATTGTTTATTATCAAGACGTCGCCATTATTTCAGCTGTGTGGCACGAACAGTAAAAATGTATTATTACCACCCACACACCGGCAGATTCGAGCAGGTAAAACATCGCTAAAACATAACAAAGTGTTGTGTTACAATGGTTTAGGCATTGCTTGGCTGGATGCACGAATAACAAACATGGTCTTGTGGATTTAGAATTTCAGAGCTCAAAATAAGAGGGAGATATTCATTTTCTAGATAAGGAAACTATGACCAGTAATTGATGAAACACTGTGTTGTTGGTAGGCATTGGAACATCCTCGTCGATCCAATTCGAATGAATACCCACAACATATGTGCACTTGAAATGATGACACAAGAATGCCAATACACCTCTTATATGTAGCTCTGAGATATGAAAACTTTCATTATACCATACTCTTCAAACTTTTCTTTTGTCAGTTGAAACTATTTCAATTCAGGGTATGGCAACTGGTAGCAACAAATAAATATTCATTTTGATGCAATGCATTTTTCGTAAATCTGCTACCCTTTTCAACGCAAATGAATCATAGAAACCACACTAAATCTGTTTGATCAAACATAATACACGTGGTTTGACTGAGAACAAGTCTATGCATCGAAAAACACATAAATGAAAAAAATTTTGGATGCTAGTCCATCGTATATCATTAAAGTATGTTTCGTATATTATGGCATAAATTTGATAGTCTGGCCCAGTTTTAGACAAAAAAAAAAAAAAAAAAAAAAAAAAAAAAAAAAACGAATAATTTGTCAAGGTTTGGTAGATTAGCCATTCAATAAACAAAAACCAAGGCTTTCTATTTCGCTAAAGTCAACAATTGGCTCGTAATTGATAATGAAAGGTTTCATATCATATGCTATACATGTAGTTATTTACTTCATCATTTGAGCTCGGATCTGGAAAAGGCGATTTCACGGCGTTTGAGAACTGCATCGACCCATCCCATCCCATACATAGATGGCGTCTGATCAAGATTCATGTTGTTCTCTTAAATAACTTCCATCTAACCATAAGGAACAATAAGAGAGAAACATGGATCCCGATCATGATCCTTGTCTGCACTTTGCTACAGGCTGATCTGGATCGGTGATAGTCGTATCAATATAATCTAAATAGATATCGTCACTGTTCAACAAAAACTTCGTAACTGCAGCTTGTTTTAAGCTGCAGTTACGATGTTTTTGTTGAAAAGTGGCGATATTATAAATTTGATATTACTTTTCCAGATCCTTTCTCAATACTTTTCTTTTGCAGTTTCAGGGATAGTTTTAATATCATCACGTGATTGCTAGTTGTTGATATGTTATTAGATATCATTTACATGTATGTCTATAAGCTGCTTTATCTCAGAGTGCCATGTGGTTCAGTGAATAGTTCTATACATTCTGCCGTAGAAAATTAACATGACTATTTTTTTTCTTTTATAAAATAACTTTATCATTTTAATGTTTTCTTTGATATCAATATTATATCTTATTTTGTGCGTAAAGATTATTCAGACAAATAAAATGGAATTTTGCATTTGTGCATACATAAACATAAAATAAAAACAAAATTATAAATAAGAAAAGTAAATAAGAAAGAAATATATAAAGATGATGTTGCAAACCCTGTACATATGATTTTAAATGATTGTATGAGATCGTATTCCTATTTATTATTCGTTTTAATATAAATAGCCCGAAAGTTTAATATTTGACTTAACCTAATAGCTCAGACATTTAACACTCTGTAAACAACAGCAGACAAATAACAGCTATAATTAATTGTACGTCTCTTACAACCATACAAATGATTACTCTTTTTATGATATATTTAATAATGCACTTTATCCATCCGCTCAAATGCAGAAATAATCAAATCGATAAGACAATTTCGATATATACAAACAAAATAACGCCCCCAAATTACTGCGCCATAATTCTGATTAGAACCGTATGTCGTGATATACATGCCGTACAGTATGGCATCAATTAATTCATTTGTGTATTACCGGTATGTTGTAACTACTGTTTGTTTGACTCATAGTTACAACATTTTGGCATTCAAATATAGTGCCTATTAGTGCATTTAGCTACAGTATGCTTCAAGTATTAGTTATAACATTTTGGTTGTTCAATATGAAACTAATTAGTGCACTAATTGCGTCCCATGCAGTCGTAAATACACCTACTGTGACTCTTTTTGGAACTTAACCCTTTCCCAAACAAGACCTGGTTTTGACGTCCCTAATAGAAAAGGCTTGAGGAAACATTGAGACAAAAGAAGAAACTGCTGATAACCAGCAGTTTCTCCTTTTGTCTCAATATTTTCTATGCCATATTTTACAATAATTATGTCTTTAGTAACTTCAATTTTGTCAATTGTGGCAGTTTTTGAAGTGCACCACCCTAAAGTTTTGCCGTTTAGGAAAGGGTTAAATGTGGTATCAATTAATCCATTTTTGATGTCCAGAATATTCGTAAATACGAGTTCTCTCTGGACGTTCAGCAATGTTACCTTATTATTGCGTTCATAGCTGCCGGACAAAAAGTCGTAACTACATATTATTCAAGATGTAGTTGCGATTTTTTGGACGACAGCTAATTGAAGCGACCACACGTCAAGTGATGATGTGATAACAATTATCAGATGCTATCATCGATATTGTACCTATGATACATGTATCGATCCTTGTATATAATTATGACTGATATGTCTGTTTAGGCTTTTCTCTTTACATAGTTATAACAATAAATGTCAATAATAACCATACACGTTGTTTTGAGAAAAATAGGTAAGTGTTTTGAAATGTGTTTTTTACACAAGAGCATCTATATACAACGATAATTTCTAAATAAAATACAAAGTTATTTTTAGAAAGGTTTACCCAAAAATTGCCGCCAAAGAAAATATAAAGAAGTAGGTCTACTTACAAAAGTAACTTAAATCATTAAACGTCTGTCATGCATGTATCAATTCATTTATTGCAGGAATATTTTAATTCACACAAGCATTCTCGTTTTTTTTTTTAAAAAAAGAAAGAAAACGTTTTAGAAAGAAACAAGAGACAAGACACTTAATTGAATTGAACCTTTCGTTCCCATATTTGTCATTACAGATAGTGCATACAAACTGACTTTGACAAATGAAATGTGTCAACAATTTCAAAAAATAGCTTCTATTTTTCAAAAATAGCTGCACCTGTAACACGCGATTCATATAATAATTTATTACACCTTATTGATAAAACTTTTTTTGAATTTCAAGGCCTTAATAACAACATCCAATCTTTAAAAAAATATATATGGGAATCTTATCGATTTCAAAGTCGATAAACGGAAACAGCAAAAAGATATCTTGACTTAACGCCCAAGAGATAAGAATCTTATCAAGCGAGCCAAGCATTAATATTGTTTACGATTGCATCCCTAGGAATACTGTTTACGTATGCATCTTGTGGGATAGATAACGGAGAAATCCGACGAAGTAACGGATGTTACGTGAAACGGAAGTTTAATAATACTTTTCCTTTTCAAATTCTATATTGTGGGTACTTATTCGAATCGTCTCGTTGAGACGATTCGAATGTGTATCCACAACATTGGATTAGATCTAGAATTTGCATTTTACTTTCATTCTGAAATTCCTTACACCCTTTTATCTGAAGCAGTGAAATATCCGGTATGTTTTCAATATATTGGTGGAGGCGTATGTTGTATGTCGCCACTTTTCAACAAAAACCTCGTACCTACAGCTTAAAACAAGCTGTAGATACGATGTTTTTGTTGAAAAGCAGCGGTATGCTGTATGTGTTTTGAGCTCCAGTGTTGAAGCTCTGCCAAGTTACCTGTTCTGCTATTTACAAGCTTAATCATGGCTTAACTATTCCAGCTATTGTAGATGTAATACCGTGTTAACTTTATTACTTATGTATTACATAGCACGATTCGTAATTTTGTTGGCAAATATCAGAACTCTTAAATCAGCTGATTTCGTCAAGAATCGTTTTCCCGCAAAATCATGTAATCAGAATGAGCCTTGTTTGTAATAAGTATTATTGATAAGCTATTAAACAACAATGGAGAATAAAAAAAACTGTGCATTGTATGATTTTATAGGTTAAAAGTAAATCTAAAAGTACTTTTCATGTTCGTTGCATTTAGCTCTCCACCAGGGAAGCTAAAATGAAAGTGATGTTTACAAGCATGTGTTCACCGCTTCTAATAAACTTTTTCTCTTCTAAAGTGCACATTTCAAACGGTGCAAATCAAATGAGTTACTCTGTTTTAAAGCTGGAGGGTAACAGATGGTCTAATTGCAAAAAATGAAATTTTCTGAAAAAATATGCAAAACTTTTGTGTTGACCACCTCAGAATGGTTAATAATATGCGATTCAGACAGAGATTGAGCCGAAATTATAAGAGAGATAGCCGAATTTAGGGGGAATCCAAACCCAAATTTAACTCCGTCACAGATGCAGTTGAATCTATTTTTTAACTGTCACGCATGCGCATACAGAGCGGACCATGATTCGAACGAGATTTATACTTGAATTTCAATATGGCGTCATCATGTATGTTGTGACGTCATTTAAGAAATTCGCATGTCCAACTGTTTTGACCTACTTTCGACATCGCTTCATGAATTTGGTATCAAATTGCGAAAAAATGAGTCGTTGCTTCAATAGTTTGTCGTAATGATTTAATCAAGTCATATAAAGCTTAAAAAGTGTATATTTCGTTTGTATTTGACAATTTTTGGGTCCAAATCTGGGAAATAGTAGCTTTAAAGCAATAAACAGTTATACGAGGTTATGTCACTATCAATTCTTGATGGTACTAAATTTGCACAACATCATTTCGTTGCTATTTCTTGACAACTATGTTTAAGTATCCACGTTTACACGATTTTACACAAGTACAAGCTATCGTCAACAATATTGTCAAGGCCGTCTCATGGTCTTCATGACATATTCCTGTTTCGACAATAGCTTTGGCAGGCAATGTAAACTAAGATCACCCTGCAACGATGTTGTAGAGTGTAGCCTTCTACATTAGAGAGGTTTCGATTTCAAACTTGTACGTGTACGTGTACGTGTACTTGTAACTACACGTACACGTACACGTTTCTATCTAGGGAAGGTTTCGATTTCCAACTTGTACGCGTACGTGTACTTGTAGCTACACACAATTCAATTAGGGGCGTCAAAAGCAGGTGATTTGGGAAAGGGTTAAAAGGGTTAAAAAACTGTACCCGTTTCAAAACTAGAAGTGTTTTTGGAAAGCACCAGCGGAAAAGAAGAAAATTCCAGCATCTACCCTTATTGAAAATCTTCAGCAAAAAATATTAAAAATGGTCAGAATTTCCTTCGGAAACTTATCTGAAAATGACAGTAGATAGAATTTCAGTTTAATAAACTTGATCTAGATCTACTAAGTTTGAAAAGGCGTCAACTGCATAAATCCTATGCAGGGTTAGTGGGTAAATACTTGCGGTACTGACTCTATGTACTGGCATAAATTGGGTTAGGAAAGGTCGTTGATACGACCTGTATTAAACACGCTGTAACTTTCAAACTATTCTTGTTAGGATACCACTCACAAGTATATTCTCATTAAAAATGCATGAATTACCTCATGCATTCATTTAAACACCTAGAAACGGTACCAATTAAGAATAAAAAGCTACAAGTTTTTACTTACGTGTAAACCGGCCTCTACAAGTTTTCGACGTGTAGCGAGAGTGATAAATAATCACAAAGTGATGACGTCATAGTGACGTTTCGCATAAAAATTACTCGTACACGTAGAAGTAGGCGTACAAGTTCGGAATCGAAACCTCTCTATTATCTGTTTTTACTCAGTTATTGTGGTAAAAACTTGAACCCGACTCATCGAAATGTCCCCTAGATGGGCAACTTCCTTTTACCCAAATAATAAACCCATTACCAAACGGCAAAATTTTAGACTTATCCAAATTCAAAGATGATGCAGACGACAATTTCAAGTGAATGGAATTTAAAGATTTTGGGTATTTTGGGATAAAAAACATTGTGGGAAATGAAGAAATTGCTTGTCACAAGCAATTTCTTCATTTTCCACAATGTTTCCAAAGCCATGATCTTGTAGGGAGTCAAAAAGAGTCATTGTGTGGTAATGGGTTAAAGTCAGCAGGACAATTATTAGAAGCGTTCGGCCGGATACAAAACAAATGAATAGACTACCTTCTAGTTATGTTAGAATCTAAAATAGAAATGACAAAGAATTACAAATAATAAATTACGAGTTATCACAAATAGAAATGACAAAGAAAAACAGGAATGGCGGCTATTTTCATATCTCTAGCTGTATTTATTCAGTCCACAAAGGTTCAAATGCATCACGAGCTATCTAAACCTTTTTCCTTAGATTTTAGTTCAATTTCGATTAATGCTGCAGACAACAAAATGATATTGGTAAAGATATGGTTTGTGCGTAATGTAGGTTTGTGCGTTACCGTTATGTAATAGCACTGTAAGAAAATAATGAAGCAAAAGAGGCTAATTCTTGTCATCAGCGTCGTATTCCATGTCCCAATGTCTTGCACTAACTTTTGACATTATGAGGTCATTACCTTGTCTTGTACGTGAAATGTTTATTTCAACGAAAACGATGCAACAGGGTGCAACATTATTATAATATACGAAAACCTTCCCAAATCCATTCATCTTAGAATTTGAGAAAAATGACATTTCAAAACTCACATTTATAAAGGACACAGTACCATACTCAAAACTAATTGTAATTTTGCACGTGATGGTCCAAATCTTGCAGGTTTCTCAAACCTGCAAGATTCGGACTAACACATGCAAAATTGTATTTACAATTACAAACTGTTTCAACTTGTATACATACTCGTAGGTAGGCCTAGAATGTGTTAATATGTGTCATAGTATCTTGACCGGACTATAATGAATTATATTCACGGAACGAACTATTTGTTTTACGTTTTTAAAGCCTCTCTTACAACCAGTTGTGCGTCTTTTTAAATCGTACGTTTTAAAACTCTACAAAATCGCACGATTTATAAAGACGCGCGACGGGTTGCAAGAGCGCCTCAAAATATTGTCCGGTCGATTCTTTGCTGCGTGTAGTCAGCGTCGTGGTTGCGTCCTCCAAAATCGTACGTTGCACGTGCGTGCATTGCACGACTAAACGTACGTTTTAAACGCAGACCGCACGCAGGAGCACGTACGACCGCACGCAGGAGCACGTAAGAGAGGCTTAAGCAACGTTTTGCCTTGAACATGTTAGAGGGGTTTTGATTGGAAATTGTTAAACCACCACCACCAACATTACAACAGCAACAACAACAAAACAAACAAACAAACAAAAACACACAAAATCGAACCAAACGACCAAACAAGAACACGTTCTTCTAGAATAATAAAAGCAAACACACTTATATATGAGGCATCTCATGAGAAAACCTGCCTTAATGACATGACGTGACGTCGCCGTAAAAGCCGATTAAAGTTAGGTCAACGTCGCGCAATTTGACGCGCAAAATTACGACACAAATCTTGTTCCTATCAAATTACAATACGGTATTTCTTTGATCTATTAATTCCATGCTTAATGAATAGGTTGATATATTATATGACAACTATAGAAATGTATTCAAAAGCTGAAAACTGAATTAAATGCTGAAAATTAGCTTTTCTTTCCGTGGTAGGCGACAGTCTTCCATGCAACACAACCGTGCAATTTTAAAATTAAGAGCTGTGGACTACACTTCTAAAGATCTCTCTGATTATAGAATAAAATAACACATAGATCATTAGATCTACAAAGTAAGCGTAGCTGGGGTGTTGATGATTCACCGTTTATAAATAGTCCAAAGTTGACTTTAAAAACAAACAAAGAAACCTAGATCTACCTGTCAGAATAGATATTTCCTAGTTGCAAATTGCAATAAATAATTCTCCGAAACCAATCTTGATCTGGATTTCACAAATCAGTACATCATCAAGTTTGTTGCTACGATATCGTAGCTAGATATTCCCTAAGCATTTTGAATTTCTAGTAATCATCCATCACTGATATTTCCACATGGATACACAAAAAGTAAAGTGAAGATGACGTCATATCAAGTTTGACCTAGAAACACTAGTTTACACTCAAGGGATAGTTATGAATATCTTAAAAGGGTATGCGCCGAGTTAAAGATCTCTAGATCTAACAAGAAGGGAAAAATGTTTCACACAAATGTTTTTCTTTGTTTTGTTTTTGGTATTTTTGCTTACCCAGTTGGTATAGAATAACTACGATGCTCTAGATTTTCCTTCACACTTCCCACAACAAAGAAAACTTTGGGTGGTCCAAACTCAATGTTGTGGCAAAAATCAAAACATTTTTCTTATTGAAAATAGAGTTTCTTCAATGCTTAGCAAATAATCTTTGAAAGAAAAGAGAAAAAAAGCTTGTTAATTGACTTCTAAACCGTTATCGTAAACAGTTGTCAAAACAGGAACATGTTTTGAATGGGATTGAAAGAGCGACATCAAAACGTTGAGTGTTGCTGTTCCAGTTTAGAAAAAGAATTCCACTTTTTTGTTGGTGGATACCAAAAATTGACATAGCAACGTCACTGCATTAGTGCTGCTTGTATATTTATGTTATTCAACCAAAAATGGAAATGGAAAACAAATGTTGAAGGATAAGGAGAAACGCTGGTTAATGGCATTTTTCTTAATTTCCATTAATGTTATCTAAAACATTACTCTAATGGTTGCGAAAACCTTTATGTGAATGAAACTCAGTGTTGAACAGCAAAACTATTAGCAGTTTCTTTCCATCTTTCAAAACTATCCTAAACTATCCCATGGATTTGGTTTGACAGTTGTACATGTAGGCTATGTGTGACGTCATTTTATCCAGACCTGCACATGGATGTTTTCAAACCCTTTCCCACACGGCACAAATTTAGGGTGGTCTTATTCAAAAGTTGTTGCAGACAACAAATGGGTGCTTTTTAAGAAACATTTAAGTATACAATCTAGATCTATCAAAGAAAATTAAAGGCAAAAGGAAAAATACTTTTGTCTCTGATATTTTCCCAAACCATTCTGTTAGGAATGTCAAAATCAGGTACAGTTTAAGGGGCGCGTATCTTATTCGTGTTTCAGCCCTTTCGTAAATAGACCTAGCATAATCCTAAACTGAATTTGAAAGCCTTTTTGTAGGTCACATTTAGATCTACAACTACGAAAAACAGAATATCTACTACTCTTACCATAGAAATCATCGAGGGAAAAGGAGTAAATTGATAATTTATCAGCATTTTTTACACTGTCATCCTGTCGGGTATTCCAAACCAGTTCTTAGCCTAGTGGTAGCTTGTAGTAGTATTTCCCGAACAAGACCGTCTAGTTTTGGAAGAGTTCAATTTACCAGACTGATTAAAATATTTGCTGACGATCTGAGATCTCTTTTCTATAAAACATGTTAATGTATTAAAGTCGTTTGTGGGCAATTGATACATAAGACATTATGATTCCATTTTGATGCACTTTGAGATGTGAATTGCTCGCTGGAAAGGTGTTCCATTTTTTTTTTTTTTTTTTTTTTTGCCTTAGAATAATTTCTGACCACACTCTTCTTCGATCTAAATAAGCCTTTCCGAAACAACTCTATTTTAAGCTCGTCAAAACTGAAGGGAGTTGCAGACAAAAAAACTAAATGCTTAAAGGGACATTTCATTCCAATTTCAATTTTTTAAAGTATGTCTTGATGCCAAGATTCGTTATTCTAATGAGTATAAATACTATTAGTTTTTTCAAGTTGTTGCCAATAAGCGAGAAACGCGCATTTAAAGTTGAGCCATAATCGATAAATTGCATATAAATCCGAACTGTTGTCCACAACAATTTGTTCAATTTTAACACAAAAATATAAAATTCTCGTAAACGGCGCAATATTTTGGCTTGAAATTTTCAGAATTTTCAAAAGGAAATATGCTCTTTCAGATAAAAATAAAAGTAAAATTTATGACAAAAAAATCTGAAATGTCACTTTAAACTGTAGGGATCTCCAGAATGTAGCAGAGAACGTTGTTATCTTTCCCTGCAAGATTTTCTACAACCAACAAGTATTTGATGATACATGTCGCGGGATCGTCACAAAGTGTCATAGCTTAGAAATGTTAAAAAAATACACATAACTGCAGAGGTTTCTAGCTATATATTGTGTCTCTAAATGGTTTTTGACTTGTTTGATTGATCACTTTGATGAACGGCATTTGTCGCGTCGAAGAATACGGCGGCGATCACTGTGTTTTCGACACTCCAGAGAGATTTTCAGTGGGCAAGTGTTAAAGGCAAAAAGAAAAGAAAAAAATCTGCACTGTCATGACTTTACATAGACATTAGTGGTAGATGTTGTAGGCCCTATTGTTATTATATTTATTCTAGAGTCATAGAGGCGACACATTGTACGTCTTAAAAATCGACGTAATTGACGTCATGTTTACAAGTGTGTTCAACAACGTTATCATAGGTTATCGTTTAATATCAGTAAAATCGTTAATATTTGTCACATTGAACTAATTATGGTGTCACATGAAAGAAAAATTGTCGTTGCATTAAAATATGCAAAAAAGTGAAAATCGATTTTTTTGTCATTTAGGCAGCTTTTCTCACGAGGCACCTCATATAACTTTTCAGTAACTTTTATTTCCAGAGAAATGTACTTTTGAGAACGGAAGGCAAATCTCGAAGTAAGACAGCACAAACCACAATAATAGATAGTGATATTCTATGGACTCTAAAAGAATTTGCACTCTCTTTGGAAGAACTGCTTAAAGTACTGTTAAAAAGGTCAGAATCTGGTATCATCGCTTTTCTTTTTGCTTCTTCAGAAAGCTTTGTAACTGTGACTCGTTTTCAGTTGCAGTTACGAGGTTATAAAAGCAAATCAAGAATAATATATTAAAAAGCTTTGCAGACGAAAAATTAACTATGATGAAAACAAGATTTGTGCGCAAGATAGCTCAGGCAGTATTGAGGCAACGAACAAAACTTTGCTTTAAAGTCATAGAAAATTTAGTTGTTTGGGAAAGTCTAAAGGATGAAGTCATGCAACAGAATAGGGAACGATGTTATCAGGTAAAACGTGACATAATTTCGGAAAAGCAACAGTATTTTGTAGGTTTTGTATTAAAATCTCGTAACTATGGCTTCTTTCAAGTAGTAGATACGAGATTTATAACGACACCGACTGTTTATCAATGCATAATGGTAAACCAAATCTATTTTAGCACAAAATCAATGTTTTTTTATTGTTCCCGGAGCCAGTGGTTTCATATTTTGAGTACGTTTACGTTACAATTTCTAATTGATAGAATGACAATTCATTTCTCTGATTATTAACCCTTTCCCAAACAAGACCTGTTTTGGCATTCGTAAAAGAAAAGCCCCGGAAACGGTTGAAGCGAAGGAATGAATTGCTTTTCATTGTGCCTCCATATATTTCTGTGCGATATATTTTAGATAAATACTATTAATTTCAGAGCCAATTTTGTCGTCTGCAGCAGCTTTGGAAATGGAACAGTCTAAACTATTGATAAAGATTAACAAGGTTTTCATCACGATATTTTCATCTTCGTCAGCAATTAACCCTTTCCCAAATCACAAATTACTAGGATGGTCAAATTAGAAAGTTGTTTCAGATGACAAAATGAATGTTAATTCGAATATAATTTATGTATAAGATAGCAAAGAAAATATTGAGGCAAAAGGAGAAAGTGCTGATTATCAGCACTTTTTCCTTTTGCCTCAATGTTTTCCCAATCCTTTTCTATTAAAGACGTCATAAACCGGTCTTGTTTGGGAAAGGGTTTACTGTAAATGACGATGCTAG
The DNA here is from genome assembly GCA_963680895.1 of Fragum sueziense. Classification (NCBI taxonomy): domain Eukaryota; kingdom Metazoa; phylum Mollusca; class Bivalvia; order Cardiida; family Cardiidae; genus Fragum; species Fragum sueziense. Next base: position 17,660,488 of record OY804599.1, on the reverse strand, counting down.
GAAAGTATCGGGTTACAAACAAGATCATTCATAGACAATTTTATCTTCATTGCAACACGATGTACTTTAAGAACATTTTACCAGACGACATTTGTTTTTATGCTGGTCCAATTTGTAACAGGCACCAACGTTGTGTTAAAAAAAGTAAAGAAAATGTGCGATAAATGGCAAAAGGAGAATGCTGCGTGCACGGAACTAGGGGGTCCTGACGTTACTAAAAGGGACAATTAAAATGATGTTTGGATTTTAAAGTAGGCCATTCCTAATGGGATAAAGATAAATAGACCTAACGATTCGTGCAACGTCGTTAACATTCGTAAAGCATCCGAACATTTTCGGGCGACAAGTCGTAAACATTCAGCGGTGGAACAAAACACTGACTGAAACTTGGATGGAAAAGGAGAGATAACTTAAGTTATGAAAAGAAATTTATTCCGTTAACTTTGACTGCAAAGTAAGAAAAGTAAAAATTTTGAAACATTTGAGCCAGAATCTGGAAAATGGCTCTCTGTGTCATATGATAAACCATACATTCAGATCAGCCAATCAGTCTGTGCCTATGCTCTCTAATGGCTTCTCCATTACTTGTAGCAAGTGTAGGCTATAAAAACGGATTCCTAATAGACAGCATTTGACCACAATCTGATCTTGAATCTTTGTTTCCTAAAATGCTGCTGTAAAGGCCCGTTTTTCAGATCCTAGCTGGCTCACTCTTGTGTATAATTCAGAACTGCTTGAATAAAGTTTGATATCAATGGTTCACGACACTGATGTGCGAGGTATAGGGCAATAGTGACCATATCGTTTTGTGTTGCTTTTCCAAATCTGAACACCTATACTCAACAAACAATGTAATATATTGTCTTAAGACGAACAGTAAAGATACTCATAAAACGTTAGTCTTTGTCAGTTGAAATCTGATACTGCATTGATTCACTTTAAAGATTGGCATCTTGGCCTCCATAACTAGGCAAACCTTCGATTATATATCGTCCGTCGTTTATCTATCAAAACATCGTAATGGCCACAGGTTTAAGCTCCACAGAAATAGCCTGTATTTCCTCATGTGATATTGGTTGAAAATAGTGATAATATTGATAATTAATACAATGATGTTGCTGTTTCACTTTCTTAATTAGTTCATGGCTGTTGCCTCATGTTTCCACAGCATCAAAACAACCGCTATTGTCCAACTCAGCAAACCAGGTTTTCTTACGTAACGTCGGTCACGTTCAAAAATGTCGTAACTACAGCTTATTGAAGCTGTAGTTACGATATTTTCGAATGTGACCGACGATACGCAGTACACGTATACCGATTAAAATCCTTCAAATAATTGTTAGCATGTTTAGCTTTTTCCTTGGACAATATATTTTCTTCCTGAAATATTATGAGGTTATTTAACATGTCTTTGTACAATACTGAATTCTATTGGATGAATACTTTGCAGAACGAGGCTATATTTGGACGAGCCGATAGGCGAGTCTAAATATAGACTTGTTCTGCAAAGTATGAATCCAATAGAATTCGGTATTGTACAAAGACATGTTAAATGACCTCTTTATTTCACATCATTTTTTTTCACACAAAACATGACAAAGATTAATTTTGTATAAAATTAAGATCTAGATCTAATTACTTTTTTAAAAATAGAATTCCAACGTGAAAAAAGGAAGAAAACAACATAGGCCTGTGTCATGAAAAAAATGTAGGCCTCATGTACATTTCTAACGCTGTGAAATATACATGGCATCTGACATTAAATCTATATTTATCGATTTATGTTTGTCTCAAAAGATTGAATAGACCGTCATAAATTATGATAGTGTGAAATGTACATGAAATTTGTCATATAAACTATCTATTATGTCATGCGTAAATCAACAATGTAAACATTGACAGAAAAGGAGAAATTGCTGATAAACGGCAAATCTCCTTTTCTCTTAGAACTTTTTTGTCAAGCCTTTTAATGGACATCAAATCCAGGTCTTGTTTGGGAAAGGGTTAAGTGTGATTTTTATCATTGCTGCAAATTAAATGCGCTACAATTCAGAAATGTTTTGAAATGAAAATAATCTCTTTCGTGATGTTTAAAATCATTTTCTCCTTTTGTCTTAATGTATTGCCAATGTGTTTTTTTCAATCACAGAATCAAAGCTATGTCTTGTTTAGGACAGTTAATTCAAAATATCATGTTGAAACAAACATTCAACTCTAATGCACAATTTTGCTTTTGCAAACGAGAACTCTACTAAAGGGAGATTACTCTTCGATGCGAATATGGATATTTTGTACTGCAGCCTCGATTTGGGAAAAAATCCATATTTGTACGGTTCAATCGATATTTGTAGGGTTCAAATGAGTGCAATGCATATTTGGACGGTTCAACCGGTGCATCGTACAATATCGATCTGGCCGCTTTGGAGTATCGAGAATCCCGTGCGTTCACGCAATTATCTCGTGCGTGCAATACGGCTCTAGGTATTGTATACTCACGTGGTACGAATGGGGTGATTTGATTGGTTTACTACTTTCGGGTGTGAAATAAAACATAATACTAAACAGTACAATCCACACAGACTTACCAGGACCGACACTTTTAACAGTTTTCTATTAGCGTACCGGGTTTCTGGGGATCGCCTAAACAAGAAATTGTTTGGATAAAGACAAATAAGCACTTCTTGCACTCCTTTACAGCAAAACAAGTTTTATTTTTTTGGAACATTAATAGATTGAACTTCTTATCAAATGAAAAGCAACAAAAACCTACAAATAGATTTTATATAGCTATTTAATCAGACTGAACAACATTTGTCAGTACACGAAATCGTGATGAAGTTCTCTTTATTTATATTAATATATAATTTTGTATCTATATATTTTAAGTTTTAACCTTTTCCTGAACAGCAATAATTTTGACTGTTCTTTTTCTTTAAACAGCTGCAGGCGACAAAATGGTTAAAATAAAAACAGGATTTGGAAATAGCACAGGAGATTTTGAGAAAAAGGGAGCAAATTCTGGTTATCAACACATTCCTCTTTTGTGTCAATATTTTTCTATTTGGAAAGTTGAAAGCATCTGCTATTGTTTAGAAAAAGACTGAGTATCATAAAATCAAAGCAATGTTCTGTCTAAAGTGCATTATTTGAGAAATAATAAAATTACAGATTATAGCCAGTGCCTACAGGTTATGACATTTCACAATCTTCTATTTCTATATCTTTATGCCGTCTAACTATTTCCCAAACAAGACCTGGTTTTGAAGTCCCTAATAGAAAGGGCTTGGGGAAAGATTGAGACAAAAGAAGAAAATACTGATAATCAGCATTTTCTCATTTTGTCTCAATATTTTTGTGCTGTATTACTCACAAATTTTACCTTTAATAATGTCTATTATGTTGTCTTCAGCAGCTGTCATATTGGGCCACCCTAAACCTTTGTCGTTTGGGAAAGGGTTAACTATTTCCCAAACCACAAAACTTTAAGCTAGTTAACTTTCAAAAGTTTTGGAAACAAATAATAATAATTATTGACATATCGGATATGAATAGATGTACATTTGCAGCAACGAATATGGTGGATATGAGAAAATGTTGGTTTTCAGAATGTTCATATTTTCTCTTAACAATTCCTTAAAAAAGTAGCGTAGATCAAAACCAGGGATCGTGTGGTGGAAAAGTTGTGTGGTATAAAAAAAAATAAAGCTTCCTTCAAGTTCTTTTTTCTTTTCTATTTAGAATGATTATTATTGTCTAGTTATCTAAAAACACTACTAAAAATACAGACAATTGATCTCAAAGATGGTCGTTGACGCTTTAATCAGTTTTTTTCTATAAAGGTGCTAGTACATTCAAACAATAATGGAATATTTTGAAAAGAAATAATCTATGCTTTACCAAAGGATTCCTGGAAACAAATTAACAAAAACTAAAAGAAAGAGTTGTGAAAGAAAAAGATTAAAACAACCTTAAATCGTCGTAAAAGGAACACTTAGCTTTCCTGGATATATTAGTTCGACATATCCGATCTTTTTAAATACAATAAAAATATAATTTAAAGACCAATTCAAATCAAATCTCAAATCTCAAATCAAATCTTAAATCAAATCTCAAATCAAATCAAATCAAATCAAAATTAAAATCAAAATCAAATCAAATAAAATCAAATAAAATCAGTCAATCAATCAGTAATTGTGTTTGTTAAATATATTACCACGAAACTATCTGCGTTTACAAGGTAACTAAATGTTACTAATTGCTTCACATTTTACTTTTAAATTTCAAAAAAAAATGAAATGTTTCATATGGGAAAGGGTTTTGAATTTATTGAACATTATGGCACTGTAGATTGCCAGTTTGCTATCAAATCAGTTGAATAGTTTTCTGGGAAATGGTTGAGTATTGGGGGGGATTAATTAAGTAATTCATTGAATCACATGGTGCCATGGGTTTGTCAGATTGCTTCATAGTGTTTCTGTCTTGTCTTGTCCTAGCGGCTGTAGAGCGATGGCACGAAAGCGGTCCAGGTTCACAAATAAAGAGCGGCCCTCTAGATTTTTACCTGCCAAATTTAGACGCGAGCAGGAAGAGAGGGTGAGTCCAGAAGTATTATCCTGCATAATCTCCTGCAGCGTCGATGGGCGAGAGATAGCTATTTCTGGGTGCCTAATAATCCGTGTTTTCTCTGACGAAATTCGCTCTTTGATATGTTGATGTCTCTCATGTAAATTACACAAGCGACATCTACATATCAAAGAGCGAATTTCATCAGCGAAAACTCGGATTAGGTTCCTAAACATCTGTATAGGCGCTTGGAAAATGGCCTCTCTCACTCAATCGACAAGAGCTTGGTTGGCCAAAAACGAAAGTGTACATAAGTGAGGATATATTGAGCATATGAATCTAACCGAACGAATTACTAGAATCAAGACTATATATGCGATGAACAATTTCGAAACTATAGATAATCACGGATTTCTTTGACAATAAGATTGTAAATTCACCCAAAGTGGCTGTCGCAGTGTCCACTTATTTGATATCTCAGTCTGCCTATCCAAATAGTTACCAATAACATTCTGATCGTTCCGCAAAGATCACCTTACAAGTTTATATTCTTTCTATGAGCACAACAATACGAACATATTGCTTTAGAATGTAATGTCTGTTTTTGTACAACCAAGCTCTCAGCGTGAACCACACATACCACGGACCCTCTCCAACACTCTCGACTGCACGGCCATATACAATCGACACTCGTTATGTCGACATCGGATAAGTCGACTTTTCGCTTAAGTCGAAGTTCAAATCTGGTCCCGTCCTCATCAATGGACATATTTTTTTTCCAAATAAAATAATTTCGAACTGAATATAGCTATTGAAATATAGTAGGAAAAGGATAGAAATTGCTCGACACGAGCAATTTCTTTCCTTTTCCTACTATATTTCAATCATAGACACATTAAATATCTTTTTCATCGAAAATTAATCAAAAGCGGATATGTCGAACTCCGGATATGTCGAGGTATTTTGACGGCCCCTCCGACTTCGACACAACGAGTGTCGACTGTATGCGCTTTCCTGCTTCATTACGTTTGTTTTGTCACATATAATTTTATACGTTACCCAACATGATATATACGTTACCATGCATGATATATTCGTTAACCAGCATCATGTTCACCATGTAAAAATGCCAGAGAAACAGAAAAGATGGGTACTTGTTCTCTGTTGTTGTTGTTATTTCAAATCGAAACCGCATGTGTTCATTTGAATGGTCTAGAGAAGACGATTAAGATATGTTTTAATCAACAATCATGTATGGTATTTTGCGTTTTTAAAAGCTATTGCCACTTCCCATCTGTACGTCTGTAAGAAAGTGATCTTTTGAGTTTTCTTTTCTCATTTTCCACCGTGTTTGTTTGCTGTGGTCCTGTCTCCACTTTCAGTTTGTAAAATAAGAGTTATACATGCATTTGTCATATTGTCCTGCCCATATGACTGTTTTCATAGCAGTTTTGTATGGCAATGTGCGGCTTTTAGAACACCTAAAAAATCATTTGTAAACCACAAAAAGTTAGCTCTCATATTTTTTTTTATAAATGCAAACATGTATTCCTGTATTATATAACTTTGAGTCTTTTATATAAATACTGGGTTTATTTAAACATAAATTTGTTGTTTTTGCTGTATAAATCTGTGCATCTCGTGTCGGATTTGTTTATTTGGTTTCTGAATGATAATTTCAAAAAATGTTTTTTTGCTTCCTTGTTCCGTAGTTTTAAGTTCTCATTACATTATTAATTTTGATCGAAAATAATTTTGTGTTAATGAAGTTAAAAACTCACTCATCTTATTTCGAAAAAGTGTTTATCATTCAATAGCTTTGCCGGTAACAGCATGCATTGTGATTAAGCCCAGGTTGCCAAGATTTGTTTTCGATTATCCCAACAGTCGTCATGTAGCATATCGCTGCTTTTCAACAAAAACCTCGTAACTGCAGCTTGTTTTAAGCTGCAGTTACGAGGTTTTTGTTGAAAAGCAGCATATATAAATGTATAAATACCCGACCTTGGACGTATTCCAGGAGAAGCGGTTTTGATTATATACCTGCCAACACAACGTGTAACTTACCTTTATTTACCTTTCTCTCAACCCTCCCACAAACAACTAAGTGTTAGTCTGATTCAAATTAAGGTATTCACCCCTAATGAGATACAGGAGACGTCGATATTCGTGTATCATTCGATCAGTCGTTAACCATTCGTTGCGCATCAAATCCTTTTCGGGCGACGTCATAAACATTAGGCGGTGGAACCTTCCACCGCCGAATGTTTACGACGTCGCCCGAATAATTCCGACGTCGCGCGAATCCCATTATGGTTGACAGAAATGTCTTCTTTTCTCTCGATGCTTTCTAAGACTGCTTGTATTTGGTACAAAACAAGGCAGGGTATCGTTTGGAAAACCTTTCCCATACAAGTTAATTTATACATGTCTGAATGAAAGTTGCTGAAAAAGAGATAAAAAATGAATGTTATCAAACATACAGATACAGTTTATAGCCAAAATATTCTTGGGGGAAAAGATAATTTTCACACTTCATAGACGTCTATTTTGGTGTGACTTGTAATAAGCTTAATTAATGAAGTTTTTATTCCTCGGAATCAAGAGAAGCTATCGTCGCCTTTCTTCAATAACCTCGTTACTGCAGCTGATTCTAAGGTGTAGTTATGGGGTTTTCGAAGAAAATCAGCGATATCTAGAATGTTTAGTCATTATAACCGAGACAGCAACTTGAGAGATTCTATTTTTATTTTTTATAAGTCGCTGCTTTTCAACGAAAACCTCGTAACTGCAGCTTAAAACAAGCTGCAGTTAAGAGGTTTTCGTTGAAAAGCGACGATATTTTACCTGTGTATAACCGCACCCAAATATTCCTACCTCGTTAACCAGAACTTTCAAAACAGTAATACGATTTTTTAAAACTGATGAGAATGAAGAAAAGACTGCTTTCAGTATATACATGTATTTTCATAATGAATTAGAAAAGCTGTGAAAAGCTATGTTATGTTTATATGAATCGGTCAATCAAATCCACGTATATATAGGAAATATAATGCTAAATTTCTCATTCTTTCGTGTTAGTCGTTGTTTTTTCCTTTTTTTTTAATGGTTTAAGAATTTCAATCAGTCTGATTAGACTACATCCATTCTGAATATAACCCAAAATGTTCTTAAGAAGCTTCTTGACAACCTTTCTAACTGAAGGCATATTACAACAATAATCACCATGAACAGGTTGAGCTATTTATAGGCTAATCCGGACTCATCATTGTCTCTTTGGGTCCTTTTTCTAGATCACGAGGCACGTATATTTTTTACCATTATTTCGGAAAGCCCAGAAAATACAAACAAAAACAAAGTTTAGAAGTATCTTAACCGTGTATGCTTCACTACATAGTCCGGTCACAACATTACGTTACATGTTTACAGATTTTTACTTTTTAACAATACAATATCGAATGCTAAACTACATACACGTAATAAAATTTGCTGGTTATATTTCGAATCTTGCAAATGTCTTACACATGCACTATTTGAACAAACGCATGCAAAATTCTATCGGAAATCAAGAACGCATTTGCCTTGTTTATATCGGTAGAATTAGTAAACATGTGTGATAATACAATGACTGGACTATACCAGTGTACTTGCCAACAGGTACACGGAGTTGGTGTACATCTAGCTGATTCCAGGAAAAGTAGCATGTTTGCACATTCCAACTGTCAACTTTGATGATTTCTTGTTCTTACAAACACCGGTTTATACATCAGACATAACAATCATCCACAAGTTGTGAGAGAAATACGAAATGTGACTGTGGCGTTCAGGCTTAACCCTCATCCTACCAACTGGGGTCAATCTGACCCAACGCGCCATTTTTTGCGTGACATATTTTTACCGCATTCACCCTGGTGTCTAAATTTTAGGAGTTTGTTGGTCTACCACAACCTTCTTCATGTCGAGCAACATTTTCAGATTTTAGCAAAAATTGAGTTTGTAATATTGATTTTTTGCTGGGGTCCGTTTGGACCCCACTATAATTACTCTTTATTATAACTATTTTAACTTATTTAAATTTTTTGTTAAAAAAATCTCCATCTAAAAAAACACTGAATGCATTTCAACCAAACTTCACAGGAATAATCCTTGGGCAACCCTCTCTGAGATTCCTTCAAGGAATTTTGATTTGATAAAAAATACCCGACTTATCTGCCCTTGATTGCCCAAAATTGCGGTTTAGACTAATTTTTTAATATTTTTTACTCTCACATCAACAAATTCTGACTAATCAAAACAAAACATAATGTTGGTGACTATGATATCTTGCCTGAGTGCAATTTTCAGTTTGATTGAAATCTTAGATCATGAGTTATGTGCCCTTGAATTCTATGCAAAAATTGCATAAAATAGTAAAATAAATACAGGCCTATGGAGCGATTCAATTCCTTTAGGGCCTTCTAGTTTTTCATTTCCGTATGTTTTTGTGCTATTATCATTTATTAGTAACCAATATAACATTTAACCAAAGAATATGTCTTTTGTGAAACATATTTTTGTCATGAAATTCAGAATTACGTGTTGGGTCCAAATGGACCCCAGTTGGTAGGATGTGTATGTAAAATATGTTGGTAGGATGAGGGTTAACCAATTATCAACCGACAAAATTTAAGGGTGGTCCGAATTGAAAGATCCTGCAGACGACAATTTCAAGTGAATGGAATTTTTAATTTTTAGGTCCTTTTGGTTGGAAAACATTGTGGAAAATGAAAAAATTGCTTGTCACAAGCAATTTCTTCAAGCAATTTCTTCATTTTCCACGATGTTTTTCATGGCCATCAATTTGGGGGGAGTAAAAAGTCATTGTGTGGTAATGGGTTAATTGTTCGGACATTGTTTTATTGTGGAATGTATAGTTCAAAAACGAAAGAACACATACAATATCATGGCATTAATTTCAAGTCAACTGCCAAACTCCCGTGAAATCAAAAATGATATTTTGCTTGACAAATCGCGTTTTCGTTACAGATTTCCCCCACTTTATTCCTGCAAAAATAAGTACAGATTAACCCATTACCACACAGTAACTGTTTTTGACTCCCCACAAGGTAATGGCTTTGGAAAACAACGTGGAAAATGAAGAAATTGCTTGTGACATGCAATTTGTTCATCTCCCACAACGTTTTATACGTAAAAAGACCAAAAATGCAAAATTTCATTCACTTGAAATTGACGTATGCAACATCTTAGAATTTGGACTACCCTAAAATTTTGTTGGCTGGTAATGGGTTAAGCGACGGGTCTGAGTTTTTTTAATGTCGATTTAGTAATACTAATGTAGTCCTCTGTATCACCTTTGAATTTGTACCAGTCAAGAAAAAATATGTTATTTTTGGAATGGACGGAATAAACTTTCCAACTGTTATTAAATTAAAACTAAGAGGATATAATTATTGTAGGCGTAAGCCCACGAAACTTGTCTTTAACCCTTTCCCAATTATTATGATACGTTTTTTTTTAATTTCTCCAATTTGACAGCTGGTGCAAATACCAAAATGAATGAATATCAATTAATGTGAAATGTCGACAATATAGCATAGAAATAATGGGGACATGAGTAATTTCTATCAGTATTTCTTTTTTTGCATCAGTTTTTTTTTCAAAATCCCATGGACATGTCAAAAGCATACCTTTGGAGAAAAAAAGGTTAATGTGTCTCAGACAATTTTGTACAACAGGATAACCTGACTGAAATGCCATTAAATGCCATTAATATTATGTTACTTTCACAGTTTATACATATATTTGGGATGGTAATAGCTTATAAAATGATCACACATCCTCTTAGTGCAGAAAGGTTAACTACAATAATGCTCATTTCTCCTAGAAGATTTAACCCTTTCCCAAACGACAAAATTTTAGGGTGATCCACTTCAAAAAGAGCCACAATGGACAAGATGGATGTTATTTCAGATAGAATTTGTGTAAGATATGGCATAGAAAATATTGAGACAAAAGGAGAAACTGCTGATTATCAGCAGTTTCTTCTTTTGTTTCAATGTTTTCCCAAGCCTATTCTATTAGAGACGTCAAAACCAGGTCTTGTTTGGGAAAGGGTTAAACAAAACCGAGGCCGTGATCATGGCGAATTCGGTAGAGCATCGGTCGTATTCTGAATACCCCCACTGACATTTTGTCCCCTATCCATGACTGGCTAAATGAGATGAGCAGCTTAGCTGAGCTCGGAAAAAATGTTGTGTTAGAACTGGCGAGAGCAACGACATGGCCATGTACTTCAGCTGCCACAATTTGACCGAAAATACCGTCTAGAATGATGAACATAAGCCCTATAGATTCAACTGATGTTAAAGCGAAAGCGCAAATATCGTATGGACATTTTCAATAAACAAATAGAATCAAACAACAGCTCGTTTTGACGTCGACGTCCTTTGTTGAAATAGCTTGGTTAAACAGGGAAAGAGAAAAATGAAAATGCTTAAGATCAAGACTCTAGCGAAAAGTGTCGACAATGATCAGATTGTACAGACAACAGAGACTGGACACGAAAGACTATTTTACACTTCGACGAATCGCACTTTCGATTTTTTTTCCATGATTTTTTTTTAAAGAAGCCAATCAATCAATTAAAAGTACAAATATTTAGCACTCCTTGTCACCGCGACAGAGTCCGCTTTCAATTAAGTCGATTCTGTAGAGGATTGAACCAAGTCATGTATGAAATAGTGTATCCTAAAATAACATGAAGATAGAATTACGATTCCTAAAATAACCGTTTAAGAATGTACGAGGGACGGTCGGAAAGTAGTTGGACTTTTCGTGCTGCTGTCTCTCCATTTGCAACTGTATAAACACATTATATATTGGTGAAATCTACATCCATTTGCCAATAATTTAGTCAGTTTATTTTCAAAGAAAGTTGAATATATGCAATATTCTGTCCACTTATATGTGAAAGGGGTTTTATGTACCATAGGCTATTTGTTAGAGGAACAACAAGGGTAACCAAAACAAAAGAACAGTCTAGTCATTTTAATCGCGAAGAATTTAATTTTTTGAACTACATTATCACTGAAGATTGAATAATGGTTCATAATTCCGAACTTGGGATAAAAACTCAGTCACAGCAGTCATAGAAACGAGCTGGTTCCCCACCTCTGAATAGATTAAGCTTTTACATTCGGATGGTAGTCATGTTTGTTGCTTTTGTGGATTCACGAGGTCTGATAGTTAGTCATTTCATGTGAAATGGTAAAAACTGTCATTGCTAAGTACAATTCTGAAGTAATTCAGAAAAAAAAAAACAAAGAATAAATGCTGAAGTAAACGCGTCCCAGACTAGCAAAGAAAAATGTTTTCTACTTTACGATTACGCACGCTCCCATACCACCGCATCTACAGTGGAGATTATCAAATATTACCCATGACAAAAGTTGTTTTACTCTTCTTATAGCCCAGGCCCTACCCCACACGACTTTTATTTGTGTCTAGAACTGATGAAAATGCTTGCTGAGAAGAAATTTGAGACCAGGGCGCCTTTGATACCGGTGGTTACACAGTACCTAATACAGTGGGTCTACGTCATGGTTAATAGTGGCAATAGTAAAGCTCCTACGAAGATGGCAAAAATGCATAGACATAGATGGATAATTTCTTTAAACAGTGTAGAAAGAATTTTGTTAAAAAATTAAATGGTTTTAGAGAACTAGTCAAAAGTCCAACTACTTTCCGACCGTCCCTCGTAGTCCTCAGTTTAGGTTTCTCAAAACAACAAAAACAATGACTTATCAAAATTCAACGTACTGACATGGTACAAAATTAATGTTACGAAAGTAAGGATAATTAAACATATATTAATCTTGCCAGCGTTCAGTGAAAATGTTGATCAACAGCATTTGCTCCTTTTCCACCAATACTTCTAAACGCCGTCATTATCGGAGACATCAAATTTATGGTTTGTCTTTTAAATGTTTAATGGCGAACAAATTCTGGCCAGGTATGTGCTATTGTCGTTCAACCCGTTTTGCACTTTGTATAAGCCTTAAGGTATTCCAACCCAAATCAGATTCATGCGACGTCGGAATATTGTTATTAGGGCGACGTCGACAAACAATTATTGGCGGTGGAAATAGTCCTTTTCTCAGATCCCGGCTCAATTTTGTTTTTCGAGATCCTAGAAAGGTCTTTGACCGTCTGTTATTTCAGTTTATGGCCTAAAGGTGGTCTGTAATTACCAATGAGATAGTTTAGCGGTACTTTCCAAGTATGGTTATACAAATTATGATCTTTAAGCACGATATGAGTGCGCGCGCACTAAATTAAATCGAGCACATTTTCATCTGGTTTATATAACAAATCGGGATGAAGTACAAATTAGTGCAAATTAGTGCGTGGAAAGCAGTTACATCACGGGGGATGATCACGTGGATCAGAATTTCAGAAGATCTTCAATAATTTTGTTAATTATACGCTTTAGATTGACAAAATGGAATTTTTGAAAGTCAGCTGTTGAAAGAATTATTGAAGATCAACCAAAATTTTGGTTGATATTTAGAAACTTTTTTATCAGCTGATTTTCAAAAATCATTCTCGTCCAGCCTATCCCTGGCATTTTGTCACCTTCTCTGCTTAAAACCGAATTCAAATTGGTCTTTGGTCAGGTATTAACAAAAATATTGATGACTTTCTTAAATTCTGAGTCACGTGATAATCCACCGTGTACATGTACGCGAAATATGAAGACAAGAAAGTTGACCATGGACAATGAAATTAAAGTAATAGATGGGCAAAAGGACGAATGTAGAATACACCAAAGGCCCATACCTTAAATACAAAACTTACATTTTCTGAACATTTTTATAATAGTTTTCTTACATAGGCATAAGAATCTAAGTATAAATTTATTTTGTATATCCGGTAATGTTTAAGATGAGTTGGGTATGTATCGTCCATTGAACACCATGCCATAACTGCGTATGGGATGATCTACTCTCTTAAGAACAGAGCACATTCTCTCTTCATTCCATTATGATAGAATGATATCATATTTGATGGTTTAATCAATAGACCTCGGCTTTGGAGAGTAGGGATGATCTAAATTCGCACAATGTAGTATGATAAAGAATTTGGCTTAGTATTAGATACCCCTCTGAAATGTTGTATACATGTATAAATCGTGAATTATAGATCTATATCTTGTATGTAGGAGACATACTTAGTAAAAAAGAAATAGTCGATAGTCTCTTTAAGACAGACTAAATTCTTTATTAAACATTTGTCCATCTTTGCCCTATTCGAAGGCTGCTTCAAACGACAAAATGAATCTCGATATATCCAGGTTTTGCGTATGATATAGCTCAGAAAATATTGGAACAAAAGAAGGAAATGGTGAATGTAAGCATTTTTTTCTGTTGTCTCAATGTTTTCTCCAGCCCATTTTTAGGGACGTCAAAACCAGGTCCATTTTGGCCAAGTTTAAATAATTCAACATGTTTTATTCCATCTCTCTGTTTTGTATACATGCAATTATATCACTTACTCGTATCATTGTATATTTCAGCGTGCTAGGTCCGTGGTTCGTACATCGACATACTCCCCAGTTCCAACCCGCTCATATGACGATGACTATCTCTACGTGCCGTTCAAACCTGTATACACACCCTATGGAAGATATGGTAAGTTTTATTGTCGAGAAACCAATAAGCCGCATGTCGATATCTAGCAAAACGTCGAGTGACCAATGTAATGACTTGTAAATTTAGCCATTTGTACCGGAAAATCTCCGACACTTATATCTTTATTTGTCTCACCAAGACCCTCACCAAGACAAATACAGAGATTTCAATGCTGGGGATTGTCTTGCAAGTGTATCAAATGTGAAAAAGACAAAGTATCGTAATTTCAGTAAAACGTTCAGTAAAATCTTCTCTGTTCTTGAAAGTCAGTTTCTGTCATTGTCTTTACCAAAACGTGTAATTCATTATGTCGTTCCCCTTATTTCTCCTGCAGTTACATAGGTTTTGCTTAAAAACAACAATATTTTACCTGGTTCCTTTGAAATCTTTGTGAATGTCTTTAATTATGAGCATCTAGATCTACTGATTTATCTCCCTTTTATTTTGATGACCTTGGTCAAACAAGTCTGTGAATGTTTAAAATGTTTCGTTTTCAAAAAAATCTGATTGGTTTTATATCACCAATTTTCATTAACCACCTCGTAACTGCACCTTACAACAAGCAACAGTTAAGAGGTGTTTGAAGAAAAGCCCCTATATCTTACATTATTTAAGTGCTGGAGAGTTAAACCTTGATCAAATTTTGCGACAGACAGATGTGATATTGCACAACCTTGTTCTCCATACGCCTTGCACGCACGTTCTTTTGTTCAAGGTCTTTTACTACTTTGTCGACAACAATTAGTTTCTGATACTTTTCAACGTCGATCTCATTCAGACATATTTCTGTACAAGACTCTTATTGATTTGAATTAAGGAGAACATTTACGAATCTTTATTGGAAGACTGACTTAACCCTTTCCCAAACGGCAAAATCTTGGTGTTATCGAATTGGAAAGCTGCTCCAGACAACAAAATTCGTGTTAAAAAGGAAAGGGTTCGTGTGCAATATGGCACAGAAAACATTGAGGCAAAAGGAGGAACTGCAGGCTATCAGCAGTTTCTTCTGTTGTCTCAATGTTTTCCCAAGCTTCCTCGATTTTGGACGTCAAAACAAGGTCTTGTTTGGGAAAGAGTTAATCCTTATTGACTTACTTTGACGTCCTTGAATAAAAAGAGCTAAAGAAAATATCAAAAAGTAGAGACAAGAAGACAAAGCTGGTCACCGAAAATTTCTTCTATTCAGTTTGTCTATGCGTTTTTGTTCTCTTCATAGGACCAGACAGCTTTGATGATTGAGAAAGGTGTAGGGTAAGGAGGGGCAAAACGCCCAGGTGGGGTCAAACGCCCACCCCTATTATTTCGTCACTCGTTATGTCAATTGATATTTGTCTTGAATTAACACTTGAAGTATTCTTTTAGAAAGATGTCCATGCAATTTTTACATCTAAACGTCATTCAATTATCAGTATGCGAATAATTGTTTATTTTGCATATGTTTGATCTAATATTTGGGTAATGGGTTTTCTTGTGTATCTTATTTCAGTCCGAGTATTCAATCAACCAAAATGCATTTTATATTTATATGTCCAATTGGTCGCCTACACAAAAAGATAAAAAGAAAAAAATATCAACACATTTTTTTCTCTGGCCAAATTAAATCACCCACCCCCTTTGGGGCAAAACGCCTATTCTGCTTTGGGGCAAAACGCCCAGACTGGGCGTTTTGCCCCTTCCAAGGGCTAAATAGTGGGCGTTTTGCCCCTTGTATGGACAAGTAGGTATTCAGAAGTACTAAAATTTTCCTTTAAACTCAAAGAATGACTAAGGTTGGTACATATGACGAAATCCATTTACATTTCGTTGTCTACAAAAGAAAAACTGGCAAAAAAGACCGACTTTTCGCGAATTTATCAAACTTTTATGTCACCTGATAGATCCATGTGGGGCAAAACGCCCATGAAACGTCGATTTTGTGTTAAAATGAGACAATAAGACCATTTAATCTACTTTAAAGGGACCTTATAAAGAACATAACATCAGTATGTTTTAATTTGACTGATATGAAGATGCTGCAGACAAAGGACAGTAACACGTAACCACTTTTATAGACAAGTAAATTATGCCCAAATCTAGCCTTTACGCTTGATAAAAAATGTTGAAAATATAATAAAACCCATCCAAAATATATTTTTCCTAGTATATTAATTACAAACTAATTATATTCCTATTTTCCCCCAGGTATTTTCAAAATATTTTTTTTTATTTTTCATATGGGGCATAAAGCCCAGTGGTGGGCTTCTTGCCCCACCCCCAAAGGCGTTTTGCCCCGAGGGTGGGGCAAAAAGGCCAAATTTCGAGAAAAATTGTTTTAACGACAGTCATTTTTTATATCAAATGACAAAGCTGTTTTGTGTATAGACATTTGGGACGAAGGGCAAAGTTTAATTTCACGTTGAAACATTTACATTATACTTTGTTTGTTTTGTGCTACAGCGCTCTTTCCTTAAGGGGGGCGTTTTGCCCCTCCTTACCCTACATGTAACACAAACAGGGTGATAATGTTAAATGTTAACCACGTAACGACGTGTTTTTCATGTAGAGCTGGGATAATGGCGTCTCCTAATTTTTAAATAGGAACGTAAATGTCACCAATTTTCTTTTCTCAATGAAAATAATATGAATATTTCGCCAAAAGCCTCTGCTTCCATTTTTGTCAAGGACAAAGAGTTGTTTTGTATCAAATACGCCTATCCTTAGCCCTTTCTTGAATCAGGGATGAATGAATTGTTTCACCAACTAGAGTTTATGTTATCGTATTCATATCTATACAAGGCAGGCCAGCCGCCTCTAACAACCCGTTTACGAATCCATCCCCGTCCATATGAATCCACGTGGGTAGGTAAATTATGATTGTTGGTTAACTAGTAAGCGACGATTTAATCACTGTGTTTTGGGATTGTTGGTCAACTCTTTAATGAAAGTTGAAGGATTACAACCTATCATTACCTACAAAAGACTTCGTGCTTCATCGAGCGTCATCTGTGATAACGGACATCGACGATATCGAGGCATATCGTTAATTTCCGAACATCATCCCTGACAAAGGAAATTGCTGAGGGATATCTTGTAAATTTCCGTTGCTACGGATGATGCACGAAGATGCCGAAGTGTTTTGTATGTAATGATGGGTTGAAATCCTTACCTGCTATATTTCAGACACGACGGGAGAAGAAAACATGACCAGATCACAAATTAACCGAGAGCTGATCATGTCATCGGCAGCTTTAGAGGACAATTACGATCTCTCTCTGAGGTCACGAAACAGAGACAGAGACGTGCTGGCTGCAGCCAACAGAGCCATTGTGAGTACGGTCCATTACCGGGATGGGCGACCAAAATATCATGAACAATCCTACAACTAGCAATATGCATGTTGAAGCCTTGTCCATGTATTTTTGATTGTCCATCTACAATAAACCCTTATTGTTACCTTTCATGCAGTCAACACAGTGATTGTTAATACGAAAGTACGTCCCAATACCTGGTTAGGCGACCAAAATATGATGAACATGGCTTCATCAAGCTTAGTGTTCATGTTATTTTTATCGTCTATCAAAGAAATCATTGAGTAACCCTTTATTTCAGTTCAATATCTACAAGTATCATGATACAACAGTCATTTTAACCAATGTTTAACGTAAATCAGTCGTGGATATGAACTTTATGTGTTGCTATATACATTAAAATCCAGAAAGCGTTATTGTTGGCACATTTTGAGTAAGCATATTCCTCGAACGAGTTTACAGAAAATACTGAATCTCTTAAATATACTAGTCAAAACTCCTAACCGGCCACTTTGTTTTTCGAATTTTTGAAATGCTTACAAAAATCTGATTGGTAAGAATTTTTCTTTTATGGAAAGGGCGGCCATTTGAGGATCATTTCGCATAAATGTAGCGCGTTGAAAAATTAAGATGACTCTTTGGCATTGCATGAAAGACAAGGACCCCCATTTTCGGAAATCACAAAAACAGAGAAATTGGACAGAAATTGAAATTCAGGACGAAATAAAATAATGACATTTTCATATTTTTTCCTATCAACACTGCTAGTCAATCGACAAAGAAACATTATTTTCGAAGAATGATTTTAATTCTATACACTATTGCCCAGATATGATCTAATCTTCTACAAAAT
Organism: Fragum sueziense; assembly: GCA_963680895.1. Classification (NCBI taxonomy): domain Eukaryota; kingdom Metazoa; phylum Mollusca; class Bivalvia; order Cardiida; family Cardiidae; genus Fragum; species Fragum sueziense. The sequence continues at coordinate 17,642,096 of OY804599.1, read as the reverse complement.
ACCCCACCCACCAATGTTAAAATCGATTAAAATCAAAATTAGGGGTATAGTGAAACTTGTGTCCATTTGAAAACATTCAAGACGGAATATTGGCAACATTTTTATCTGTTATAGTTCGAAAATGATTACTGTATACAAGGATGACCAATGAGTGTGGTTATCCCTTCACTAAATATGTCATACATGACAGAAAATAAGTGGACGGTTAGAAGTTTTGACTAGTATAGTTTGTCCATGGACACTACACAGTACTCGTTTCGACTTTGTGAACGTTGCTACGGTTAAAATGTAGTTTAGGGATTCGCGTAAGCACTTGTTTCTCAAAATGTTGGCGCAATACAAACTACCCATATTTGTCAAACATTTCCACAACTATACAGGGTGTTTCATAATATGTGATACACATTCAAATGAATTAAAAGCATGTTCTTTTACTTCATACATTAACAATTCATACATCATTTTGAAGATGGGATAATGACATTTTATGCAACATGTCTATTTGGGACGTCATCTAACATGAGTTGTTTTTCCAAAATCATGCTATCCAGTGAAAGATGTCAGGGATTCTGAAGTTGTGTTTTGATAGAAAACCTGTTATTAATTCAATTAGGCGATTGAAGAAGATGTATTCATGTAAAAAGCTAATCAGTGTATAACTCAGACGAAAGAATTATTAAAAAGTTTTAAAGATAAGTACTTGAATAACGAAACTATAGCAAATTTCGTTAAGAGATTAAATGCCTTGCGACGTCATTTGGACGTCATTTCGATCAGTTGATGCGAAACACTGTATGTAATAAAAGGTGATGTCTGCTTAATCTGTTTAATGTTACTATATATGATTTGTGTCTAATATCCTACATTGTCTACCCTAACGAATGATACATTTTTATTGATGCAAGTTTGTATGAAGAATATTGTATATTTATTTCAAACTGTATCATAAATTATGAAACACCATGTATGTGTCCCATCTATTCGACATTATTTCACCATTTACATAATCATTTTGTCACTGCTTTGCAAACGTTGATTGTATTTTCAGTCCAAAACATTTATACCAATTGAAAATACATACCAACTTAAAAGTCTGTCTTCTCATTCCAAGTAAATTGTAGCATTCTGCAAGTTGTGCTGTGTTATACCGAAAACAAAATGTTACTCTGGTAATGTTTCAAGTAATTGACTTTGTAGAAATAGTGACCACTGTTAATTAAATCAAATTCTATACTTTCATTAAACGTATGCAGATGGCTTTTTAGTTATTGAATGATCAAACGAAGAAAATGCTGGTGATGATCTTGCATAGTTTCTCCTTTTTGAAACTGAAGAAACTTCTGTGATAATTTATTCTGATTTAATTTGATAAGTTTGTACCATAATATCAATCGATTTGGAATTAAGAATGTATTCTAATTAATAACCCTTTCCCAAACAAGTACGGGTTTTGACGTCCATAATAGGAAAGGCTTGGGAAAATATTGAGACAAAAGAAGAAACTGCTGGTTATCAGCAGTTTCTTCTTTTGTCTCAATATTTTTCTTGTTGTATTGTACACAAATCACAGCTTTCTCAACCTCCATTTTGTCATCTGCAGTGGCGTTAAAACTGGAACACGCTAAAATTTTGTATTTGGGAAAGGGTTAACTGTTGCAATGTCTAACATTTCAATCATCATTTCTAACGTCCATTTATATACATATGTATAATAATAAGCGAGTTAACTTTTCTATCTTAAGACCAACACATTGTGTCTTGTTTCAACAGTACATACATAACTAAAATGCAGATTTATGACGACTCCATACTAGTGTCTTTTCTAGCTAAGACTGCAAATTCTTTAGACAATGTCCGTCCCTTATTTTTTGTTCTGTTGAAACAAAAAAGACAGAGAAGGAGATTGTTGAAGATAGGTCAAAACAACCACTAAAAAGAAAATTATTAGGACGTGTATGTCCAGGCCCTCTTTTGTCATAAACCGATAATTTCCATCTAATCTGCTAGGAAATTATCCTTGTATGATAAAAGAGAGCTTGTATGAAAGAGCAAATACTGACATGTTTTCTTTTGCATTTGCTCAAAAATGAGTGTATGTCACTATGAAAATGATTGTTGACAATTTTATCAACTTTCTATTTTTCATTATCAATTTTATTGTACCAGATTAAACATGTCTTCTTTATTTCAGCATTTCACTTTCCTTCCCTTTGTCGAGATATCACGGTTTCAATCACTGGTTTATGATAGCATATTTGTACCCAATACCTTGGTGATTTCTTAGCACACTGCTAATATATCTATTTTAATGCAAGAAAGCCAAGGGCCCAACCCAACCTCACCTTTCCCAGTTTTAAGACCCTTTTATATCGGGAAAAGGTTTCGTGAGTTGCAACACCTTGAAGAACGAATACTTAGTAAATATATTAATATTATATTCTTGGTATATTATCTTTATGCGAGTAGCATGAAATGATTAAATGTGTGACCTAAATAGGTACTTCCATATAACATTATTTCACGATATTTCACATTTTCACATAGTACCAATATGTAATCACATACAAGCACCTTCCTCGATCTTTTCACTTTAGTTACCACATTTTGTTTCCGTAGTGTTCCTATTTGACCCAGTGATGATTTTTTCTGAATTTCCAAACTTTAATAACTCTATATACTCAGTCTAATCATATATCACTATATCCTTTTTAGTATCGGAATTATATTGCAATAACTATTTATAAGATATATACAGTCAGACCTCGTTAGAAGAATACCTAGTTAACATTTAAACATATCTGCATGAAGACTCCATACAAAATAGCTTTTGGTCTATCTGATAAGAAATGTGATAAAACGTGAACATGTTGAATAATGCTTCCGTTCAGTCACATTTGAAATCAGTAAATATAGACAACAGTTTTGTAAATTACAAACTTCTTAAAGTCAAGAAATGTCAAGTGTGTTATTTTAACGAGGTTTTATTGTATTTACTGTGAACAGACACCACCGCCAACAGCCGTTGTCAGTCACGAGTCACGTGGTGTAGGTACCACACCCAGAAGGAGTACTCTCAGGCGTTCCCAATCTGCCCACACTCTCAGATCACAAAGTGTACCCGCTGTAAGACCAAACACATCCCCCTACTCTACAGCTATTGCACCTGTAGACACATCTCATTTAAAAGCTTCTATTCCATCCAAACCGTCGCAATACCTCAGGTACTCTAGAGCAATCGACACTGCGAAGTCTCTAAGAGAAGGTACCTATTCACCGATGTACTCTAGATCTGTACGTACAAGTGTTTCGCCCGTCAGAGATCGATCTCTGTCTTTGTTACGAACAGAATCGCCGATAAGGTCACCATCCCCAATCTGTCGCGAAAGCCCCGACACAAGCGGACGGGCTGTACAGAGACGTAGACGCCCTCGCTATCTCGCAAATAAACGTCGCGTTGGTAATTATTATAACCGTTTGCTTTCGAGGAGAGAAAATGATGGCAGAAATTGTAAATATTGGCCATATCTCGACGTAGACGAAATAGAGTATACCGATTTGGGTGATTTATGTAGCGATTCTGAGGACTACTATGAGAACAGCGGTGACACGACATATTACGTACAATCAAACAGAGATAACGAGTATGACGATGGTGAAGCGAGCGCAGCTCCGGTTAGATATGTATATGAATACGAAACAGACATTCCTGACGATTACGTCCCGTTCCGACCAAAAGTAAGATATCGTAGCCCAGAAAAGGACTACTCTAAGGTGTCAGTTATACCTTATTTACCACAACGCGATCCCACAAGAACATCGGTTAGTGATACAATTAACTTCAATGCGATCGTGGCAGAATCTGCTGCACGTGCTCGTCAAGCGTTAGAGAGAATATCATGGGATGATTACGATTCTGCCGGTTTGGTATTGAGCGTAGAAGGAGAATATCATTCTCCAGAAAATGATATGCCATTAGGATTCAGATATATTAGTCGACCGTTAGCTCTTAAGGTATCAGCTGCAGACAGAGTCTCCGCATACGATAGCGACAACTCGTTTTCTAAGTACTGGACCGATTTACAAAAATTCAGGGAGGGCATTCGGCAAAGATTAGAAGATGGTTACAAGGCACTTTCAGAGACTTCAAGATCATACACACCCGCATTAACATATTATACTCCCCCTGCGTCTTCTTCTTCTACTTCTTCTGCTCTTACTTCTTACACACCTCGACCATGTAGAAAATCATATTACAAACGCCTGAGAGACGACAAAGATTATAAATACGGACAAAGCTTAGAACTATACCCACTGGAATCATCTAAAGGCACTTCAGAAAGAAGGAAGGCACTGCCATCATCTGAAGATGATTTACCAAAGTCTCGACCTTTGTCCGTATACGATATAGACAGTGATTCTGGTTCTAGAATGTCAGTCCTCGCAAAGGTTAAAATTAAGGTATGTCAGGGTGCTTCCCCATGTACGAATGTGTACAGCCTTAATAACAAACGGTTTTGTTTTCTGTCCTAATCACACATCATTAGCAGATATACACCGATGTAGTCGCAGCAACGATGGCCGCCTATATATAAAGATAATTTAGTTCTCCGGATAGCACGACATAACCAATGTATGATTTGTGCGGTAAATAACGCTTGCAAGTGTTTCGAAATTCCATCGTTTTGATATATAAGACTAAGTTTAGGTTTGTAGATTTCGTGAGTGTAGTGTCATTATTCAAATATCTACATGCTGCTTTTAAAACTGACTTTGTATATAGATATATAACGGATAGTTCACTAGCTCCCTTACCCATGAGAACAAAACATATAATTACTTTTCTTCTTCGTATGCAGTTTGTTTGTTTTAGCATTTAAAACCACTGGGTCTTGTGAGGGCACTACGAAAGCAAAATAAAGGTAAGATCAAAATTACAAATGAAAACAATAAAAGGTTTTGAAAAAAGGGATTTCTATATTTGATTTAAATTTCTGATATTGTAATAGGTTGATACAGAACTTCACTCATCACCAAGATCTGCTGTGGCAGCAAGGCGAGTAATGAGAGGCCAATCCACACCACCGCCGTCCACTCCTTATAGAAGGACAGAGGTACACGTAGCTCTTGCACGTGCTCAATCTAACACTTTAGGGTACACTGTACCACCAGCCTCCGCACTACGCCAACGCCCGCGATCTGCAAGGGTAACGATTAATCCACGATATAGATTCACTGTCCCAAGAAGGACAAAGCGTGTGGCTCAGAGATACCAAAAGGCTCGGGAGACCACCGCCGAACAAGAATTTGAGGGGCTAAGGCGCGCTCCGCTTTCAATATTAGCGTATCTTCGAAACCTAGAATTGACCGTCTTGAGCAAACGTTTTAAACCTAAATCAGTCTACGTGCCGAATCGATCAGCTTATACAAAGGTGAAATTAATGGTTGCCAAACAGAATAGATGTTTGCTTGATCGTATTGTGGCATTTTGACGTCGTTTACGGCTTTTTGTCCATTAAAATGTTTACCAGCTTCCGAAATAACCACAAGTTGAACAGCCAATTATTAACAGAACACGTTTGTTCCTTTCGACAAAGTTTAGCTTATGTACGACTGTTTTAGCTTTACTTTCCATGTTAAGTGCCTCAACAATGAAAAAGTGCCCGGAGAGCCTCATCTTATTAGATGTTGCTTGGGCTAAAATTGTCGAAAATACAATGTTGTATGTTTTTTTCTCATGGGGTTGCAACGTCATTGAATGTCTATGTTGTTTGCAAGCGCATGAAACGCTTTAGACAATCTGACACGCTTAAATTAGACCAATGTTGTTACAAACCAAATTTGCTTGCACTTTAAATTTTACCAATGGTTTACTTTCAGGGCGGCCATCGGTTGTTTGCTGTAAATTGCATGTTGACGCATGGTAAATTCACTAAAATTATCTACCTATCTTTTTCAAACTCTTTCCTTTCCTTATTGTCTTATGATTTGGAACATTAATGAATCCTAGTTGTTGAATTTACTGCAAGTCCCTTTTTGTCATGATCGTCTCTAACAATGATCATCTCAAAATCTCTCGGATTAACTTCGCATAAATTACCACCATTAAGAATTTCGAGAGATCTGTTTAACTTAATTATCTTAACTCAATACTACACTACACTTTTATCAAATGCTTTACCTTCATTTTCTACCTTATCACATCTCCGTCTTAACCATCATAGTTGCTTCCCGTTTCTTCATGTGGACAACTACTTAAAAGCTACAGGTATCCTAGAAAAGTGAATCCAGAGATTTTGAGATTTTCATAAATTAGCTTTATTTTGATAAATATCTGTATGATATTTCTTAAAGCAAAACATCAACTTTATAAAGTATATCATTTTTGTTAAGTAGAAAGCTATGGCAGCAATATTTGTCTTGTCAAATTTGAAGTTGAATTCATTTATATTCACAATAGCTTTTCAAACTTTAATTTAGCCACGTAATTCATGTCCATTCATGTACTGAAGTAGGTAATTTCTTTCACATTCTCAATATTTTTGTAAAAAGAATATTCATTTACTGATTGTGACTATTTTCTTTGGCATCGATACTCTATCGATACTTATTTTCTAACTCATGTCAACTTTTGATGCTAGCTGGTTTATGAATTTTCCCGATATTATAATATACAGGCGGCACTCATAGGTAGCAGAGTAGATGTGGTTTCACCCGAGAAGGGATACCGCCGTCGCCCAAAATCTGATTATGCAAAGGCCAAGATTAGGCAGCTGGAATCAGACAGAAGATCTTTGGTAAGGGCTGCATTATGATCAATAATTCTAAAACAAGCAAGGGCGGACCCGGGATTTTTTTCCAAGCCCAAACGATAGCTAAAAGTGTGATACAAAAATAGTTGATTTTCAACGAATACCTCGTATCTGCAGCTTGTTTTAAGCTGCAGTTACGAGGTTTACGTTGAAAAGCAGCGATATGCAACATTATACATGTACTTAAGTTATATGGTCAAAATTTAATTTTTCGGCCAATGCCAGGGGGTCAAGAACCGCCCTTGAACAAGACCTGTGAAAGCTTACAAATGAAGCTTGCTAACAAGTGTAGGACTTAATTCGGTGAAGATTAATGTGAGATGAAATTGCTAATGCACTAAGCTGAAAGCCTTGATCTTGTGAAACCATTTTCGTGCTCTTTTTTTGTTACTGAGCACGCCAGAATGTTTGAGTAAACTTAATATCAGTCAGAATATGACTGCTTTTGAAACATGCAATGAAATAATCACACCGGGAAAAAATTATGAACGAAAATCTCCTTTTGGTAAGCTAAATTAATCTATATAATCTATTAGTTCTCGAAAGTAAAAGCTCAGTTCAGTTAAGCACGAACATAGTTTAACAATCTTGGCTAATTTTGATTTGACGGTTTGTTGACAAAAAGAATAATGTTGAACGCTTCGTGTTAAGAATGATGTATCTTTTGAATGTCGGTTCAGACGACTCTTCAGTTCTGTCATATTTGGATTAATCCGTCGTAATTTGTAGTGGAGAAAAGTCCGTGTCTTAGAACCAACTATTTAAATATTTTGATTTAACTGATATATACATCTCTAAGTATTCTAATTCTCCAAGTTAAATTTTCTATTTGAATTTAACTTCTCGACGAAAGTATCGGCTTTAGTTAGATTGTTTTGTCCAGTCGTGAATGGTACACTATTTTAATAGATATAGAGCATGACAAATACTTAATCGATTGTAGGAACTATCGCCTGTTCCCGCACAGAGTACGACAGAATTGAAAGCAAGCAGACCTAGTGTAAGTAATTGTTTAAGCGTGTACTCAAAGACTTAAGTCATAGGACTTCTTGACAAGAGCATAGCAACGAAGGAGGGGAGAGAGGGCATGCTAAATTCAATTTTGTCATCCACACTTTATGTTGTGGTAGATGTTCGAATTATTAAACCGTACGTAAAACGAGACTTGTTATCAACGAGAAATGATTAATTCATTCTTAAAGCCATTAGACCTATCTCCTCTTACTTAGAACTATGTAAATGGTATGTAAATGCCGCTTAGTATATAAATGCTAAAGGTATCTGTTAATTTAGATATCAGGACTAGAAAACCATTTACTATCCTTGAAATTATCAAATTATATTTTATATTACAATAATGGAATATGGTACAATTTTAAAGTCTTGTCTGATGACTTTAGTCTTCGAGTATGGAAGTTAAGATCTATAAGATGTAGTGAAAATAAGTTTTTGAATTAAGTTGTTAATTACGTTATAAGTTAACATGATTGAGGGGAAAGGCTAACACTAGGTCCATTTTCATCAACTTAATTTCGAGTATTTAAGATAGTTTTATGCATCTTTGATGTATTTTCATGCACTCGTATATTAAGTCGTTACGATACTATACTTGTAAACAATGTTAAAAAATAGTTGGTTGAATGTGGGCCAGTGCAATAAATTAACAATAAATAGGGCTATTTTTATCGACAGGAATGACAGATTGAAGAGTTAGTGTAATCTAGCAACAAGATAATGTATGTGAAACATTAGTAGTTTATATTTCAGGTCATTTTACCCATATAGAATTGTGTGCTATCTCTTTTGCATGCTATCAACCCCCTTTTTAGTAGAATAGAATTGACATCAAATAAAAGTTACCGTGGTTATCATTTGGAATTCGATAAAAACTAAACGCGTTTTAAGAATAAAACATTGAAACGGAGCGCACTTCTTTGCCCCCGCGACCTTCACACAACCCGACTTGTTTGGCGCCGAAAGTTTTGTCGAAGTTCATGTGTTGTGTAACGTGTTGAAAGGCTGGTGGTATAATTGCTTATGCATGGCGATCTCATGGGATAAATATTTGTACACGTCAATATATTTGTTAAATAAATTATAATTGATTTTACTATGATGTCATAAAGGTTGGTGTTTCAAATCGAATTAATTTGCATGATCTTTTCCGTCAATGTTTAGTTGATAGATAACCTTATTATAAGCTGATCGACCAAAATTATAACTAGTTTATCCGACGGTATTATTTCATAATATTTCCAAAACAATAGAAAACTGGAAATGAAAAAAAGAACGATTTTCTCTTTTGCATCGTATAATCAGATTTAACGATTTGATTGTCATTATATAAGATGTTTTAATATTTCAGTACACACCAAGATTAGTAAAACCAATACACGATGTTGATGGTGTCAAAAAACAATCAAATATTTTGTCATGGCAGGTAAAGATCTATTCATTCAAGTTGAAGAAGTTTATATGATCAATGTAAACATTGTTTTATCCATGCCCACACTTTTTGCAACCAATCTATCAAGAACAAAATCTCTTTTCTGCATTGAAAATTTAGTTTCTTATAAAAGTCAAAATCAGTACATCAAAGAATCGAAAGTAATAAATTTTAACTCTAGTTGTAATATACGAAAGTGGGGAACAAACACTTATCATTTCAGAGAAATTAAAATTTCTTTTCGGTATAAATTTTAACAAAATTGAAATTTGATTTTCACACTATAACTTTTAACTGTATGGTTTTACTTTTGTCCCAAGGTATATCAACTGCCTCCTCTACCTTTGGTTAAACATGAATATATTTTGTTTTAAGTCTTCTCGTTGAATCTGAACAAAAAATCGTACTCTGGTACATCTTTTTATTATGATGGAGGAAAGCATGCCTTCCTTTTCTAGAACACGTGCCATTCTGGACTTCTCGCATGTGATAACTACCATAATTAAGTTTCTGCAGGAAAGAAAAACTGGTAATTTCAGTGTCCTTATATGCACATTTTAGTTAATTCCAATTACAAAAGCCCACTAGATCACGTTCGGATTTATTTTTACATTAGCAAGTATTTATCCAGTCTTGAAGTCGAGTTTAAATTAAATATGATTTTCATATGCGTATTTAAACGTGCTTATGTGTGTTTGAAATAATAAATGATATACATTTCTGATTTTTAAACTAGAAACTCGAATTTAGGAAATGTGAATTTCTTTTTCTGCACATGGCTATTCCTCAGTTGATTCAGCATCAAATGTTCACTTGTATTTTGATTTTGCCTAGGTACCATCGTTGTAATTATAACATCCAAATTTTTTCGATCAATGACAAACCGATCCAATACATCAACCACTGATATACGCACTACTCCAAACTGGAACAATCCTATTTGAAGTGACATTTCACAGATATTTTTTCGTAAATTTAACTTTATTTTTATCCGAAAGATCATTTTTCATTATGAAAATTACGAAATTTTAAAGCCACAGTATTGCGCCATTTACAAGAGGTATAATTTCAAAGTTAAAATTAAACAAATTGATTTGTACTGTAGCAGTTCATGTGTGTATGGATTTCGTCATTCAGATCTTAACTTTAAAGGCGTGTTTTTCGCCTTTCAGCGACAACTTGAAAAACTGATTGCAAATTTAAGCATAAGAATGACCAATCTTGGCATCAAGACATGTTTTAAAAAAGGGAAATTGGAATGTGATGTCTCTTTAAGCATTTGTGTATAGTTTTGAAAGATTCATGAGCACAATCGATTAAGTAACGTTCTTTTGGTCTGTCCTAATCCCAGCGTTTGATGTTAATCCAATGGTTCTGCTGATAAATGAAATAGCAAAACCTATCCACCGACTGCTTCGGTATGTGTGGTAGAGATCCACCTGTTTCAGAGCTAGCTTCGAAAGTAAGGATTAACAACTTGTCATCTCAGAGAAATTAAAATTCCTTTTCGGTGTACACCATAAAAACCTAAAAGGATTTGCAAATTAGAACATTGTAAGTTCATTCGTTTGCCCCAAGCATAATTATGAATATTATGTTTTAACTTTTCACAGTGAATCTAAACAAAAACATTCCTCTCCTGGTATATCTTCCTCATAATTAAGGAAATAGCAAGTCTTTCTTTTCTATAACTATGTGGCTTTCTTGACTTAAAACATGTCATGACTGTCATTTTTAAATAAAAAATACTGATGGTTTCAGTGTCCTGAATTACACGTTTTGGTTACTCTCAACTAGACTTCGTTTAGAGATATTTGTTGATTAGAAAGTGTTTATAGAGTCTAATAGTCGGGTTTTTCTCACATGTGACTTTCATACGCATATTCTAAAATGCTTATATATTTTTGAAAAAATGATTTATATTTTTGGTTTGAAAACAGAAACTCGAATTTAACAACTATATTTTTCGTTGACTGATGCTATTTCAGAGTTTAGTCAAGACCAAGTGTTCACTTGTGTCTTTTTATCTAGGGGCCGTCGCTAAATTATGATTACATCTGAAATAGTTCGTTCAAGAACAAACCATTGTGAAAAGTCAATTGTGTCTTTTTTCGAGGTCCGTCGGTATTATGATAACATCTGAAGTAGTTCGTTCAAGAACAAACCATTGTGAAAAGTATTTTTTTTTTCAATGTTTAAATTACAAGTCCAACACCCCTATGTTGCGTACGATTCTAAACTGGAATAATCTCATTGAAGCAATGATGTATGATTTGTAAAGATCCATGCGCGGCCTTTGTTCAGATTATACAGCACAAATCGATTGAGTGACATTCTTTTTGTCTGTTCTAATAAATAAGTTAACGTTTGATGGTCATCCAACATTCTGATACTACATAATGTAGCGGAACTTATCCGCATTTATTTATGATGACATTTGTCATGATGAATCAAACATAGAAACCAGTGAAATAAGTTAATAAAAGTATTGTGCTACAATTTTTTGATCGAAGGTCATGGTGACCTATTGCGACCGTGTTTTGTTTGGCGTCGTGCGTCGTGTGTCATGCGTCGTGTGTCATCTTTTAACATTTTCGACGGATTTCAACCACATTTGGAAGGAAGCATCCCCTCGGGAATGTACTTCAGATTTGTACAAATCATGGAGTTATCTCCTTTTGGGCCCCATAAAGGATAAAAATGTTTTTAATGACACATGTTCAAAAATCTTCTCCTCCTGAACCGGTTGTAAGATTGGATCCATTTTGGCATTTAGAGTCTTTAGGGCAAGGACTACAAAGTTTGTACAAAAGAAAAAAATCTTCCAAGAAATGGCCCTGCTGGGGAGGGAGTTTGGGGATGGGGTCGCGTCATTAGTTCATTTACATTATCGACTGTTTCGTGAGAACTAATGGGCGGATTTCAACCAAACTGGGCAGGAAGCATCCCCATGGAAAGGGCGCTTCAGTTTTGTACAAATCATGCGGGAGTTATCTCCCTTTGTGGCTCCATAATGGGTCACAAAAGGGTTTTAGGGTATATCTCGAAAATCTTATTTTCATGAACTGGCTATTGGATTGGATTCCCATTGGGTATTTAGAGTATTTAGGGCAAGGACTACAAAGTTTGTACAAGAGAAAACAAGGGCCGTCAGAGACGGACAATGCTCCCCGAATAAGGCATTGTCACAATAAATGTATGCCATGGAGAGCACTTTATTGTCAAGGGCATCTGATTTGCTACTTAAGTATGAAATTTCATCAAATTCTGACCATTAGACTAAGAGAAATTAGAGAAAAACTGTATTTTACCTAAAGTCCCCTTTTCCCATGACGAGGCCTCAAATCCAAAAACAGGGAAAAGTACATCGGCATTATGTCATAGGGAGTTCACATGGTAAGTTTCATTTGATTTGGCCACAGGGTTATGGAGATATTGCTTCGGACGGACGGACGGACGGACGGACGGAATGGCGGACGGACAGGACGGACGGACGGACAGACAAAGCGGCGACTATATGCTCTCCCTTCGGGGAGCATAAAAATCTGAAGTGAAATAGCTGTGTTGGGGGGGGGGGGGGTTGTGAGGGACTTGCGTCATTAGTTGACTTTTTCATTGTCAACTTGGACATATTTCAATCAAATTTATAGTATGATTATACCGTATCTGTAGATCCATGATTTCTTTACTTTTTGGATTCAGGTGACCGAAAAGGCCCTCTGTGCCTCTTGTTTACGCCATAGACACAATAAGATGGAACACCTACTGGTAAATTAGCGAAGTACCTAATGCACACTCTTTTATGTATACGCCCATTTGATTAACAAAATTGAGAAAATTGTCTATGCAGTACAATTGATATTGATATAGATGACTTCATTTAAATTTATCTGGTGTCTTCTCATTTTGTGATGACAAAGAACACCCATTACGACATTCTACGTTACCGTTGTCAATTCATGATCACTCCATTTGTTTACTTAACAAAGCATTAGAAATGATTTCCTGCAATTTCAACTGATTTTTTTTGGCTTAAAAACGTGCAGCTTTAAAAAGATATTTTAAAGTTTCTCTGGGCTGTTTGTTTAGACTTATTATCTCAGAATGAATTCAGAACCCCCTCTACTTAGCATTACATTTTATCAGCACAGCAAGCACGTAAGATGCAATAAGTTGGTATGAGGAACATATGGATCGATTTGGATTATGTTTTTGTAGTGCTGTAATGACGTGAAGCCGACGCATAAGCATATTTCTTTTTATATATATATAAAAATGAATATGAACTTAATCCCTTGGCAGCCAGAAGTGGCTATCGGCAGTTAAAATTTAACTGCTGATAGCCACTTCTGGCTGTCAAGGGACGATATGTCTTTGCTGACGTATAAAAACATACAATGTATTTACAAATATGCTTACCAATGGATTATAATACACACCCTTAAAAATTATTCTGATTAAATTATGATTAGGTCAGCCCCAATATAAAATTTATTTCCAACTTATTATCATTTTATGATGATTTGTGTTAGTTCATTATGGGCTTCAACAATTTTATTGCGTCTAATATGCATAAACAATAGTTCACTGATCATATAAACCTCACATAATATGATTTATTTCAATTTTGAATTCCTTTTGGACATACGTTCATGAAAATTAATCCATTTAAGAGTCAATTAAAGAATTAGGTTTATGCATTCCCTAAAACGCCTATGTTTTTTTTAATTTGTTACGTAAATTTCTAAACGAAGTTACCAAAATAAGATTATAAACATTACCACAGACAAAAGATGCAATAGAGAATAGTCGTTATACAGGTGTATCTCACCGAAAGTATTACCCTTGTTATTTGAACAGTATAAATTAGACGCTATAACGTCTCCGGATGACTTCATTATTGTGCCGCGATCTCTAAGCTCGGTGAAAGCGCAACTACGACAAGCCCAGGATAAGATGACGAAGCATCGACAGCTCATGGATCGCTACCTGAATACTGATACAGGCCTCACCATGGACGATCAAATGGGTAAACATATTTTAGAATGATGGAGATATTCTGTCTTTTGTCTGTCATATCATCGATTTCATTCAAAATTATTGCAATCACTACTTGTTTAAAGTGGTTGTTACTGTAATTTTGAAGGAAATTTGGCGATTTATACACAGTCGTGTTTTTGGCTTAACTTACAGTATTTGAAAATGCTTTCTTTGCAGTTGAATTGTGGTCTGAAATTTATTGCTTCTGTTTGTAATACATGTCACCAAAGAAGAATCGTTTTAAAACCCAATTGTTTCACTAAATACATGTGTATTCATTTTTCGTCATATGTAAATTGTATGATGGATCTTAAGCTCTGTTTGAGCAATATGCAGAACGTGTTTAACGAACTATAGGAAAAAACACTTAAGGTGAGCCTTAACACGTCCGTGAATTAATTGATGTTTTCATAAATACTTGAACAATAGTCAAACTTTGTTGGACTATTTTTGTAAGAGCCATTTTCGGTAAGATTTTCTCAACCGTTGTCGTGTACCCTTATCGTCTAAAGCTGTTAAAGGTAGTCACAACCTGATTTGATCAGGCATTTATAGACAGGAAAGGTTAATGTTAAATAAGTTTTGTATTAAAAACAAATTATTTGGTTCATATTAGATATTTAGGTACTGCAGTACAAGGACAAGTTTCTAGTCTTTATCGGCTCTTAAAGTTACCCACAAATGAAATACAGTGGTAATTTAAGCACAAACAAGAATAAATACAGATGTTCAATTAAAACGTTTTCAGAAAAAGTGTTGACTTTTCCAAAATGGGTGTGTCTACCTTGAAATGGCTGTGTAAATTTTGTCTCACCTCTAGAACGTATACTTCCCTCTTATTTATCATTTTTACCAATTGCGTCGTAAGGTTTTCGGGTACGCATACTAACATAAGCTGTTCGTTTGTTCCGTATTTGTTTCATGAAATGATTTTAAAGCGCCAAAAAGGTTGTGTGAAGGTTTTCCTCGTTTTCGTGATAACGATTCATTTTTCTCGGGAATTAGGTATTGTCTCCAACCATTACTTTTCATCGGTATCATTCCTTCATTCTCCTTTTCTTGTCTTATCATTTTTCTTATCAATTATATGTACAAGTTATTCATTGTGCTATAAGTTGATAATGATACTGTTGTCGATTTATAGAAAAGATTTAAACAAGAATCCGACGCGACAGCATCAAAAAAATGTCGAAATAAATGGTCACCAAAGACATTTGACAGATCTGTAGAGACACAACAAAGATGACACATGTGTCACGACATTGAAGGAACACGCAGCAAAATCATAGTAATTCATCTTACGATATTTGTTTATATGTAAATTAGTCACACATTGACTGACATGTTGAAAATGTTATCTTTCCTTTTAAAGCCATTTCTGCGTCCAAGGCGTATCTGGGAACGAGAGCTTGATTACTACTTTGTCACCGGTACGGATATACATGTATCGCCGTTTTCGTTCAAAACATCGTGACTGCAGCTTGTTTTAAGCAGCAGTTACGATATTTTAGAAAGAAACGACGGTATTCTTCAGTGTTTCAATTAGTTCAAATGCATGACTTTGCACGGTGAAAGCTAGCTAATTAATGTCTGCTAAGTGTGCCTTTCGTCGACAAATCGGTATATCTAATTCTCTTTTAAAGGACCAAGTTATGTAAGGAACGTCTTGACTAAGATACATGTAAAACAGTTACCATGTATTTGTTCGGAGCTCTGGATACAAAATTGAAGTACTTTAATAAAGAACACATTTTGACAAATACCGGCACATGTCTGGAAGACAAAAAAGGTTAGAAATAAAGACGTTTAAATCATAGTCATGTCAGTCCGACAATCGGTAACAACAAAATAATACGACAACAACGCAGATTGTTCCTTGGGAGGAAGAGGGAGTCCAACGTTGTGTTCAATGGATAAATCAAATGCGCTTTTGATAGATGCTGCGTGTTTTAGCTTTGAAGTTATTTGAGAGTTATTCTGAAAGATAACCACGCGTTTAGATATGTTAATCGTCGGTTTGCTTTATTGCATCTTTGTTTCAGCTATGTCGGAGATGTTATGCAGTTCTTGAACGTCGTTGTAAATGTGTTTAATAAATGTTCTTTTTGCAGTTCTTATGAAAATGAAAAACAGTGTTCCCAAAACACAGGCTGCTTCGGTATGTGCGGTAGAGATCCCCCTTGTTGCAAACTAGCTTCAAAACTAGAAATATATACTCGGCTTCACAAGTCACATACACGGCGGGGAATAACGTACATTACACATCATTTTCGATATTTTTGATAAATTTGTTAAAATATGGCCAATTTATAAAAAAAATGAAGCAGAAAAGGCTGGAAAAACAAATCTTGATCGGTTGTCAATTACATTTTATCAGCTGTTTTGTAAAAGATCTACCGCATCAAGCTAATTGTATAAATGTTTCCTCTTGCTCTGCACCAACCCTAATTCAAATAAAGTAAACATTAACAAAATTATTGAAATTTTCTGAAATTGTTGTGTCACGTGATTCCTCGCCGTGACATATCTTACTGATAACTGCTAATTATAGCATGGATACTGCGTTGCGGTGGATCACGATTTTAGAATGTTAATAGCTTTATCAACACGCCATTTTTCATAGAACAAATCAAAATTTAAATTACTTCTGTAAAGATTCAAAGAAACCCCGTTTATCTTTGAATTCGTTTGTAAATCAGGATCATGTTCTGCCTATAAAATTTTATGGCAAATATGCAAATTCCAAAGACCTGTACAGAGCACAAAGATGCAATTGTTCGACATGTTAATTGTAAAGGTGTTTCTTGTTACCTTTAATTCAAGCCGGCTACCATTCAGAATAATTACAATAATTATTAGAAGTCCGTGACATTTTGAAAATCTTTTTTGTATTTATATAGATTAAACACGAATTTGGGGCTAACTATAACTATGACTTCTGAGCACTACTCGCCTACTTAATTTTGTTTTCAAAGAAATGACTTGTCGAGCTTGTTTAGAAAAAATAATAATACCTGACCTTAATTTATCCATTGTTATATTTCAATGGTTTTGACCTTTGATGGAGTCCTTCCTTAAAATCATAGAATACGTTATGATTTGTTGGCCAATACAAGAACTTGTTATGACAGATGTTTCTCTCGACAGATCCGTATACATGAACTGACTATTTAAAGAAAAATTAGAAAACTATTAGCATCTTCAGAAATGTAAAATTAAAAACTATCTGATGGCTATGAAGGATATTAAGAGTATAAATTTCTACGCATTGAAGCTTATGCTGTCGCTTATTGTAAAATTGAGTCGAGGTCTGGAAAAATGCGCTGAAAGTGTTTTAGACTAAAATATATCCAGGCCTGTGCACAAGTGTTATATCGTAAGGATCCGCGTTGTTCTCTTACAGGTTATAAAGCAATCGTAAGAGAATAGCATGGCTCCTCTTTAGACATTATGTATACACAGAAATGGGTTAATGTTCGTCTCAAATGCCAAAGATGACATTTTTTCTGATTTCGGCTCAAATGTCTTATGTGGTATTTTGTACATTGCATTTATGTTTGAGAACAGTGATTTTGTATACATTAACACTCAAAAAAGAATAAAACTATTTGATAATACATTTACTGATAATTATGTTCTTTCAGTAGATGCAATGTACAATCGACTTAAACATGTTGATAGTATATTTCTTTGGTTATGCCACAAATGAGGACATATGCAGAAAATCGATGAATAAGGGAAATCCCATTCATATTTCGACAAAGTAAGACATTACAGATATAATAGCTATGATATATATCCTGAACATCAGGAGCAAATGAAATCATTTAAAACGATTTCATTGTTTAAGATCTTATTTATCATCATCATCAGTTACTTAAACGTATGATCTTCCAAGCACAATTTTAAGTGTTCACTTCAGTACTAAAATAATTTTCTATTATGTTTTGGATATTTTCTTTTTTACTATCAGCATATATAAGTTTCAATAATGTGATGTCGTAAATATTTGTTCAAGTGTTTTACAGGCAAGCTTATTAAAACTATTTAGGTAGTTCTCTTTCGTGCCTTTCGCAACCAACATGTTTTGTTGGCGTCTTTCATGAAAGAAGATCGAAAAGTATCAACATAAAAGCTGAATAACGAAATTTTGCATTATGTCATTTTCCCATTACTTTTTGTGCTATAGAAATACAGATCTCCTAATTTTGGTTACATTGATTTTGTTGTCTACATTGCATTTGGATGAATTCTATAGTTTCTCATTTAGGAAGCTTGCGTTTAATCAATTTTACTGAAAATATAAATATTGCACAACATATGCGTTGCATGTGAACAGAAGACGATCAAGAAAAAAATACACGAATTAAAGTTTGAATTTTAAATTTAAAACAAAAATGTAATATTACTGCCTGTGAAACACTTTTTGTAGTGAAGATGTGTCGTTACTAATGCTGTGTTCACGAATATTTTATGAAAATTAGTCAAATACTTATCATTAGTATTTTGGAAAATTTAAACAAAAAAATCAAATTTAACACAATGTATTTAACACTTTGTCATGCCCAATTGTAAATGACAATTTGTTGAAATATTTTTTCAATGCCACTGTGTAGCCTTAGCATACCATTGGACTTTATGCCTCACACAAACAGAATCTCTCCATGAGTTAATCGATGTTTAGAAACTCAATTGGTTGGGAAAAATGTACCAAAACACATGTCTGGTATTGAAAAGGTTAATTGAAACCAGTTTGCATTATAAATAAAAACATAGTGGGACCAACAATACACAAGAAATTATCTAAGTAAAGAATAATTAACGATGACTATGATATATACCGGTCAAAAGTCCTAACTAGCCATTTTGAAAATGAGTACACCGTAGTAAGTTGATACCTGTGAAAAATGATATATGCATGTATGAATTCACAAGTATTATTACAAATGATCAATATATCTATGGGAATATTTCCCCTTATCAGATCAAGTATCATTAAAATGTGAAATCTCATTTTTCGTGTGACCGGTTCCGACTTTTGACAAATATATATCCACAGAAAGTCATCGACTTCGTGTGACAACCCTGTGCATGTATTGAGTTAAGGACACTGTTTTGATAGCATAAATGACATGTAAATGCTTTTAATATCGGGCATGCGCGTTAAATTAGAATAAGCTAAGACTAAGGCATGACGATTTTATGTTGCTTTTACATTTGTTTGTGGTTCTTGATCAGGCGGTGCAAGACGACTATAAAGGGCCCATGTCATCCGCCCGCCGTAGAGCTAGACGCGTCCTTTGCGTTACGAAAGGAAACCTAAATTACTACAAGAAAAAAGACTAAACCATCATCACCTCATGTATGATTGTACATTTAGAAGGGTATGTAGGGTGTGGTCCTTCTCACTAGAATCCCCTCCACATAGAATCCAACACCCCTTTTTATAAATCCTGGGGATCAGTGTGAATTTGTTGTAAGTTGTATGTATATCAGAGCTACAGATAAGAAGAGGATGATGAAAAGTGTCATTTACTGTTCACATAACCATATTTTGGGGGCACCGATGGTTTTAGTGTCATCCACTGAACAATAAAATTAGAATGTCATTACCCTCTCCTATCTGTTGCTCTGTGTTCAATACATTAACAACAGTTGTACACTTATTACCCAAATAAAGGATCCCTGGATTGATTCTCTGTGTACCCCATTTGTGTGGTGTTCCTTCACCAATGTTATATATTCTCTGTACTATACCTATGTCAACGTTCCTGTGCCAGACAAAAAGTAAGTTGTGACTAATGAAACAATAACCATGTATAGATCAAGCAAAACGGTTTATCATATTAAAAGACTTTTTTCAGGGTAAAACTTTTTCATTAATTAATTCTGGCTGGCTAACAGGATCTGTTACAAAACCTTCCATCTTAAAGTATATCACACACCTACCTATATACCTTCTCACCAACATGTGTGCCCTATAATCTCATCTGAATACAAAGTGTTCATGTGATTTGTTAGTGATCGTCCTCGCTCCGTGGTTGGTTGTCTACCCTTTTAATTCTGGTAAATAATTGGTATGTACTGATTAAAGTACTTTCCCTGTATCGGTCTACGTTTACAACTCAAAAAATTCACTCCGTCATCTTGAGATCGATTCTCGTCTATTCTTGAGACGTTTGTCTTCAAATTGTTGACCGTTATGTCATAAAATGAAATGTATGATGCAGGTTGCATATTGCTTTAAAAGTCACACGCGATATCTTTGACTAATGCATTCGTTTGAAAAAAAGTGTACGAGGCGAATCGGGCACTCACAATTTTTAAAGTAAGTTATCTTTTTGAGTGTTCGGCCAAACAGGTTATCGCTAATGGTGTATACTTCTCATGGATGATGCAGAAGAGCAATCACGGCGTAGTTATGGCGTTAAATTTAGCTAAAGTAATCAATGTCACACATACACACTTGCGGCTTTTAAGAAATACAATTTAAAACAGGTTGTCTAGTTTTTGAATCAACAAAACTAGAATCTATTGTCATTTTAAAATTAAACCATTAGACATTGTATCCTAAATAAAAGAAATACGCTGGAATCGCGGAAAAGGAATTTCAAAGCATTTAAGATGACGGTATTTCTATATTAGCCTGTAACTAAGGACAGTGTCATTAAGATCTATGTCGTACTATTACCGCTCATGCAAGTCACGAAGCTAAATAAGAAAACAACACGGAGTATAAACAGACTACGCGTATAAGCCGGTTTGTAAAGATCCATGTTGGTCCTCAGTGCTATGAAGACCCCTTTTCAGATCTGGGCGAAAACAATTTGGTAGTTCCATTGTTCAACCAAGGTGAGCGTTATCCGACAACCCTGTTTTGTATGTAGATAGAATATCCATGTACTTTCCATTTTAAGTTTCGATCAATAAATTTACAAAATTTAGAGATTTCATTCATATTTAAGTTTCTGCCAGAATGTGTCTCTACGTACTAGCGCATGTTAATAGTTTCGTAGCTATATGTGCAAATGTGCGCCTGTTTAGATACTTGTAGTTATGATGCTTGGCAATTTATATAACTGAAAAATAGGATATTACATGATTGATAATGATTACTTTTGACTCAAATGATTACTATGTATTTATGTTTTGAAACTTATTAAAATGAAGTTTATCACTTACCTGCATATTCAAAACAATTTTTAACTTCTAATAGCATTTTCATGTTTTCTAGTGAAGACATTAAGTAGTTCAATGTCTGAAATTTCTCTTATTAAAGTAACCTTTTGGGATGTATACCTTTTTCGAAGTTCGCAAATATATTGCATTGTATTATGTATTTTAAGTTTCAATTAATTGCTCCATTGTACATTTGTGCCAGTAGATGCGAGATGACAGTATCACGATAATATGAAAATCATCGCGATAAAATAATTTTCTCAAAGTTGTCATGATCAAGCAAGTTTTCGTGATAAAACTATTTTGTATATATATACTATACTGGTATTGCAGTTGTCTCAAAATTGTTTAGCCTACATTAAATGTCCTTTTCTGACGTTAAGATTGGCTGATAAGAAACCCGTGCATTTTTATGTCCGCAGTAGGCATTATCGTACCAACAATTGACAAATCATGTATTCATATCACGAAAGTATTGTCAAAAAAAATTCTAAGATCAAGATAAAATTTCCTGGACACTGTATTTTATCGTATTAGATTTTAAGTTATCAACCGCTTCCTATAAATGACCGGTCCTTAATAATAATAATAAAAAAGAATTACGGGTAAAGAATATTTTCTCCATCCGTATCATTATTCTGTCTGTTTTATTGCACACGAATTCTATATTCATTAACATCCATTTAGTCGTCAACAGCACTTTTCAAATTGAGTCGGTCTTGGTAATGGTTTAACGTGTAGACAGCATGGTGACATTACATAAACCGAGAAATGCAAACAAAAATTCAGAGTCGATACTGGAACATCAATTTAAATCTTTATCGCTGATAAAGCAGACAGACGTAATTCTAAAAAAAGAGAGATTGCATATGAATAAATAGTTTTCCAAAAAATCGACCGATTTCTTCATTAGGCAGTTGCACAGATTAAAATGTTTTCGAAAGTCACATATACGTTTAATGAACTGAGAGAAAAAACGATAAACTTGTTGACGCATTTAAAATTAAGATATTATTATATTCCATCCATCATAACATTGGTGTTCCGTCGCCATACATACAATCCCGCCGTTATCCTTGATGACAGAAATTGACGAGGTTATCCTGAGGTGCGTTCTTTAGAGCGAGATTTTTTAAGATTTCTTAAGATGTTTTTGATACAGCGTTTTTGAGACCGAGATGATAAGGATGTGTTCCGAATGTTCCATACTTCATACAAATGACGTCATCATGACGTCATTTGTATGAAGTATGGAGCATTCGGAACTCCGCGGTTTATGAATAATGGAGCATTCGGAACAACTCGGTCAATTGTCTTTGATATAGATTCTACAGAATTTACCGAGGGGTTCCGAAAGAAGTATAGAGCAATGTCGGCTCCCAGTGATCGTCTAAAAAATCTTGCTCAGAAGAGCGCTTTATACTAAAACATCTTAAGAAATCTCAAGATATCTCAAGAAATCTCGCTCTAAAGAACGCGGCTCTGATTTCTGGATCATGGATAAAGACGAAATTGCACGACGTGAATGATATCTTATGATGAATGGAATATCTTAAGAAATTTGCTAAATTTCGAACAAAAGATGTCGAAAAAATGATAAATAACAACATTATTATTGCATATTTGAGGTTTTGGCGGCCATTTTGAAAATATGCAAATTAGATGATGAAGGAGCCATAACTTATTTCATTTATATCATTTTTTTCACAGCTTAATGATGTCAAGCCGTCGGACAGAGGGAGGAAAGGAAGATAAAAGCTTGTGTGAATTACCTGAGATTGGAGATATAGATTCTATGATTTCTTTGTTGGTGAACATTTAACCCATTACCAAACGGCAAAATTTTGGGCTGTTCCAAATTCAAAGATCATGCAGACGACAGTTTCAATTGGATGATTTTTTGCTTTTTGGGGTCTTTTTGGGATAGAAAACATTGTGGGAAATGAAGAAATTGCTTGCCACAAGCAATTTCTTTATTTTCCACAATGTTTTCCCAAACCTTCTTTTGTGATGGAGTCTAAAGGCGTCATTGTGCAGTAATGGGTTTTAAAGTTTCACCTGCTTGATTCTTCGTGTTTGTCATCTTTCCGCTATGTTTACGTCTATGTCCTCCATTTTGATTGGACTTAATCTCCTGACTAAGACTTAGATAATAACTGTAACATCTTTTCGACCACAAACTGAATTCGTGTAGAAATAACAACTTTGTGTGGTAAAGTAACAGTGAACATTCAACATGAACTCTAGGTATATGTGACACAATCGTAAGAAATTCTACTAAATACGAAACTTAAAAAGACGGCGATACAATGATGTTATTATGTTTAATGTTAAAAATTATGTTGAATTTTATTTATTGAACTTGAGAGTATACTTTGTATATAATGAGAGAGTGTTGGTAACTCGTGTTGACTTGCTGATCCATTGTTATAACTTTTATTGCAACTGACATTCTGAAACCCATCATTTATTCCTTGTAATTTCTTAGTGAGTACATCAGGTATAGCATCCGTTAGATAAGGTATAACGAGTTTTTAAAATGAAATTGACGACATAAAACTATTAGTTTTAAGCCGTCAGTTTGATTTAAACGTCGTAACTAGAGCATACCTAAAGCTTTGGTTACAATTCCGTTAAAGGAAAGCGGGGATTTAAATAAATGTATATCAGAGCTAGGTATAAATTTGTTTATTTCGCCGGTTGTTTCAGTAATTAAAACGTAAATTACTCGCAAAAGAGTGTTTGCTTTCGGAATTACAAAGGAAATAATGTGGGTTTCAAGGTTGTAGATATTATATATTTATTATAAAATTCAGTGATACTACACCAAAATTCCATCTATTACATAATTTGCCTTAGCATTTCTTGCAGGCTAAACGGGGTTATGTTCACCGCAAGTCATTGACCTCGTAATTACAGCCTATTTAAAGCTTTGGTTACGAAAAGCGACGATATAATCTTATTTAGCCACGTAACGTAAATGACAAGCTGATTATTCTATTTCGGATTATTTTAACTCTTGTCATGTTGATCCCGATCTCCAAATATTCGTGTTTTAAGAGACAGCAATATACAAATATCACTCTGAATAAGAAATACATTTACATTTATCTTAGGTTATGTAATTTCAGATTAGATACACATGAAAGCTCACTTCCGGTGTTTTAGCGGTGTAGTGTGTAAGCATTTAAAGAAGACAGAATCGGTATGACAAGATTTAAACGTAAAAATGTCATTGATTGTGATGTTTAATCACATTTGATGAAGGTTTCAGTCTGTATTTAGAATATCAGTGTATTTGTAATTTACGTTTAAAAACACATTTGTGATTTACGTTACCAACTGTAAGAATTGCTAATTACGAGACTATATTAACTCACATTTCACCTTTACTCACTTGTACAGAAAATCCAGTCTTATGTAATATTGTATATTCGTTTTAAAGCTTCATCTAGCGGTTTGTTGTTAATTTGTAATTTCGTTAATCTGCAATGGGGCCTTAGGTACGTATTCTGACCATATTCTTATGTTGTAATCGAAGGGTTTCCAAAATATCATAAATACGGCTTGACATCTTGTAATTAGAGTGTTTTAGTTAACAAATTGTATTACTCAAAATTACTAAGATAACCGGCAATCAACAACCAATCAAAAGATTAATTCTCTGGACCGAAATACCTCCTATCGGGAATTCTGAGACAATCTGATTGGTAGTTATTTTGGGACTCAGAATATCAAAATTATTTTGATTGGCTGCTGAATGCCCACCATGCAGACATGTAAATGTGTAATTCTTGCATGGGCCGTCACCAGGCATGTATACGTACAAAAAGTCAGAATAACCGCATCCAAGGCTCTCATTGGATATAATATAATAATAAATGAATACGAAATTGCATTCCACGTCTTTGTTATTTCGTCAAACACCTCTTTTTATTGGTGACTATACTCTGTTGTCACACATATCGCTGTATTCGGACACTGTGGTCAATTCTGGTGAATCATACCTCGGATGTTGGTCGGAGAAAGATATGAAGAAGAAATTTCTTCGTATGATGTCGTTCTAGGTCCGCTAAAAATAAGAGAGCTCTATCGAATCAACCAAATTTAAAAAATGCTAGAACCTGCACTGTGGTGTTATTTAACCTGGTCAATATCTCAGACGCTATTAGAGATAAAGCCTTGATATTTCACACATAGATAGTTCTCGTCCAGACCTTTCATTTGGGACCATGACCCTTGACCTAGTGACCTTGACCTTGGAGTTTGACCTACTTTTAAAAAAACTTTAACATGGCCTGTATTTCATGCACTATTATAGATAGAGCATTGATATTTCACACATGGATACCTCCTGCCAAGACCTTTTATTTGTGACCATGACCTTGTGACCTTTACCTTGGAGTTTGACCTACTTTTAAAAAAATAGTTGTTTTTGTGACAAGCTCCCGTATAGGCGAGCTACGTTGTCTGCGGACAACTCTTGTTTGTAAAAGCAATTTCGATTTTGGTGTCTTTCAACGTTTTTCCGTACCTAGCATGGATAGCTCAGTCATAACCGCCAGATCTGATCAATTTCGGGGTCTTGGGATAAATAAACCCCTGATTCAGCATTTGTCAAGCCATTTGTCACCCGCCAATGGATGATTTTTAACCTTTTACTATACAAAAATGACATTCACGACAAAGACACCAATATGTCGGGGCTTATAAATAGGACTAATACAAGAAATGGGTTTGATGTTCCCTATAGAAAGGACATGGGAAAACATTGAAACAAAAGAAGAAAATGCTGATAACCAGCATTTTCTCCTTTTGTATCGGTATTTTCTATGCTATATTCTACAAAAAGAAATCATTAGAAGCATTAACTATGTCGTCTGCAGTAGCGTTTGCAATAGATCATCATAGAATTTTGTTGTTTGGATAACTCATGATGAACAGCTGATTTGATGCTATACTTAGTGGTACGGTTTAGAGCAATGCCAGGCCTAAGGAAGGCATGGTTAGATGCCCCAGTTGCCGTGATATGACAGAAATGTTATTGAAAGTGGCTTTTAACTCACATTAGCAAGAAACTCTCGGAGTGAACTATTGTGATCGACCAATGTCTGGCGTCCACCAGTCTGTTTGTCCGTCTGTCTGAGTGTCCGTCCACAATCATATTTCTCTCAAGACTTCAACAAGACAGATTTCAACCAAATATATAGCTAGATGATCCTTGGGTCATCTTTTTTTCAAAACATTTCAAATAATTGGAATCAGGGCCAGAATAGGGTCCAAAAGTATGTCACTATGTCAAAAAATCAAATGTTTTTGCTGTAGTAAACTATCACTTATGTGCGTATAGGACATCCATACTCGAGTCATACTTGGAGTAACTTGACAAAGTCGCAGTGCCCATTACGCACTGTACGCACATGCGTGATGTGAACAAGAGATGTCCGCGGACAACGTAGCTCGACTATACGAGAGCTTGTCGCAAAAAGGGGTCAAAGGTCAAGGCCACTAGGTCAAAGGTCATGGTCTCAGTCATGTCATGAGGTATCAATATGTGAAATATCAAGGCTCTATCTAAAATAGTGCATGCGATATAGACCAGGTTTAAGTTTTTTTAAAAGAAGGTCATGGTCCCAAATGAAAGGTCTCGGCGAAAAGTACCCATGTGTGAAATATCAAGGCTGTATCTCTAAAAGTGCCTAGGATATAGACCAGGTTGAAGTTTTTGGAGACGCGACACTAGGGTTGGGACATTACACGGGTGGTAAACGGAGAAACTAGCTCCCTAAAGAGTCAACGGTAGTTTGTTGCCTCGAGACATATTGGTACTTCCGGGGTAGTTGTATCGAGGGAAAATCGGAAAAGATAGGTGTTGAGCACGTTTTTCTTAAATTATTTCTTTTAGAGAAATAATTTAAGAAAAATGTGCTCGACACCTACCGATTTTCCCTCGATACAACTACCCCTTTTTAGAGCTAGTTTCTCCGTTTACCACCCGTGCATTAGCTCCTCGGACAAAAAGTCCCGGCTCGCTAAAAATCGAGAATAGGTCGTAGGTCCCTTTCATCATTTCGTATATCAGTTTCTGTCTCTTTGTTAGGCTAAAAGTGTCCTACAGCTATCCTGGTTTTCAAAAGTCTCTCCGTGGAGGCCCCCACGAACCACACTAACGACAGGGAGAGAACCCTTGTCGTGCTATCTACCCCCATCCCCACCGCCTCCACACATACGGCGTTCCGAGCGTGGGTACAATGAAATAAATTCCTGACTACGCCCTTGTTTGTTATGCTTCGCATTGACACAAATTTCCCAAAATTTTGAGTAACGGCTCCTAATTTGATGTAAAAATGCTTGTCCGGACAACTCCTACAGTTTCCGTCTGATTTGCTCCAATTCTGGGCAGAAGTGTGCATATGGACCTGTTGTTGTGTGAGACCCAAATTTTTGCAAAAAAAAAAAAAAAACCAACAAACAAACAAACTATAATTGATATTTTAGTTGCGGCCCCATATTTGACGTAAAAACGATTGTCAAAACAGGTATAGTTACTGGGGCAGTTTATTTTTGTCACCTTCAGTGATAGATGTCCAGTTTTCTCTCTTTTGTACATCATCTTACCCCACCCACTATAATAAATACCATGAAAAAATCCATCTAAATGATGGTAATAGAAATTATTATGTACTAAACCAAAGCATGATTTTGATCACTTTAATCCAATATTCCTGTTAATAGATAGATGGAACGGATTTACACTTGCACATCTTTTGTAGACAAAATGTAGGCTTAATCTTGAAAATGATGACTCAGCACTTTTTGATATATGGAATTAGAAACAAAAGTAATGATATAAGGGCATAAAAATTAAGGCATCGACTTAAAACGTTTGTCCAAACAAAGGTAGTGGCGGGGATTTTATATTACCCTCCGTGATAGATGTCTAGTTTTCTCTATTTTGCACATCGTCTTACCCCACCCACTTTTGTAAGAACAAATTGCCAAAAAAATCAATCTAAATGATAACAGAAATGATAATGTACTATATTAACGTATGGTTTTGATAATTTTAATCCAATTTTCTTGTAAATGAAAAGAAGGAATGGACGTAAACTTGCATATCTTTTGTTGAAAAAATATAGGCCTAATCTTGAAAATGATGACTCAGCACTTTTTAATATCTGGAATTAGAAACAAAAGTAATGAAATAAGGGCTAGAAAAGGCTTTCTCGGTAATACAATTAATGTTTTGAATTCATAAAAGCAATGGTAGTGTTGTATTTTGATAAGAGTTATAACTGTAATTCAATAAACCATTTTCATCATTTTTCATAGTTTTCATACAGGACATAACTTTAAATGAAATTTTTTTCAAAAAATCAAAAAACACCACCCCAATTTTTTGATATTTCAAGGATCATTAATTGAAAAAACAGAATTGAAAATAAATCGAAATTCTATAGTTGGGAAATTGAGATAAACGAATTAGAAAATGACGAAAAATCGTGTTTTTATCATATTTCCAAAAATTGCTGATTGTGCACTTTTCAAAAAGGTCCAGCAAATTAACCACACAGCGAATTACTATTTTTCTTTCTTCATTCTCATAAAGAAATGCCTAATAATGTTGAACAGTGATCAATTTAGTAATATCTGGTCTGTATTTTTAGCAAAGTACACCCCAAAATGCCAAAATTTCATATTTTTTCCTATGAAAATGAGCCGCCAAAATACAGATTTTGGTTTCCATGGCAACGGAGTATTGGAATGAAAAAAATGTGCTATATTTACATTCACCAGGTCAAAAGAGGACTTATATACAAAAATTATCGAAATCTATGACTTGAGTGGAAACCGCCTTTTTCAAAATTTACATTTTTACAGAGAATGACTCATAAGGCGTGAGTATCATTGAAGCCTTTATTGAACCAGAATTTAAAAAAAATAAAGGTAAAAAACACGCTACAATCTTGCGACTGTTTATGATTCTGTTTTTATCGTGATGTTATTTCAGATTAAAAAAATGATTTCAACTATTTACATACGATGCTTTGTTCAACAGAGTTTACCGATATGTTCAAAATGCTTAACATACAGCGTTTCTAAAATGTTTGTCTAATGGACGTCAACCATCAGGGATTGACATATATCCCCATACAAGCTCTGCTTTTAATGTTCCTAATAGAATAAAGATTTGTGAAAACATTGATTCAAAAGAAGAATATGCTGATATTCAGCACGTTCTTTTTTCCTATCAATGTTTCCCTGCTAAAGGTTTCCATTTAAACTAGCCTATCATTTTTTTACTCGTCTGCAATGGATTGAAAATTGAGCAAGTCTAGAATCATGGTGCAGTTTTCCAATCTGTGTGCACCAAAATTAAATTCAAAAGAAGCTAACACAGAGGCGCGTTCTTTAGAGCGAGATTTCTTGAGATATCTTGAGATTTTTAGCTCACCTGAGCACGAATGTGCTCATGGTGAGCTATTGTGATACCGCTGTGTCCGGCGTCCGTCGTCCGGCGTCCGGTGTCCGTCGTCCGTCGTCCGTCGTCCGTCGTCCGTCGTCCGTCAAACTTTGCCTTGTGTGCACTCTAGAGACCACATTTTTTGCCCAATCAACCTGAAATTTGCTCAGAATGATTGTCTTGATGAAATCTCGGACAAGTTCGAAATTGGGTCATCTGGGGTCAAAAACTAGGTCACGGGGTCAAATCTTAGAAAAACCTTGTGTGCACTCTAGAGGCCACATTTTTTGCCCAATCAACCTGAAATTTGCTCAGAATGTTTGTCTTGATGAAATCTCGGACAAGTTCCAAATTGGGTCATCTGGGGTCAAAAACTAGGTCACGGGGTCAAATATTAGAAAAACCTTGTGTGCGCTCTGGAGGCCAAATTTTTTGCCCAATCAACCTGAAATTTGCTCAAAATGATTGTCTTGATGAAATCTCGGACAAGTTCGAAATTGGGTCATCTGGGGTCAAAAACTAGGTCACGGGGTCAAATCTTAGAAAAACCTTGTGTGCACTCTAGAGGCCACATTTTTTGCCCAATCAACCTGAAATTTGCTCAAAATGATTGTCTTGATAAAATCTCGGACAAGTGTGAAATTGGGTCATCTGGGGTCAAAAACTAGGTCACGGGGTCAAATCTTAGAAAAACCTTGTGTGCACTCTAGAGGCCACATTTTTTGCCCAATCAACCTGAAAATTGCTCAGAATGATTGTCTTGATGAAATCTCGGACAAATTAGAAATTGGGTCATCTTGGGTTAAAAACTAGGTCACAGGGTCAAACCTTAGAAAAACCTTGTGTGCACTCTAGAGGCCACATTTTTTGCTCAATCAACCTGAAAATTTGTCAGAATGATTGTCTTGATGAAATCTACGATAATTTCGAAATTGGGTCATCTAGGGTCAAAAACTAGGTCACAGGGTGAAATTTTAGAAAAACCATGTGTGCACTCTAGAGGCCACATTTTTTGCCCAATCAACCTGAAAATTGGTCTGAAATGGTGACTTCATGAAATCTCGGACAAGTTAGAAATTGGGTCATCTGGGGTCAAAAACTAGGTCACGGGGTCAAATTTTAGAAAAACCTTGTGTGCACTCTAGAGGCCACATTTTTTGTCCAAATGTACTCATTTTTGCTCAGGAAGTGTGTTTTGATGATTTCTCGGACAAGTTCGAAATTGGGTCATCTGGGGTCAAAAACTAGGTCACGGGGTCAAATCTTAGAAAAACCTTGTGTGCACTCTAGAGGCCACTTTTTTTGCCCAATCAACCTGAAAATTGCTCAGAATGATTGTCTTGATAAAATCTCGGACAACTTAGAAATTAGGTCATCTTGGGTTAAAAACTAGGTCACAGGGTCAAATCTTAGAAAAACCTTGTGTGCACTCTAGAGGCCACATTTTTTGCCCAATCAACCTGAAAATTTGTCAGAATGATTGTCTTGATGAAATCTACGATAAGTTCGAAATTGGGTCATCTAGGGTCAAAAACTAGGTCATGGGGTGAAATTTTAGAAAAACCATGTGTGCACTCTAGAGGCCACATTTTTTACCCAATCAACCTGAAAATTGGTCTGAAATGGTGACTTGATGAAATCTCGGACAAGTGTGAAATTGGGTCATCTGGGGTCAAAAACTAGGTCACGGGGTCAAATTTTAGAAAAACCTTGTGTGCACTCTAGAGGCCACATTTTTTGTCCAAATGTACTCATTTTTGCTCAGGAAGTGTGTTTTGATGATTTCTCGGACAAGTTCGAAATTGGGTCATCTGGGGTCAAAAACTAGGTCACGGGGTCATATCTTAGAAAAACCTTGTGTGCAGTCTAGAGGCCATATTTTTTTGTCCAAATGTACTCATTTTTGCTCAGGAAGTGTGTTTTATGATTTCTCTGACAAGATTAAAATTGGGTCATTTGGGGTCAAAAACTAGGTCACGGGGTCAAATCTTAGGAAAACCTTGTGTGTACTCTAGTCTCAGGTGAGCACTTCAGGGCCAATGGCCCTCTTGTTTAAGATATTTTAGGATAAATCGTTCTTTAGAGCAAAATTTTTAA
Source organism: Fragum sueziense (assembly GCA_963680895.1). Taxonomy (NCBI): domain Eukaryota; kingdom Metazoa; phylum Mollusca; class Bivalvia; order Cardiida; family Cardiidae; genus Fragum; species Fragum sueziense. Next base: position 17,610,061 of record OY804599.1, on the reverse strand, counting down.
GATACTCAATGGGAGGCGCCATTACCCCGTACTTCGTGCGGAACCCCTCGGTCAACTCTGTACAAACAATATAAAAGAGATTTGACCGAGTTGTTCCGAACACTCCATAATTCATAAATCGCGGTGTTCCGAATGCTCCATACTTTATACAAATGGCGTCATGATGACGTCATTTGTATAAATTTTGAGCATTCGGAACAGCTCGGTCAAAGTCTCGGTCTTAAAAACGCTTTATCCAAAACACCTTAAGAAATCTTAAAAAATCTCGCTCTAAAGAACGCGCCTCTTGTCTTTCACTTGAACAAAAGTTACACTCAATGACAAAGAATCGTTTTTGAAATTACTTTCTTTGGCATGTCCGCCATCTTGACACAATCACGTGACTATACCACCATCACGTGATTGTGTGGCGGTAGTGGTAACCGGTGCTTGGTCTTTCGAGGAATTAACTGTTCGCTACCCACCCCTCTTATAAGGGAAATACACTGTGCATAACTCGCTTATTTGCCCTGCAAAGAAGTCGGTTTACTGATATAACGGACATTAGCCTTTTCTCACCAGATAATCTCCTGTCTGCACATGCTTTCAAATTTGACCATTCTTAAATTTCATTGTTATGGTAATAAGATTACAAGTTCAATTAAACTCGTTTTTCGTCATCGGACAAACCGAAATTCTTCTTAAGTCTAAGTGGAAATCTAGACCCATCCTCATCGATGGAAATGGAAAAACTGTTTTGACGTTTAAAGGGAGGTAACATGGCAGGTAATATGCTAATGAGATTACCTGGTCTGAAAAGAGCGTAAAAAGGTTAGTTTATATATATAAACACCAGCCCTTTTAGAGTGGACGATCCTTTTCTCTGAATGGACTGGTTGTTGTCTGTATGTAGCCATGCATCGGAACGTTACAATTGGTGAAGGCGGTGGGATAATGTGATAGCCATCTCCAGCTATCCCTTACCCATGGTTACCCCCTTAGGTTAGGTCAGTTCCTTGCCTATTTTTCTGTATGGTGTAGCAGTGCATTGCTGGAATACTTGGTAGAAGGTTCATCTCCTGTATGAATCCCGTGAAGCCTCGCTTCCTTGTAGGTAGATGTAGCCATGCATCGGAACGTTACAATTGGTGGCAGCGGTGGGATAATGTGATATCCATCTCCAGCTATTCCTTACCCATGGTCACCCCCTCAGGTAAGGTCAGTTCCTTGCCTATCCTTCTGTATGGTGTTGCAGTGCAATGTTGGAATACTGGAAGGCTCATCTCCTATATGAATCTCGTGAAGCCTCGCTTCCTTGTAGGTATATATATAGCCGTGCAGCTTGGTTTGTAGCAAACACTGTTATAGAGTTGCTGACTTTGGCGCGAAGTCATAGTAAGAAGGGAGGAATGTGACGTTTAAAGGGAGATGTTACGGCGGGTGATATGCAAATGAGATTACCTGGTCAGATAAGAACGTGAAAAAGTTAGATTACATATAGAAACACCAGTCCATTTAGGGTGGAGGAACCTTTTCTCTGAACGGACTGGTTGTTATCTGTATGTAGCCATGCACCTCGGAAAGTTACACTGTTACAAAAATATTGGTTGGAAAAATAAAGCCATTGACATTATAGTACATATAAGAAAAAATAGAAGAAATGCTCTTTTAGAACATTTTCTTTCCCTTTTCTCCTATGTTTCAATTATGACCGTGCCTGCTGAGCAATAAAAACGGTTTCTTTAATGCTTTTCGGTGGATTATCGGGAAATAACGGTAGATCATTTTGATAAACTCACCGCCTATCCAGTGAAATTATCAAAATATTTGCATTAAAGAAATAGAATAATCGTTTGTTTTTCGTGTAAGATCGATTCATATTCATTTCGGGAACAACGAAAGCTACATTTTCACTCGTGGCTTCGCCACTCGTGAAAATAAAGCTTTTGTTGTTCACTCAATGAAATATAAATCGATCTTACACTGAAACAAACGATTATCCTCTATCTAATATCATTTCAATCGAAACTAAACAAAAATGGAATGGGTCGAATTCCGAATATCTCAACGTAAAATTATGTTCCTTAGGAATACAACACAGCAAGCATCAACTGTATATGCATTAACAGTGATATTCATAACATAAACCGCTGGTGCAAATCGGTTTCTCGTCATACATTTCATTCCGTACTTTTCAAGGATTTCATAAAAATATGCGTAATATCATAGTTAAAAGGCATTTTTATATCTTTAAAAGACAGAGTCAGGTGGTCTAATTTGATTTCGTGATTTTCATGAAAAGAATGCAACACAAAAAGATAGAAATATCACCAGTCGGTGAATTATTATATAAAACATTATTCTTTAATAATATATTAAACAATTTAAAGAATCCATTTTTAAGAATGTCAACAATTTTACATCGTTAAAATTTTATACTTTGAAAATATCTATAACAATTCTTATCTTATCGTACTAAACGCATCACTTGGTTTTTGTCAAAAAGTTTATACTTTAGACGCAATAACAAAGAGTCTTGTATTATGATGGTCACACTTTTTTCCAAAAGTATTCCAACCCCTACAAAATATATACCAGCTTACATAGAATATTGAGAGAAACATAAAACTGGTTGAATTGTGAAAATCGGACATTGCGTTATGGAATAATGCTTATTCAGATTTTTACGAAGGGGAGATAATTCTGCCGAATTACGCTTTTGTTTATTTTTCAAAGAACTTCAACAAATTATATATCATTTTCAAGGTCTGAATGAGAGGAACTAAAAACTGCTTACGTTTTTAAAATCGGACATTTAAAAAAATAGTTACACCCCTTTGAAGTTTTACAAAGGATGAAATTATTCTACCAAACAACATAGTTCTTCAATTTCTACCCAACAACAATTATATAAATATTTGTTACACTATTTCAACCCTTCCCCGAACAAGACATGATTTTCACGATCATTATATGAAAAGGTTTTGGAAAACATTGAGACAAAAGAAGAACATGCCGATAACCAACATTTTCTCCCTTTGCGTAAATATTTTCTGCGCTTCGTTGTGCGCATATCATTTCCGTGTCATTGCCTCCGATAAAAACAAGATTTTACGACATATAAAATAGGAATTTCAAACAAAAAAAATATTTCAAACTTTCAAGTGATCGATTATTAACATTATATCTTTGGTTCGTGAAGAAATAAGCATTCAAAACATTGACCCAAAAGAGCACCATACATTTGAACATGTCCATTTTGCAACCTCTAAATTCAATCTAATTTTTGGCTGCCTCACCCTTTCCCAAACAAGACCTGGTTAGACCTGGTTTTGACGTCCTGAACGGATTTTATTGAAGGTGAAAAGATTGAGGCGAAAGAATCTTATTTTCTTTTACACTCATTCTGTCGCCTGTCACAGCTTTCGAGTTGGATGACCATAAAGTTTTACTGTTTGGGAAAGGGTTAAATGGATCTTTAGGAAGCCCATGAGAAACGCCGATTTTGTAAATCCCTTTGGACTGAGCACGAAGTGCTCAAGATGAGCTATTGTGGTCACTCTCCGTTCGTCCGTCCGTCCGTCTGTTCGCCCATAATTCCTTGAAACACCTCCTACTCCTTAATCATTGGGCCGATTTTGACAAAACTTTACAGGAATGTTCCTTGGATGACCATATTCAAAGAATGTTCGCGATTTTTTGATTCGTCAAAAATATGGGCGTGGCAGGGCAAGGCTTATCGAACTTTGAGAAATCATGATATCATTCTTAACAAATCAACCATTCGGCCAATTTCAACCAAACTTTGCAAGAATGTTCTTTGAGTAACTGTTTGTCAACATTTATGAATAAATTTAGGATGAATAGAGTTTAGACAGAAATTATCGATAAATCACGGGGAATTGAAAAACACTTCCCATTGGTAAAGCCTTTGCACTTGAATGCGCTAAGCTAAAAGCACAAGATGTTTTATTATTTGAATAGATAGGATGTTGAAGAACATACGTATAGGCTTTTCTAGGCTTTTCTGCCGCATAGTTCTTGCCATTTGAAGCCGAGTAAAATGACCTATTTTGAATACCTAATCATCGACTCATAATTCATCGGTTCATCGTATTAACATACACGTATGAATAGATCTATTTTCCCTCTTTACTTTGATATAAGATTTATGAAAATCCGTTAAGAAATGGCAGTGCCAAAGCAATTTTATCACACATACCCACGCGTCCTTCTAAGGTAACAACCGAGTTCAAACAAAGAAACACAGAGTTGACCCACTTTTTTCAAATAGAGATTTAACACGAAAAGAAAGTGTATAAGGTAAAAGTATTTTATCATAACAAAATATAACTATTTAGCTTTAAGTTTTTACACACTTTTTGGCAATTTAATGTGTTATTTAGGCTGAAAATGCCTTTTGTAAATTATTCGTTTTTACATAGAATCAGATAGAGGCAGTATTTTTAAAACGAGACTGTGACCACACTACTTGTATGTCAATGAATAGTATAACCACGATGTACCAGATAGATGCTGTATGGTAAAAAGCAGCGCATTGAATGTTTATATCGCGTAGAATCTACTATACAGACTGACTTAGTGTTCGTCAAGATTAACTGCATAGGAGACGGGAGTGTGGCTATGAATAGACGTCACATAAACTAGCCGGCAGTCTCACTATGCGAAATAATATAGCGGTGAAATTTTGAAATATACTGCAATTTCATTGGTCCAAAATACGTCGAACACTGATAAAACATTGGTGGGTATAGTATTTTGCAAAGAATATGTTCTTATATTGACTATATCGACTGATATGGCTACGATTTATCCTATAAAAACTGGTTTATAATTGAATTATCAGATTTGTAAAAAGATTACCAAATCGCCTAAATATTTGGAAATAGATGTCATACAAACATTTAGGAATCGGGTGAAACATGCCGTTAATGATCTAAGCTGCTGTCCTTAAGTTATTCTCTAAAGAACAGAGCACATTCTCTCTTCATTCCATTATGATAGAATCATATTTGATGGTTAATCAATAGACCTCGGAGAGTATCCTTAAGTTGAATTCGGTCACGACCCGTAGGTCTTGGTCCGTTTTGATTTCAAACATTTTTTCGAAGCCATAATTGTTGTCACCATGATGTACTTTTACGAAGGCGTGATGACAAAATAAGTCTGGACCTCGAAAAAGGTCCCTTATGACAAAAAATGCAAAAACGCACTGTCTGGTCAAGTTCAACGTACGTTTCTGTCTAACAGATTGTTCCCTTCTTTAATCCTTTGCCAAACAGGACCTGATTTTGACGTCCCTGATAGAAAAGGCTTTGGGAAAACATTGAAACAAAAGAATAAACTGCTGATTATTTTCTTCGCTATATCACACACAATTTCAATCTTTATTAAGATTCATTTTGTCGTCTGTAGCAGCTTTTAAATTGGACAACCCGAAAATGTTGTCGTTTGGGAAAGGGTTATGCAACGATGAGTAACCAGTATATATTCCTCTTGACAGTAATAGAACACTGGCTAACTTGGAAACAAGAGTTATCTAAAATGCTATAAGGGCCATTTTTCCAGATCGATGAATGAAATAGATCTATTTCACACGGTGACAGTAAACTGGAAAAGGCACATTGCTTTGGATGTTTATGTCGCTATATATCATTTGTTTATCATGCAATTCTCAAAATACCACAGACTGAAGTACGTGCGCTTGTACTTTACCAGAGTACCACAAGGTAACCAATAACATCAGCTGGAATCATGTGAAACAACAAAAACAGGATCTGGAAAAACGTCCCTTATAGCATTTGAGACAGCCAGATTTCAAGGTCAGGCTGTGCCTAGATGCAGTCTAGCCAGCATCCTTGTTACTCTAATAAGGTTGATACAGACTATTACGAAGCTACTGGAGAAAAACATTGTTCCTGATCAGACTGTGTGTATACGCAGGCTTATCTGGAACAATTTTTGGCTCAAAAGCCTTAAGGGACCTTTTCCAGATCATGGCTCAATAACAATATTGTAAACAAAGTGGAACTTTTGCTCAATATTCTCTCCAATTCCTGTCTCCAACCTGACTAGTTGTTCTGATGGATAAGTTAATAATGAGGGTCACAGGTTAGTTTTAAAAATGTATCATTTAATCCAGTTGTTGAGAATTTCTACATGGAAGTAACATCTTTGACTCTGATAGTGAAAACTAAACTTGTGTCAGGATTTAACCCTTTATATAGACTTTTGATCACCTAGGTTACACCCTCATTAACCAATCACAGGTAATGGAAGGTGTCACTGAGCCAATCAATGCGTTCCTGGCAGTTCAGGAATCCTTTCTGCTAAAAGAATATTCCTAGCCATTTCGGCCATGTTGCCAGGAGCAAATCCTGTCACCTGCATTTACTTTAAACATGAAAAAGATATGGAATAGCCATATAAATAATTAGAAAATACACATAAAAAGCTAACTTTTGATACCCTACAACATAGGCAAATTACTCTGATAAAGAAGGAAAGGACCTCTGAAGTGGGAAAGTGGAAAGGATTCAAACTTTCCCTCCTTCCAAACTTCCACGGTCAAAGCCAGGAATGGAATTACACATTTACTACCAAATTCCATGAAAATCCATTTCTGCAAAGACAAATTCTAGACAAAATAGCAACTTTATAACCACATAATGCACTCTGTAGACACTTAATGTAGGTAATATTGTAGTTTTAAGTTTGACATAAAGGGAGATAATCCAAAATGGCTGAAAACACAACAATAATAAAAGAGGCGGAATAGGATGACTGTAAGAGTTAGATAGGTAAGACTGGCATCAGGATTGTACAGAAAATGTCTATAAACCCAATAGTAAGGAAATATCACTAAATATAGCTATTGCAAGGTAGAATGACCAAGGTCAGGAATTGACACAATTCCTGGCCATGGAAAACTAGTGGGTGGGGTACCTATTCTGTTACAATATCATTACAGAAAATCTCTAACAATTCTGTCAAAACTTTACCGATTTGCATTTGATTTGAAGGAGACAATGCGACAAAATGGTAGAAAAACAGACAGGATTTTTGAGGATGTTGTTGAAAGCGGCTGATAAAAGGGCTATTTGTGGAACAACAAACACATAGCTGCTTTTCAGCGAAAACCTCGTAACTGCAGCTTAAAACATTGAAAAGCGACGACATTTCATGGACTTCGCAGAATGTCCTTTTCAGTATAACGTGTCCAAAAACAGCACCAGGCGATGGACATTGTTTTGCTTGTTACTATAAATAGCCCTTTCTGGGAAGTTTTCTAATGCAGAATTTTCAGAAACAATACAGATTCTCGGAATTTACAGACGATCTATTCATAAAAAGAGCCGGATTAAGCCAGCCCTACTGTGTTGCTTTTATTTCCTTTTGTGGCAATTTTCCCAGACAATGACAGGAAAAAAACAGAATTAATGCGTCTTAATACAAAATATGCAGAGGTCTTTGAACACAGCCTTTGCGAACTTAATTGGCGCGATAAATATCCTGAATAATATTTGTTATAATTAACTAGATCTACATTTGTGCATATGCCTACTAGAGGCGCGACACCCTCGCGGGAAAGATTGAGTGAAGAAGATACTAGTAATCATCTTCCGAGCCTTCAACCTCCTGCCACGTTCATTTGACTGATTAACTACATTTAAAAAAATGTTTCGATCGGACTAATTGGAAATAGGCAGGCCCGTAGGAAGCAATTTCATATTGGGTGGGCTCAAGCCCATGTGACCGAATATTGAAGGGGCAGGGCTAAATTAAATTTTCCGTACATTTTCAGTGTAAATTATGGAAAATTCGGCATTTTGGCCAACTTTGGGGGAACTAAGCCCCCCCTTGCCCCTCCTGTTCCTACGGGCCTGATAGGAGACAGTCCACAACGGATTTGCTTCCGTGTTGTAGTCCCAAAAATGTTGTCCGATAGAAATTTGATATACATATAATTCTTTTGTCACGATGTTTCTGTATGCATAGAAGGGGTGGGGGAAGGTTTGAAATGCATGTTTGCTACTAACAGACCGCTGTTGCAGATAGGACTACAAAGTCACGTTGTCAGTCCGTGACCTTTAACCCTTTCCCAAACAAGACCTGGTTTTGACGTCCCTTATAGAAAAGGCTTGGGAAAACATTGAGACAAAAGAAGAAACTGCTGATAACCAGCAGTTTCTCCTTTTGTCTCAATATTTTCTATGTCATATCTTACATAAATCATGTCTTTATAATCTTCATTTTGTCGTCTGCAGCTGCTTTCAAATTGGATCACCCTAAAATTTTGTCGTTTGGGAGAGGGTTAAATGTCGTCTAGTAGCGCTGGTGGGTCATATAGAATTCGATTGGTAATTGTGATTGCAGGAAATTTGTCGAAAATTTTAACTATAAAATTAAGGTTCAAACATACTTTTGATTTCTGTTTAAGCTAGACCTACAGTCCGAAGAAACTTTTGGAATGAGCGGTGCATATCCAAAGATGACCCTATCACTTTTAAATTAGTCAAAATGATAATAGAGTGACATCTATGTTATGTATATTTCGAAATGGGACAGTATTTCTAATCGGTTTGTGATGTAATTTCGAAAATGGTGCGTATTTATGAATTTGATTTCATTCTTAACAAAATTTTACTCAATTAGCCCTATAACTTTATTTCGGCGATTGTAAAACAGAGAAAAAAGTTAACACCATTTCAATAAATTTAGAGTTTTGTAATGTTTATACCTGGCAAAGTTAGACAACTTTTAAATTGGCCCATTTTAAAATGGGACAGTTTTTCGAAATGTGTTAAGAAAATATCCTATAGATACCGTTTTCGCGATCATGGCCTCGGAATTCCTAAATTTCAAAGTTAGCAATTGCTAAATATACTTCGTTTTAGTTGGTGTAACAAAGATGGAGAATATAGTATCAAATAAGATGTAGCCTTGTAAACAATTAGATTGCTTATCCCTGACAATATAAGACACGAAGCTCACTTTCGCCACTGTTTATTTTGACCAAATTCAAGCGTGAAGTAACAAAGATCAAAGACAGAGAACTATTTCAAAATAATTCATTCCCGTTTTGCAAGTATTTCCAGGCTTGCTTCTTGGAAAACAAATGAAATCACTTATTTTGATTTAACCCTGTTTATAAAAGTATTTAAAAGTACATTAGTATCCCCAGGCCTAAATCTCTAGTGGCCCTCGAAAGTTGGCTTTTAGCATGTTGTCACATCGTTTATAGACTTTATATGACAGAATACAAGATCCGTACAGTAAAAGACATAAATCGATCATGTAGCTGTGTAAAACTATGTAAAATATTTACAGCTGGTTGATAGTATTTAAGAAATGATGTGACATGGGGTTTTATATCCGTCGTAATCTTAGCCAATACAGGTCAGACGAAGCTGAAATTTTGCACAGAGAAATATTAAAGGCAATATTTTAATTATATACAGTTATTCTTATGGAAAATTAAACCCGAAAAAAGTAAAGTTCTAACTAAGTATTTTCTTCGGGTGACAAGGCTTACATACTCCTTTGCTTGCATAGTCCGGTAATAGACCTACAGGTACAATTGCGTTCTGCCTTTTTTGGCTTAATCATTGTGAGAAGGTGGGGTTTTCCCTGAAATAACGGCTTTGTGGAGATCTAGATGGTTATTACTACAAGAGTTGATGAGAGCTTCAAGAAAATTTCTACGATAAGTTTGGAGTGCATCAATTCGCGGATAGATATCCTGTAGGAAAAAGACATTTGACCGCATTATTATGTCTTTCACACTGTAAAAAGAATAAATTCAATTCCTAGCCACCCATTGTCACATGGTATACACGTTATGGCATTATAGTCAAGGAAATGTAGAGCTAACTTAGCTACAAACATGGAGAACATAAATACTAACAGTGACCATGACCCTGTAAATTTGGTCCGCTAGAAAGATATTTCGTCATCATCTGGCGAGGTTTAAAATGTAAAGGAATCTATTTGAAGGTCGTCTGCTAAGCCTTTCATTGTCATATAAAGGATTAACCTTTCCACCAAAGAGAGCTGGTTTTGTTTTGTCGTCTACAATAGGGAAATCAGTAGAAAGTACTCAGTACCACGAACATAATTCAGTCGTTTTTCCCCTCCGAAACCACGTAACTACAGTTTTTAATACAAGATGCAGATGTGAAGTTTTTCAAGAAAAGTGAAGGTATTATAACTTTGTATAATATGTATTTACATCAGTTTTGTCATTTAAAATTACTTGAAATTAATTTTGGCCATCCTATTTAAGTGTTTAAATTTAAGATATGTCTAAATTTCGGATGTTTTGCAAAAAAAAAAAAAAAAAGAAAATACAAAAAAATACAAAAAAAAAAAAAAAAAAAAAAAGAAAATGAAAAAGAAAAACACAATCAATGTGTTTCTATGAATAATCACCTATCATACTGATTTACCTATTTCGAGGTATATGTCTAGCTCCTCGTTAGTAAAAGATCTTGAATCATTTATAATAGGTCTACCATTACGCAACCGTCTTTGATTTTGGTTTGAAGCAAAGAAGACACAACAGCACCACCACCACAACAACAACAGGGAGATTCCGGATGTGGTTGATCTTTCAAACAGCAAATGATTTCATTTGACCGTCGACATCTTTTTTATATATGAGACAGGATCTAGAAAAACGTCCCTTATAGCATTTGAGACAGCCAGGTTTTAAGATCAGGCCGTGCATAGATGCAGTCTAGTCACCATCCATGTTACTCCCAAATGGTTGCTACAGACTATGAGGAAGCTATTTAAGAACAACATGGTTCCTGGTCAGACTGCGTGTATACGTAGTCTGATCTGGAACCATGTTGATCTTAAATGCTTTATGGGACGTTTGTTCCAGATCCTGGCTCAATTATGTATCATGTGTTGTTTAAAAGATCTACCATATCAGTAATTTTGTGACATTTTTACACTTTCTCTGCTCGAAATCAAATTCAACTCGGATTGAACAAGCATTATCAGAATCATCAAGGAAGATTTTCTGTAATTGTTGTTTATATCAGTCGTTGTTGTTGTGTCACTTTATTCCCCGGCGTGACAATTTATGTTTAACCTATTTCCAAACAAAAAATGGGTATAACTTTCTTAATAAAAAAATTGCTTATCATATGTGTTTTCTCCTTTGCATCATTTCATCTGTGCTTAACCCTTTCCCAAACAAGACCTGGTTTTAACGTCCCTAATAGAAAAGGCTTGGGAAAACATTAAAAAAAGGAAGAAACTGCTGATAACCAGCAGTTTCTCCTTTTGTCTCAATATTTTCTGTGCCATAAAGTATGCAAATCCCATCTTTATCTACACCTATTTTGTCGTTTACAGAAGCTTTAACACGGGATAAGTCCCAATTTTTGCCGTTTGGGAAAGGGTTAATTGTACATAAATAGCGTCTGTATCAACATCCATTTATCATCTGCAGCAGCTTTCAAATTGGAGCACCCTAAAATTTAGCCTTTTCTGAAGTTCATAAACCTTTCCATAACAATGCCTAGTTTTAACGACCCTTAAGGAGAGAATGTCTGAAACATTGAAAAGAAAAATGAAAACTCTGATAATCAGCATGAGCTCCTTTTCATTCAATAATATCTGCAAAATAAATCACAAAATATCTACTAATCCAAGGCGGACATGGGTTTCCTTCAAAAGGGAGTTTACTGTTCCTCAAGGAGTTTTGACTCAAGTCGATTTCAAAATGTGTTGTTGTCTTTGTTGATAGTTGTGGTGGTATCTAATGGGAGGATGCATTTGGTCACTCAAACGCAATACTATGGATCCACCAGTGTTAATTCTGTAGTCTACAAGCGTTTCAAATTAACCGATTCTAAAATCTTGTTTAGTTAACCATTTCCCAAACAAGACCTGATTTTGACGTCCCTAATAGAAAAGGCTTGGGAAAACATTGAAACAAAAGAAGAAACTGCTGATAACCAGCAGTTTCTCCTTTTGTCTCAATATTTTCTGTGCCATATTATACACAAATCCTATCCTTGATAACACCAATTTTGTCATTTGTGGTAGTTTTTAAAGTGGAACACCCTAAAATTTTGCCGTTTGGGAAAGGGTTAAGGGTTAAGCACTGAAAGGTGTATTGGAATGACAGAAGTCTGAGAGTCACAAAGGTTGGTCGATCGATCAGTCGACTCAGTGCGGAAAAGTGAAAACAGCGAAGGACGTCATGTTACATTGGGTATTTAAAGGTATTTGTGGTTCCTTTTGACCATGATGCCATTTGACATTCAGGCGTTCATCAGTTCGGGCGGACATTCGGATGGACGGACAAGCTTAATTTAAAAACCTTGGACAAAAACGTCGTTTTTTCTAGAATTATGGTGACCATCTAGAAATTAATGAATTAATATAGAGCATACAGGTATTTATCATTATTATTTTCTTTATTTAATGGATCTCTCAGAATTATCCAATTTTTGCGATCATTATTGCGAAAAAAGAGAAATAGATAGAAGAAAAAAATTGAGGATTGTAAATATTTTTATCATAATCTAGTGAAAACTAATCGAACTAACGATTATTTAAAAAATATGTGTATGTCGAATCTTTTAAAAGACGTACTTTAAAAGAAAGTTTTTTTTTTCAATTTAGAAAATAAGATGCTAGTTTACTATGTAGGAAGAAAATGTCGTTCATTTTCAATTAATATCCAGCTGGAAAAATTCGACAAACAAATAGAATAAGCAAAAAGCATTATCTAAAATAAATTGGGTGCTCTTATCGGATTTAATAAATAAAATAGAAAAAAATATCTATGAAAAGTTGAAGCAAATAATTATGAGCGTTTTCAATGAAATTTAATACATCTAAAATGGGAGAACTATTCTGTTTTACATGGTCGTTTAAAAACAGACTCGCTTTATCTCAGTGTCTATACATTTAAAAAGTTCTGAGTTTGCAATAAAAGGGCGAAGGCATGGAATGTCATAATTTAGATTTCTACATACAACTGTCCTTCTACCCATAGAAGCAAATAATGCATGTCGTTTCAGAGTCGGCTAAAATCACAGTGGACAATCACGTGATACAATTTCAGAAATCTTCAATAATTTTGTTAATACGGGGCCGATTTGAATTCGGTTCAAAGCAGAGAAGGTGGACAAACGTCAAGCATTAGAAAGACCCGGTAGATTTTTTTTTTTAAATATTAGCTGATAAAACAAAGTTATCGAAGATTAACCAACTTTTGGTTGAACTTCATTCACTTTTTTTATCAGTTAATTTTTCAAAAATCCACCAAATCCTGCTTATTTCTGGTATTGTCCGGCCTTCTCTGCTTCAAACCGAATTGAAATTGGTAAACTATTAACAAAAATATTGATGATTTCTTATATTAGTTTTGTTTTGCATAGAAGATTCAAGATTCCATTTGTAAATTGGTAAATGAATTGGCTAAGTTTGTGAAACATAAATTCTCCCGAAACGATTATTTCCAGTTGTTGTGTGATGTTTTCATGTTGAGATTTTACATTTAGTTTTGGACAGACGATGATATACCCATGATGTTTCGATACTTGGTTTTGGCAAAATTCTTTACCCAAAGCGCGGTTTATTTTTGACATATATAGTATCGACCCAATTAGAACAATTTTCACTGTATTAATATGGTAAACGATCAATGATCTACTTGAAAGTATTTTCTAACTATAGCAAGTTACGTCAAAATCGGTCTTCCATAATACTACTACGTTCAAAATAAGTTGACTGTGTCAGTTGAATCGAGGTCATGTTTTTGTCTGGTATCTAAACATTTGCAAGTCTAAAACAACAAATTGATCTTGGAAGATAGTTTCAGAATGACTACCTTTTCGAGGACATAAATATTGATCATTGAACACACAGAAAGTCGTTCAAAACTAAACTTTTTAACTCAAAAGATATACTCGGAAATGATGACATTGTGCACGTTTTTTTTTAGACAAAAAAGATGTCTAACTAGTTTGAAAGCAATCAAGGAGAAGACTGTTTTGTAGGCCTTTGTTCTTTCACAAAATGACATTCCTATGTATAGATCTAGTGCTGCATTTTTATAAACCCCTTTGTAATACAATAAATGGAAAATCTACATACTTATGCCAATTTTATTTTAACAGATCAAATTTTAAATTGCTTTCTTCATGTAGGCCGAAAAAAATAGCTGTGCTTTCGCTAACATGACCGATCATGATTTTTCATCCCGACTCTACAGTTTTTATTGTCATTTGCCTATTTATTACAAATGAAAATGTTTTAGTGACAATCGAACTTTTAAAGTTATAATGAAAGTAGATACATAATTCTATGAATTGAATATAAATTATGTTAAAACTGAAATAATATCTAAAATCACCATACTTCACATCACTTATATTTTGAAAGTACATGTATTGAATGTCTGATTTTTTTTCTAGAAAATGAGATTTATATAAATGCATATTGCTAATTTAACCTTTGTTCCACAAATAAAAAAAGATAGAGGAAAGATAAAATTTCATAGATTTGCCAACACATATACCTTGATTTCTTCCGTACGTCAGCGGAACCGGGCACTTTTTACGTTTAAGGCGCGTTCCCATAGCCGACCAAATCAACTCGATCAAGCTCGATCAAGCGATCGAGTACTGATCGAGCTATGTCGGCAAGAGTGATCGGGACGATCGAGCGTGGTCGACAAAAATTGTCGGGAATTAATCGACAAGAAATAAAGAAGAAGTCGTGTAAATACATTTGATCGAGTTTAATCGGGTTTGATCGGGGAATTTAGGCGATCGAGTTGATTAAGTTGATTTGGTCAGCAATAGGAACGCGGCTTTAATCACAATACATAACTAGTAATCAAAGTGCCGAGAGCACTGTAATTGGACGTCTCTGATTGATTGAGCGGGATTGTACATGAACGAAAGATATTTTATTCATTCTTCGGTGTTTAATTCTATAAGATCGGCTTCGGACATACGAAATCGGCTTTATCACCAGAAAACCCTTCTCAGGCTTCAATTTCATTTGATTGCCGTTTCAAGACAACTGATTTGTCTCTATGAATAATCACTATTAATTTGATTACCCAATTCAATGAAGGCCATGTGATTAGCACTTTTGTCATCTGTTTCGGTTAACTATGAGTGTTGTCGTCAGTTACACCTTTCGTAAATTTTATAAAGGACGCTACAAAGCAAAGCAATTTATTCAAAATGTAAGCCAACGCGCTACATAAATGAAAGCCGCGATAGCGCACTTGGCAGAGCACTCACCCAGTGTACTCTTTACACATGTCTATATCTGGAAGGTCCTGGGTTCGAATTCTACTCAGACATTGTTCTTTTTCATCATATTTTTTCGACTTTTATCTCCACCATCGTTAGGGAAAAAACGACCGCAGTGATTTAGAATCGATCTAAACACAAATTCAGCGACATAAAGTAATGAAACGCCGATCATTTACATACAATTCCGCTCAATCAATCAGAGACGTCTAAATATAGTGCTCCAAGCACTTTGATTTTTATTCGTGTTTAGAGTAAAAAAGAAACAAAAAACACGGCAGCAGTTTTCCCTGGTTGTGGTTACAAAACAAATTCAATACATACTTTTCCTGACACAAAATACCAGATGAATTGGAGTACCTAACCATGGAATCCTCATACCAGTACTACCGCAGCATCCTTACATCTACAGATGTGCATACAAAGAAGAAATTGGGAACGTGCCGTCGGGAAAATGGCAGTGGATTACAATAGGGTGAATTCAAATAAAATGGCACCAAAAAAATATTTTTTTCCAATTTTAAAATTTCAATTGATCATTTTTGTCTATATGTTCTAATATTGTACATAGATCAAATTTTAATAATCTAAAACGGCATTGAAAAATATTCAGACATAAAAAAGTTTCAGATTTTTTAATTGAAGAAAATCAACAGAAAAACATGAAAATACATATATTTACAAAATAGTGTACCCTCACATAATGATACGAAAAATAATATTTTTTTCAATCCAAATTGTAATTTGTGAATCAATAAGGAATTCTAAGCAAAAAACCTAGTTTTTCTGTCATAAATCTGGTGAAAATATGACATTTTACACAAAATTACTAGTGATTTTTTCATACATGGGTCAAAAAGTTTTTATTATGATAAAGTTTGGCCTCATATAGACTTCAGACCCAATTTTCTCAACAATATAATTAATTCAGAACATGTCTGCAAAAAACCTTGTACAATGGTCATGTTTGAACTAAAATCTAGACAATTCAAAACTTGCATCTTTTGTCACAAAGTTGTTGCACTCCAGACATTCTTAACCTATTTGGATAATTTATGATCCTCATTGTACTTCTTTTTCAAGTAAAATGGTAAAAATAATTCACAAAGTTACTATAACAAACAATTTTATACTCTTCCATGTATTTCAAACAATGAGTACTTGTAATCATACGAAGATAGTTCAATTTTCTAAGAAAATCTTTAATTTCGTGAATATTTTTTTTCTAAATATGCACTGGATAGGTATGAAAAATTACTTATATTATACCTTGACATGTAATAGGCGCTAACTAAACAAGAATAATTAATTATCTTACATAGGTGTGCTATAAATGTTGAAACATGAAAGTTCTTTTCTTTTAAATAATTTATTGCACTCCAGACATATTCACATGTTGACAATATTGGCTAATTTATGATACAATTCGCACTTCTTTATCAAGTAAAATGGTACAAATAATACATGTGATAACTATTACAAGCAATGTTACTCTTTTCCTTGTATTTCAAACAATGAGCAATTGTAATCATACCAAGATAGTTCAATTTTCTAAGATTTAAATTTCTAACCCCTAAAATGAAAACCAATCGCAAAGATGACACAAATTTGTGCCTAAATTGTTTAAATATATGCCCTCTATAAAAAAAACAATACTTGATGATAACACTTTCTTTAGATCAGGTCTTATTTAATTAAGCCAAAAAACTTGTTGCACTCCAGACAACATAAATACTGGTCTAAATCAAACACAAGTCTGTGTCTAAACTGGATTTCTGGTGTGAATAATCTTAGAGTCTATGTTATCTGAAAAAGAGAAGAATAGTTCATTAAAAATTAATATATAGTGAAAGAGGGGTTGTTAAACTTCAAATGTTACACTCCAGACAAACATAGGTGAGTTTATTTAAGGAACAGTCAGGAGTTTTTGTCCTTATGTAGGTATTCAAAATCATATTTGTTCAAGGCTACAAACATTTTTGTACATGGATTATCATAAAAATTTGACTTTTCAGTCATAGAATTCACACAGTATTCAATTATTTCGAGTTTCTCTATATTTGCTGTTGCACTCCAGACAGCGCACGACTTTTGTTCTTGTGTGAACCTCAGCGAACCCTTTGCACACAAACACTAACCACATACAAAATTAAAAACTCAAGATGTTTAAGTTAATGTAAAAAGTCTTACTTTTACACACATATTGTTATTCTTTTATTGTTATGCATTTAGAAAAAAAGAAAGTTTTTTTCTGTTTACAAAAAAGCGTTTCACTCCAGACATTTTTTTGCATGTTTTTTGGGCATAGCTTTAAAACCGTTAAAGATATTTCAATGAAATTTTGCATGAACATACAATACACTAATTAACATCACATGGTCCTTGCAATTTGATCAAATATTCTATTCTTTATAGTCTAGATG
The DNA here is from genome assembly GCA_963680895.1 of Fragum sueziense. Taxonomy (NCBI): domain Eukaryota; kingdom Metazoa; phylum Mollusca; class Bivalvia; order Cardiida; family Cardiidae; genus Fragum; species Fragum sueziense. The sequence continues at coordinate 17,592,342 of OY804599.1, read as the reverse complement.
AAAAAATATGCTTGGTGCCATTTATTTCGAATTCACCCAATACGCAATTTAAATCTTAATATCATAATCAATGAAAATTTGAGAATAGCAATGTCCCTATATGTACACATATTCATACAATCATCCAGGCACCATCGTCACTGTTGCAGATTCATTGATTCATCCTTTTAGCTCAATACACGTAAACGGTTCAATTAAACGTAATAAATACAGATGGCTGTCACTCGATCATAGACTAGTAATAATCATTGATCAGTATGTAAATAGGTCATGATACTGTCGAATATCAGTGATACAGATGCTGGAGAAAAAAAACTCGTAAGAGCAACTATTTTTCTGAATAGGTGGATATCACTAGCGCCTCATCTGAGGCTGTTCAGATGGAACCCCGATTTGTCATCGAGTCGAACCCGAGTTGCGAAAAGAACTCACTCCCCGATAATCAATTTTAAAACACTGTTTCCAAAATACGTCTCGTGGAAACCCCGTTCCTTTAAATATGTCAAAGACTTTGACAACAGTGATCAAAGAAAAAGAATTTATCATACACAATACGTGCATTATATTGAGTAATCATCCTAAAATGTCTGTTTTCAGTAAACACTTCAAGAAAAACAAACGTTTTAGACGTCGCGCACGGTATTGCGTCACTTTTCAAAAAACGCTACCCTCCGCGATTCATAACTAAATTTTGTAGGACTCCTTTTCGTTATCTTAACTTTGTTATACATCAAAATGAGCGCAAAGCAGTGATATGTTTCAATGTTATACTCATTTGAAGTTCTTATTTTGTATAAAGTTGCTAGAAAGAATTTTTATTCGTACATTCGGCGAAAAAACGCGTGTAACATGTAACATAAATGTTCAAGAGCGACGGATATTTATGCACAATTTCACGATTAAGTATTGTCAAACACATGGAAAAATATATTTTGTGACAGTGAAAATGCTGTAGAATGTTTTGCCGAACGGAAATAAAATTTCTACGTCGATTGCGCAAACTAGCCCAGTTTGTTTACCAAAAATCGCAATGTAACAATTAGAATTACGTCGCAGAAAAAATGACAATTTTGTTGAATATTTTGTTAATAAATGACTCAAATGCAACCAAACTTGATATAAAAAAATACCATTTTTCTCTATTTCTATAATTTATGGATTAAAAGCAGTTAGCATAATAAGCAAACCAATTATTATATAAAATGCGTGTGGACAGAAATTGTTTCGTGTCGTTGAAAACTCTACTTTTTTGCCCTTTAGACTTTAAAAAATACAAGTTCTCTTATTCATGCAAACATTTAATTTAAACGTGGACATACCATTTTTTTCTTGTTGATCATATCAAAATTTCGACGCAAAATAACGAAACGTATAAGAGATATTCAAATTTGTTCTTGTGGACAGAAAATTTATGAACGTAAACTTTTTTTATTTGACGTAATCCTGAAATTATCTAATTGGCGCATTTTTTAGATAAAAAAGAACGAATTAAAGTGGCGGAAAAGCTATAGAAAGACAACAGATGGAAACAGTGGTATATTTCTAAAAACGTGGTCCTGTCTTTATAAATCAGTTTAGATTATATAAAGAATAAACATTAAAAGCACAACACAACCGTCTATGCAAAAACTTAACGTTACGCAATTGGCGTTTGCTAGCTTGACGTTACATTTTAGTGCCGCAATACCGTGCGCGACGCCTTTAACAAACGATATACGGAAGAAATAATCCAAACTGGTTTCGAACCAACGGCGTTCCAAATTTCATACTGAAAAAAGGTTGCGAGGTTAATCATTTCCCGTTTGAGTTATCGCTGATGCTGATGGTATAGTAAGCATGTATCGCTTTCTAAAGATCTTACCCTTCAGACAATATTACGAAAGTCAAATCACTACAAGAAAATGGTTAGATCAAAAAAGATCGTAAAGTTAGTTAAGACGTGACATGAATTGAATCGACCGATGAATCTTATAGTGTTTGTTAGCGAACACATAGAAAGCAGGAAAAGATACGACAGTTTTCCTGTATGGTCGCAAAATCTGTTTTGAATTTTGGTCAACTGGCATTTGAGTCTGAGAAAGGGTTTTTTGGTAATGAAAATTCATTTCGCCTGTCGAAAAGTGGTTATAAGAATTGGACGTCCTTTCGGACGTCCAATTAAAAATATATTCCTAAAACCTCAAAAATTATCACATCAATTGCGTTGACTTTTACTAGTAATTAAAATGCGTGCGCAAGGCGCCTTTGGCGAAATTAATACTATACCCCAGTGAAAATGAATTTATTCATATTCCCCAGATAATGTTGTACACAAGATTACTTAGGCTGCATAAAATATTGCGATGCTAAGCCCGCTAGCTGCCTGTTCCTACGGGCTAGTAAAGCAAAGTGGCTCGTACATGGCTTCATAACATTATTAATGCATGTCTTTAATTGCAACTGAACTTTTAATGTAATTCCATTGATGTACGCGTATAAATATGATATTCTTTCTAAAACTTATATAATTTATAGTGTATATATTTTATTCATTTTAAAGTAATTTAAATCTTTTAAGAGAATGAATTGTAGCAAATGTGAAAATGTTCTTGTAATAAACTATTACTGGACATCAGCAATTTCTTTTTTATCTCAATATTTTTGTTTAAAAAACTTTCATTCACAAGGACGCCAAAACCAAGGAGCGTGTGTGCCAAAAGGTTAAGTATCTGTCAGTTGCAGGAAGCGAGCGGCAGATTACCAGGTTTGACATTTAATATTTAGTCTCGTATGTAATTATTTAATGGGAATATTGTGGAAACAGTCGTGGGTGGACAAAGCCTCTCATGAGACAATCAGAAACCATTCTGGATAATTCTAGACGAAAATGAATATCCCTTTCGTGACTTTGCTTTTACGTTATCGCAGTGTTATGGACATAATATCACAAGTCGTGTGAATACAATTGACCAAACGCCAATCGACAGATCGCTCCGCCCAACATAGAATTTAAGACAAACAATGGGGATGTGATCGTTAATAGCAAAAGATTTTATCCAGTTAATCGTGACGTAAATTCGGACAAACAAAATAGCATTTCGTAGGTGTCGTTATAAAATCTCGTAACTACGGCTTGATTTAAGCCGTAGTTACGAGATTTTATAACAGCACCGAGGGTAGAACAATTGGGGCATGACATTTTTCTGATCGTCCATTGGCTAATCGATGTTTTTGATTGACAGTCGGCGTTTGGTCAATTTAGCTGAAATGTCATTTGAGACTGGCCAATATTCATCAAGATCAGCATGTGCCAATATACAGTCTGTACATATTTAAGAATTGATGAATGCATTGACAAATCAAAAATATTAAATAAATATTATAATATAAGATGCATAACGTATTACATAAAAATAAACACAATGGCAAAAGAATAACAAAAAAATAAGAATAAGGTACATATGAACGGACAAACATTTAGTGACAATTATAGCACTCATTGAGAATTTTGTACGTGGTTTAGCTAAAATGGAAATAAATAATATCACCAAATTAACAAATAAGAACTGAATAATGAAAAAAAAAATAAAGAATTAGTAATATACAGGGTGTACCCCCCCCCCCCAAAAAAAAAAAAAAACCCCGGAACCCTATTCCTATTGGGTTCCATTTCTATTGGGACACCCTGTACATGTAGGTTACTAACGCGTAACTAATTATTATCCCTTGTCTTCTTTAGCATTATCAAAGCCAAATCGTAGGCATAAGCTGCATTTTACAGGACGAAGGCCTACTTTTCATCGTATTTTTAAGATCTACACTTCCTTCATAACATTACGTTATATAATAATTATAAGCCTATTCTCAAAAGAAATAATGTTGTTGTGTATTTCAGAAGATGGTCCGTCTACAGCTTGTCAGTCCGCTCGTTCCTCTTATCTTCGTCACACTGGGTACATACACCGCCGTTCATGCTTGCTCCCGACAGTTTATCCAACTCACCTTCCGTCTACCCAACTGTTTACCACGCCTTGTGCTCTCACGTGCTTGTCGCGGCACGTGCACCTCGTACTCACGACCATCACAAGAGATACCAGGTCAGCTGGAGCGTTTTTGTCAATGCTGCGATGCCGATGTTTTGAATCCAACCCGATACCGCGTGCGCTGTTTAGATGCTAACCGCCAAGCTTATCGTTTAATGGAGGTCACGGTTAATACGCCGACATCGTGTCGCTGTCGTCCCTGCTCGGAAATACCCGAACACATAGTTCCGGCAGAGCACGAGTTATTACAGACGGGTAAAAGAGACTGGAATTTTTATTTAAAAAGTGAATCAAACTCAACAATAAATGACGATGACCCATCGCCCCCAGTGCTTTCCTTATTGGATAACAATACCAGACTTCATGATTTGTTATATAAAAATATCAAACCTTTTGTTACAGACTACGAACAATCGAATAATATTACCTCAAATAACTGATACCGGTAGATTTATAATAATATTTTCATTTTCTGTGATCTATTTTTGGATAGAAAATCGATGTTAATGTCTCAAATTGTCTGAGCATTAGCACCATCTTAACGCTTTGTCGAACACTTTTCATACATCTCATTAATTTGATTACAATATGTTGCAGACCACAATTTAAATGTAACAAAGAGGGTACTTTAATGTTATGACATTAATATAAACTTCATTTCCCTATGAATGTGTTCCAAATGTTCTTTCATGGACGTCAAACCACGGCTTGCTTGGGAACAGATTAAACCTTTTCCATCTACATGTTGTTCCATAAGTCTAAAATATGTCAAACTTTCCCAAAACGGCATATTGTTAGGCTAGCCAAATTCGGAATTGTTGCAGGCGACAAAATAAATGGTAAAAACGGTATTTTTATTGACAAAGGATGGAAAACGTTAAAATGGAATAAATGGAAACAGAAAAGAAAATGCTGTACGTATTTCAGTATGCTTTCTTTGCTCTCGATAATTTCTAGTTTTCTATGATACGGGAGTCAAATGTTTGTGAAAGGATTAAACTATTTTATGTTTCGTTTGACGACAAAGACATGACTGCATGTGTCCAATAGGTCTGGATCAATTTTGGTCCTAATTTGTTGTCATAAGGACCCTTTTCCAGATTCTTACTCAATTACCTGTATTTATTTGCCTTAACCCTTTCCCAAACGGCAAAATTTCTAAATTTCCATTTCAAAAGCTGCTGCAGACGACAAATGATCATTGTTTAAGATAGAATTTGCGTACAATATAGCATGGAAAATATTGAGACAAAAGGAGAAACTGCTGGTTATCAGCAGTTTCTTCTTTTGTCTCAATGTTTTCCCAAGCCTTTTCTATTAGGGACGTCAAAACCAGGTCTTGTTTGGGAAAGGGTTAATGAGACAAACGAATATTTCAGCGCTTATTTATAAACAAATTGAGTCTGGATCAGAAAGAAAAGGTCCCGTGTGGCATTTTCAAGACCAACATACAGCCAGATCAGCCTGTGTGATTTAACTTGAAAACATTAATTGGGCCAGGGACTGGAAAGGTCTTACAAAATCATTTAACCCTTCCCCAAACGACAAAAATTTAGGGTGATCCAATTTGAAAGCTGCTGCAGACGACAAAATGGACATTAATAAAGATTGAAATTGTGCATAATATAGAAAAGAAAATATTGAGGCAAAATGAGAAACTGCTGATGTTCGGCAGTTTCTTCTTTTGCTTCAAAGTTTTCTTAAGCCTACTGTTCATGGGGCGTCTAAACCAGGTCTTGTGTGGGAAAGGGTTAATAAAGAAACTCCATACATTTTCAACCTTTCCTTACAACAAAATTGATTTAGCAATGACTGCTTGTAAGCTATATTATATTAAGTACAATTTCTTATATTGCCACATGGAGACAATGTGAAGAAAGGAGAAAATGTTGGTTGACAATACTTCTCTTCTTTTCTTTGCATATTTACAAAGGATAATTGATTATGGCCAGATAATGTTTGAAAAAGTATTAACCCGTTCCAAACAAGATTTGGCTTTGAAAGTTTTTTAAAGAGATCGGGGAAAAAACCAAAACGCTGACGATAAGCATATTCTCTTTTTTTTGCATCAATATTTTTGGGTCTATATTGTTCATCAATCTAATCTTTATTAATATCTTATGTCGTCCGCAGCAGCTTTCGAATTTGAAAGGTCTAGTATAGATCGAGCCAACCAATACTTGAAAGTCTGGAATAATTGTGTAGAAAATATTGAGTGAAAAGTAGAATATTATGATCGGCATTTTTTCTCTTCTTATCAAAATGTTTCCAATGCTTAATCTATTATCATATTATAATGTTGTCAAAGACAAAGTCAAGTATTAGTCCTTTGCCAAACGGCGAAATTTAAGACAAGTCAAATTTGAAATAAGTTGCTGACAACAATATAATTAATGACATAAGTGTTTTGTTTTAGCATAAAGATTACTGACTATCAGTATTTTTTTCTTTTCTCTTAATATTTCCCCATACCTTTTTCGTGTAGTAAAGCGAAACGAAGATCTTGTTTGGAAATGGGTTATAGCCTAAACATTCATAATATTCTATCTAAAATAATGTTTTTAAAAAATAAAAAATTTGAAAACGGACGTTCAAAATCTCTAATTTCTTGCATCCTTCTGCTGATCCCGCCCTTTCCAGGACTAAACCCATTACCAGACGGATTTTGGACTTTATCAATTTGACAGTTGTTGCAGACGACAAATTTAAGTCAAGGTGAAATTTCAACAAATCTTTACATTTTAGGCTAGAAAACATCGTGTTACAAGCAATTTCTTCATTTGCCACAATGTTTTCCCAAGCCCTTTCTTGTGGGGGAGTCAAAAGGCGTCGCTGTGCAGTATGGGGTAAATAATGATAATTGGTTCTCACAACCCTTTTGATAAACTGCTTGAAAATATCGAGGAGAAAGAAGAAACTGGGGATATATTTTCTTTATTTTGGAGACGGTTTTACATCTAAATAATGTTGATAGCCTGCAGAAGCGTTATCCCGATCTTTAACATTTTCCCAAATAAAACTGAATTTGAGCGAAAATAACTAACAACGCCTTTATAAAATTTAGAACAAAGAAGGATATAATGTGTATTGTCACAAGTTTCTCCTTTTCTCTAAGTGGCATCAGTATCATAACACAAAATAGTTGACGTGTTAATTATAACATTGGCTTGGTCGTCTGCGTCTTATGAAATTGGATCAGTCAAGAAAATGGTCTTTGGGGAAAAATTAACCTATTCCCCGGTTATAAATTGGGATAAGATGTAATCCCAAACGCCCTATCACTTCTGATCCTAAGACTTAATCTTGTCTCCTAGTCAGGAAATTCCAAAGGTCAAAATGTTCCACTCTTTAGATAACTATCCTTTGATTTGAAGATCCCAAAGAAGAAAGCTTTTGAGAAGTTTCCAGAATGCTATAATACAATAAAATACAAATCATTTAGAGAAATTCAAATTTATCATATGCAAAGTTATGCTTTCAGTTTGGAAAATTATATCAGCTATGTAAAGATAAATACTACGCTTTGGAAGCTTTCCCGGTTTAAGGTAGTCCATCCCTGAATGAGATTCAAGCGACATTTTAAATTTCGGTGTGACGTAAATAATTCATTCGTAACGTACCCGATCTATGCGGACATGATACCAGTTAGAAAAGGTCGGCAATTTCCACCACCGGCTGTTTACGACGTCGCCGGAAAAATTCCTACGGCACGTGAGTCTCAATAGTGGCATCTTCGCAAGCCAAAGTTGTATTCATACAGAAACGACGTTACGTCGATGATGCATTAAGGCCAGTTAGGGTGGATTACCGTGAGTTAACCATTTCCCAGACATGCATTATTAATGGGGTTTGGTGATTTTTTACCGAAGAGAAAAAATGCTGATTATTCTTTTTTCACGAAAATTCCTACTCTACCGAGTAGGAATTTTCGTGAAAAAAGAATAATCAGCATTTTTCAAGTGAACATTTAACCTCATTTCCCGCACATCACTATTTTAGGGTAGTCCAATTTGAAAATTGTAACAAAAGACAATATAAATGTTGGAAGACATTATAGTGTAGAAAATATTGGAGAATATGCTGATTTTCATTATTTTTCATATAATACATGTAAGCCTTCTACTGATTTTCTGCTAAAACACAGACCATCTGCTCTCACACATTGACTCCCCTATATCGTCTCTTTTCAAGGAAAACCTCGTAAATGCAGCTTGTTTTAAGCTGCTGTTACGAGGCTTTTGTCGAAAAGCAGTGACATGTCGTTGTTGCAGTACGGGAAAGTAATCTGATCGAATTTGGATTTGATTCAGGTTTTATACAGTTAGAGTTGCGTCCCTTAACCAATTACCACATTTGACTCCCTACAATATAATGGCTTTGGAAAGCATTATAGAAAATGAAGAAATTGCTTGTCACAAACTATTTCTTCATTTCCCAAGTTTTCTTACCCAAAAAGAGAAATATCTTTGAATACATAATCCCTTTCCCAAACAAGACCTGGTTTTGACGTCCCTAGAAAAGGCAGTTTGAGAAAACATTGAGAGGAAAGAAAAAAATGCTGATAATCAGCAATTTCTTTTTTCCTCTCGATATTTTCTATGCTGTCAACGAGTCTGTTTTCTACTTTTGACATCACTTCTTTTATAGTCTTAAACTCCTTTTAATTTAAACAACCTTAAAATGCCGTTTGGGATAGGCATAACTATAGCACAGAAAATGTTGAGAAGAATGGAGACAAGAGGACCATGATGGTCCTAAATCGCTCACCTGAATCAAGATGACAAGAGTGATAATGGTAATTTTGTCAAATTCAAAGGCATGAAACTTATAAGGACTTTCTGTTTGGAAACAATTAAGTAATTATTTTGTTCCAATCGATCCTGTAAGGTTGGGTATGAATTAGCAGAATTGTTGAGTTAGTTTATTTTCAACAATTATTTCATGATTTCGCAATATACAACATAGGGCTAATTTTCAAAGCATACTGATCTGTTCGAGATTGATCATTTATGATAGGCTCAATTAACATGATTTTGTCTGTGATTGATAGAATATAGTGAAAGATTACCATCTGATAAGCTAAGGCTAATCCATTATTTGTTTACATAAGATAAACATGGGGCCAGCCTGAGAGCAACAGATAAGGGAAATAGAAAATTGGCCCAATGGTTGATTTTGAAAGAATTTTCTTATGATTTCTCTAAGTCTGATAAGCCCTTCCTCCCTGCCATGCCCACATTTTTTGACCAATGGAAAAATTTGTGAACACATTTTGAAAAGAGTAACTCAAGGAACATTCCAGTAAAGTCTGGTTCAGTTGGGCACAATGGTTGATTTTTAAAGAATTTTATGATTTCTTTAAGTCCGATAAGCCCCATCCTCCTTGCCACGCCAACATTTTTTGACAAATGTAAATAATTGCGAATAAATTTTGAAAAGAAAGACTCAAAGAACATTCCTGCAAAGTCTGCTTCAATTTGGCCTAATGGTTGATTTGTAAAGAATTTTCTTATGGTTTCTCTAAGTCTAATAAGCCCCTTTCTCCCTGCCACAGTCACAATTTTTTACAAATGAAAAAAAATGTGAACAAATTTTGAAAAGAGAGACTCAAAGAACATTCCTGCAAAGTCTGCTTCAAATTGGCCCATTGTTTGATTTTTTAAGAATTTTCTTATGATTTCTCCAAGTCTGAATATAAGCCCCTTTCTCCCTGCCAAGGCCAAAATTTTTTACAAATGAAAAAAAATGTGAACAAATTTTGAAAAGAATGACTCAAAGAACATTCCAACAAAGTCTGCTTCAAATTGGCCCAATGGTTGATTTTTAAAGAATTTTCTTATAATTTCTCTAAGTCTAATAAGCCCCTTTTTCCCTGCCACGGCCACATTTTTTTTCAAATGTAAAAAATTGTGGACAAATTTTGAAAAGAATGACTTAAGGCACATTCCTGCCAAGTATGGTTCAAATTGGCCCAATGGTTGATTTTTAAAGAATATTCTTATGATTTCTCCAAGTCTGATAAGCCCCTTTTTCCCTGCCACGGCCACAATTTTTGACAAATGAAAAAAAATGTGAACAAATTTTAAAAAGAATGACTCAAGGCACATTCCTGCAAGGTCTGGTTCAAATTGGCCCAATGGTTGATTTCTAAAGAATTTTCTTATGATTTCTCTAAGTCTAATAAGCCCCTTTCTCCCTGCCACGGCCACATTTTTTCGCAAATGAAAAAAATTGTGAACAAATTTTGAAAAGAATGACTCAAGGCACATTCATGCAAGGTCTGGTTCAAATTGGCCCAATGGTTGATTTTTAACGAATTTTCTCATGATTTCTTGAAGTCTAATAAGCCCCTTTCTCCCTGCCACAGCCACATTTTTTAACGAATCAAAAATCCGCGAACAAGTTTTGAGAAGGGTCACTCAAGGAACATTCCTGCCAAGTTTGGTAAAAATTGGCCCAATGGTTTAGGAGGAGAAGATGTTGAAAGAAATTGTGAACGGACGGACGGACGGACAGATGGACGGACGGATGACGGACAAAAAGCGACCACAATAGCTCACCTTGAGCACTTTGTGCTCAGGTGAGCTAAAAATGCAGGCAATCGGCGTTACACTCTTGTATCCTAATACTTTCACAAACTTCAACATTTAAGGACGGCAAATACAGTGATTATTGATAGGGTTAAATGGACTGTGCAACATTTCGCTATTGTTCAAATTAAACCTTCCCAAACAAGGACTGGTTTTGACATTAATATCAGTTATAGATTACGCTCATTTGGAAAATATTGGAGAAAGGAATTGCTTATAATAATCAATTATTCCTTTTCCCCTTGATGTTTACCAAACCTATGACTTCTTTCAAATTGACCAGTCAAAAAATGTTCCTTGGTAAAAAGCTATTTTCGAAGAAAACAAGATGTGTTTGTGTAACACAAATGCCCCCCAAAAGGCCAAATGTTAAGTTTTCACGTTAATTCCCATCTGCCAGACAGACAGACACCGGTAAAACAATATGCCCCTGATCTTTTGATGCAGCGGCATAAAAATTCGGATGGAAAAACAATGTCAGTATTAAAATTTAAGAATTTACATAGTATATTTACTGTATTTTACATCTAACATACAAATTTCGAACAAAATTATATCATAAGGCATAGCAATTAATAAAGAAAAAACAAGTAAAACAATCATTTAACACAATACCATTTGAAGATCATTGCTAATAGCAAAACACCTGATTAGGCCAGTGTTCTCCCCAGCTGATTTTAAAAGCTGTAGTGCCCCCCCCCCCCCCCCCATGGACAAAGCTACATATAAGAGAGGGTGATGGTCGTTCAAAAGGCAATCACAGCTACAGATAAGAGGATGTGGTGGCTTTTCAAAATGAAATATTTCATTTATTGATCATCAATCCCCATGTTGTGGGTACTCACTCACAACATAATGTTTGGATTTGAAATAACAAATTAAGAATGTCTCTATCCCTAATTATCTGTAGCTTTGCCTTTGCTTTGAAGTTAATCAGTGCAATGCCCCTAAACCTTAAAAAGTTTGACACAGCTCAATGTCATCAACTTTGTCTCTAAACCCAGTGATTTTGAGATGTTTAACGTCACAACTAATACATAAAACATTTTAGGAAACAAAGAAATTGCTCATTTTGAGTAATTTCTTCTATGCCAATGCATAATCGTTTGCATATTTTACAATTGGAGATTTATAAATAATGGTTTAAGGTAGTACATTCCAATTAGATTCACTCAAGATCAGAATTATTCAGATAATGCCGTAAAATTTGGCAGTGCCCGGCTGGAGCATTCTACCGCCGAATCTTTATGTTACTCGAATAGGTTCAGATACATAACAAACGTTATTGGCGTAAATCTCTTTCAGGGTGGACTACCATAATGATGATTTCCACTACTGTCCACATTTTCAGATTAAACGTGGAGAACCAAGCTTAGGCAAAGACTCGAGTGTTCCTGTAAAACTTCAAGCTTTTCAAGTTTTATTTCATGCCTTGTAACAAAATGGATGCAGAGGTTGTTTGTGAAAAAAGATCTACCAGATGTTTCAATTGAAACCCTTTGTGGAAAATAAGAGAATAATAGTAACCAGAAAAGAAATGTTAAAACATTGAGGCAAAAGAAGAAATTGTTTATAAACAGCATTTTGTCCTTTTCCTTAACTCAAAAGTGTCTATGCTACGAATATACAAGTAATTTCTATTTTCATTTTCATTTGCAATGTTGATGTTCAATGTAATTGAAAATGTCTTAATGTAGCGGGTAAAATAAAATGTTGTTTGCAACTTTTGATCCATTTCCAAACAAGACCTGGTTAAGGTTAAAAATCTTTGAGAGAAAAGAAGAAAAATCTAATTTGGACCAGTCAAGAATTTGTTCATTTAAGAAATGTTTACATATACACTTTCCACTTTTGAATTCATCAAATCACTATGAATGTCACAGCCATTTGTAAGATTTACACATCTGAGTCTGTATAGTCAATAACACCTTGTAAATAACAATAATTTTACCAAGAACTTTAAAAATGCGCCATTATAGCATTTGAGACCATCATAATATTGGATCTGCTATGATTGCCTAATTGCAGTCTTTTCATGATCAATATTGTTCTCTAAAATTGTTTCAATTGTTCTTGGGTTCTGGAAAAGCTACAAGGGAACAACATGGATCCTGGACAGACTGCAAGTCTACAGGGATTTCATTATTTAACACATTGGGAGTGGGGGATTTTCCCCCTTTTTTTTGGCTGAATTTGATTATAATCTCCTGGCTACTTTTGAATATACATTCAACAATTTGAATAGCGAAACATAGAAAACCCCCCGCCTTCTCAACCGCATCTTCGCTAGCCAAGGTTGAACCCACCTACGTTTGTATTCACCCTTGGCGGATTTAGTCCGATTTTCTTGAAATCGCGAAGCGCGGACTAGCGGTTGTTCTGCTGGTTGTTTACGTCCATTATTGATGACGTCATTAACGCGCGTTGTCTTTCGCGTCGTACGTCGTGCAGATTATGTAAAAGTTAGCTGTTTTTTCGGTCGAATTGTCGAAAGTATAATAATTCGTCGATTAAAGTTAAAGAATTCCTGTCTATTGCAGTGAAACTCGTAGGAAAAATCGCCCATCTTCGCGTTTTTGAATTGCAAATGCAATGCTTTTTCCCGCCCGTTGTCATGATTTGGTTACTCATAACAAATGTATCAGTCGACAATCTGATTGGTTCCAGCGAGACCTCGCTGGAACCAATGAAAACGCTTTCCAGGAGACCAAGAAAATCGGACTAAATCCGCCAAGGGTGAATACAGAAACGACGTTACGTCGTAGATGTCACCCTTGGCTTGCGAAGATGTCTCAACCGGTGGTCAAAAAGTTATTGAAAACCTTTATTTATACAGTCTAATCAGGATCCATGTTGATCTCAAATGCCATAATGGGCCATTTTTCCGATCCTGGCTAATATATACACATCACAGAAGATTAACTTGCCCAGGCTTCCAGCTGGGCTAACTCATCATCCTCTTCTTGGGCAACCACTGAAACGAGAAAGGTAAATAACATGAGATTGTTACAGATAAATGACTTGTTAACCTTTTCCTGATCCTGACAAAGGGCCATTTTTCAAGAGTCTGGCAAGGAGCCAGTATTTCTAGATCCATGATAATACAGAAAATCAAAGTTAACCCTTTCCCAAATGACAAACTTTTAGGATGGTTCTATTCAAAAGCTGCTGCAGATGACAAATGTGTGTTAAAAAGGAAGGGCTTTGTGTACAAAGTAGCACAGAAAACATTGAGACAAAAGGAGAAACTGCTGATTTTCAGCAGTTTCTTCTTTTGTCTCAATGTTTTCCGAAGCCCTTTCTATTCGGGATGTCAAAACCAGGTCTCATTTGGGAAAGGGTTAATCAACTGGCCCAGGCTTCCAGCTCAACTAAATGTCTTATCTTGTGCAACAACTGGAACAACAACATGAGATTGTGACACAGGAATGTCCTGCTACAGACCCTTATCACCCTTCCAAAACAATATCTGATTTTCACTTCCAAAGAAAATCTCCAAAAACATTGGGTCACCGATGAATAGGAGAAATTGGTGATTTTCTTCTTTTACTGCAAAAGCAGTTAAAAGCAACTAAAGTTAGATTACAGACAAACCAATGGACAACTAGGTCAGTACTCAGTAGCAAAGTATACAGGTTTTCAGGATTATATAATGAAATTCAACACATTTCAAAACAACGGAACTTTAGATTAGTTTAAATTTCAGGCTGTTATATCTGCATATTACATTTCTATGTAGCAATATGGAAATCATTGAGGGAAAAAATATAAAAAGAATTCTGCATCTGTTGTTTTCTCTAAAACATTTTCAACAGATCATCCCGTAAAAGTAGTCAAGATGCTTCAATGTTAACTTTAAGAATTAATTGAATGGGGTTTAAAGCCTCTTTCAACTGCTATGGTCATATCGTGGGGGCTGCAGCACCTAACCATGGATTCCAGGATTTTTTTTCACAAGTAATACCACAATATCCTATCCAGGCTTCCAGGTGCTCTCTCACTTAGATGATTCATATCAATTGGAGGAAGACAAATGACTTGTCAAATGTCAGCAAGAACATTGGCTGTGCCAGAATAGAAACCGCAACCCCAGGATTGATAGACTCAGCCGTTACTGACTGATCAACCCCGCTTGGCTTTATTGTTGAAGAAAGGGTAACAATAATTTCTAGAGGTGTAAATGATGTGTATTAACCCTTTCCCAAGCGTCAAAATTCTAGAGTGATCCACTTCAAAAACTGCCAAAAATGACAAAATAGATGTGATTAAAGATAGAATTTGTGTAAATTATGGCATAGAAAATATTGAGACAAAAGGAGAAACTGCTGGTTATCAGCAGTTTCTTCTTTTGTCTCAATTTTTTCCCAAGCATGCTCTATAAGAGACGTCAAAACCAGGTCTTGTTTGGGAAAGGGTTAATAGATTCCATATATGCTGCATATATGTTGTGTAAATGCTGTGTACACTCACCAGATTTTTTAGCAGGTTCGGCCGTGGGTACAGAAGGTAAATTGTCTGACACGGATGTCACATCCAGTAACTTCTCATCCAAGTCTTCTTGTTCCAACTCTTCTAATTCGGCTTCTAAATCCTCCTGAAATGTCAATAGTAATAATGCACTACTCAATCTATAACAACAAGAATCAGGGGAAAAGTGAGTGTAAAAGAGCTAGATATTTATCAACGGAGACCAATTATTTGAGCTGGGAACGTTAAACCTTTGCCAGACAGTAAAATTTTGGACTGTTCCAATTTGAAAGATGTTGCAGACGACAATCTAAAATTGATGAAATTTAAAAAATCTTTACATTTTGGGTTAGAAAACTTTGTGGAAAATGAAGAAATTGCTTGTGACAAGCAATTTCTTAATTTTCCACAATATTTTCCTAAATCTTTCCTAGTGAGGCAGAGGGAGTCAAAAAGAGTCACTGTGTGGTATGGGTTAAACCTTTGCCAGGTGGCAAAATTTTGGCCTGCTTCCATACATAAAGAAGTTGCAGAAGACAATTTCATGTGAATGAAAAAACATTTTTTGGGGTCTCTTTGGGTAGAAAACATTGTGTGAAATGAAAAAATTGTCTGACACGGATGTCACATCCAGTAACTTCTCATCCAAGTCTTCTTGTTCCAACTCTTCTAATTCTGCCTCTAAATCCTCCTGAAATGTCAATAGCAATAAATTTTGTGCTAAAAATAGACTTGGTTTACGGTCATGTTTTCGATAAACTGTCAGTGTTGTTACAAAATCTTGTAACTACAGCTTGAATCAAGCCGAAGTTACTAGATTTTATAACAACACCTACCGAAATACGAAGCAATTTCTCCATTTTCCACTATGTTTTCCTAAGCCGCTATCTAATGGAGAATTAAAAGGCAGAATAATGTGGTAATGGGTTAAAAAGAACAATGTAAAGTTTTAGTGGCTGATGCCATCCAATCCTCATTCATAACCCTAATTTCCTAAAACATAGAGTGTTAACCCTTTAACAAAAGCAGAAAATGTTTTTTGCATACCTTGTTGAAATAGTTTTGAGAAAATATTGAGAGAAAGGGGGAATTGCTGATAATTAGAAATTCCTCCTTTTTCTTTAATATTTTCTAAGTAATAACATGCACATTTCCTACTTTTGACATAAATAATTTTAGAGGCTGCAACAATTTTCGAATTGGAGCAGCGTAAAATTTTGCCATCTTAGAAAAGCTTAACGCATTATGATAATGATAATGTACATTTGTCAAAATTCCAGGAAAAGAATAAATTGCTCATATGAGCCTTAAACAATAATGTGTTCAAATCAGCTGGGGGGGAGGGGCTCAAGCCCCTGTCCCAGCCAGTGTCTGAATACTGGAGGGGCTAGCAGTAGCAGATTTTCCCTTGATTTTCAGTGTATAAAAGGAGAATTCAGGATTTTTGGCCAACTTGGGGTGGTGGTTGTTAAAAAGCCCTCTTGCCCCATGTTTGTATTGGCCTGTTAAGATTTTTCATACTCACATCATCAAACTCTGTATTAAAGCCAACTGGGTTTGAGATAGCGTCACTAATTTCATTGGCTATTTCTTGTTGTTCTGCTACGTCTTCCATGAGGTCATGAACTTTGTCAACATCCCTGTAAAAATATCATAATCAATACAACTATAGTAATTAGTAATAATTATTTGTCCTGTCTCAAAATTAATGGTATCGTTTTGATGATCATTAGGGATTAACAGAATTTTTTTTGAGAAAATTCAGTCAATCATCAGAATTTTCTTTTATTTGTTTGTCAAGATATGTAAATTATGAATTATATCAAATTGCAGATAATTTCTCAGACATTTCTGAAAATTGGAAATTAAGTCTACAAGTTATGACAGTTACCTTGACTTCAGTGGCGGATCGAGAGGGGGTTCGGGGGGTTCAAACGAACCCCCCTCTGTAGCCAAATTATTTTATATTCATGCAGAAATTCAGTAAATTTTGTGTTATTCTAAGAAAACTAACCCCCCTATTTGTAGATTCGAACCCCCCTCACAGAAATCCTGGATCCGCGGCAGGACTTCTAACAACTACATATAGAACAATTCAGGAAAATTAATATCCCAAAACAAGAATATACTCAACCATTGCCAACAATAAGGCTAAGTTTCAATTACCCTAGGCAAAAGTTCTAAAGTTTCAATTACCCTAAGGCCTAAGCAAAAGTTCTAAGGACAAGAATAGATAACCATAAGTAATCTCTTACATGTTATTATGAGCCTTTTTAAGAGCTTTAGCAGCAGATCCCATTGCTTTTAGTACTTCTGTATTTGTGCTTGCATTTTCAAGGCACTCCCGTTGGAATTCAATCGTGGATAGTGTTCCATCAATTTGTTGAAGCTGTTTCTCATAACGTTTCTTTCTTTTTAAAGCTTGCAAAGCAACTGTAATAACAAAATTATGACAAATAAAGGAAAAATTATCCACAGTAAATTGTTTGCCAATTCTGAACCACTTGTCTAAACTCTTTTTTAACTAAAAAAAAATCATACGAGTGAAACGACCAATTCATGATGATAACAGGAGGCTTAGTACAAACACCAAATGTCTGCCATATAATCATATATGATATACATCAAGCAACTGAAATAAAGAAAATAAACAATGAATGTGACATAAAAATGTTTTGTCTTAATTACTTTCAACTCTCTTTATGATTTCATGCTATATGAGTGTTTGATCAATGCTTTTTCTAAGGTTTTTTTTTTTC
The DNA here is from genome assembly GCA_963680895.1 of Fragum sueziense. Taxonomy (NCBI): domain Eukaryota; kingdom Metazoa; phylum Mollusca; class Bivalvia; order Cardiida; family Cardiidae; genus Fragum; species Fragum sueziense. The sequence goes on along the minus strand of OY804599.1, from coordinate 17,574,504 downwards.
AATAAAGATTTAGTGAAAATACAGCTTTTTTGTTACATGAAGTTGTGATATTCCTCCTAGAGTAATTCCCAGTGAAAGACTTGGGCTTAGCATATGGACCAATGGCCCTACAGCAAAGACAACCTGGGCCATAGGCACAGGAATTTTCTTAAGAAAAAGGGAAAATACAAGACACTGGTAGAAAGCCAAGGGGAAAATCACATGTCCTAGTTTGAATTACTTTCTAATGAAACAGTAAACTTGACAGGCTTAAACCCTCTTGCACCAACTGCTGTGGTCGGTCCCTAGGACCACAAGATGCTGCCTAACCAATACCCATTGAATTTGATGCTATTTAATACATTAATCCGAGTCTTCTCTGATGTAAATACGCTCTTTGATATTTTGATTTTTCGCTATTTACATCAGAGAGCGTTGCTCTTTGAAAACAGCGGAAAAATCGGTAACGTTACAAGTAACTTGAAGCTTTGTTTTTGTGTATCATATCGAATCACTCGGTAAAACACTGTAAGGTATAGATCAATAAATCATTTTTTGTCATGCCTGACCAAAAAATTTCATTTCAAATCGGCCTGCTGGATGAGTATAACCTTTGGTTTTGAATGGAAGGTCAAGGTAAACAAAGGCTGCTCAGGTGAGGGTTGTTGCAAAACATTGCCTATTAACCTTTTAGAAATACTTTTTGGTCGTAATTTTTTTCAGCAGCCATAACAATAAATGGTTCATTTATCGATATCATAAGGGGTTTTAACGATAGCGTTTAAGATCGGACGGTGAACGATGCGCAACAATTTGTTGCGAACTTCTTGATTTTTTCAAAGAGCAATGCTCTCAGATGTAAATAGCGAAAAATCAAAATATCAAAGAGCGTATTTACATCAGAGAAGACTAGGATTATTTAATACATATGAGGAGAAAGACATGTACCCGATAATCCCGATTACCTGATGTGGGACTAAAACTAATGATCTCCCCCTAGTTGCAATAATGTTAACCAATACCAAAACCTTTTTGAATTTTGATCTGGGTTTCACATAATCCGAGTCTTCTCTGATGTAAATACGCTTTTTGATATTTTGATTTTTCGCTATTTACATCAGAGAGCGTTGCTCTTTGAAAACAGCGGAAAGTTCGCAACTCGATGTTGCGCATCGTTCACCGTCCGATCTTAAACGATATCCTTAAAACGCCTGATGGTATCGATAAATGAACCATTTATTGTTATGGCTGCTGAAAAAATTACTTACAGATACTTACAGATCCTCTTCTGGTTGAAGGCCACTGCAGGCCTGTGGTACCAGCTCTCGTTCTTCGTTAATTCTTTTGTCACTCCGAATTAATAACTTTTCTTTATGGTCAAATTTAATGGGTTGGTGTTTCCAAAATCTGTCCAATCTTCTCTCAAAACACATAACCGAATCAGACTGTATGACACTTTCAGGTAGCGAATTCCAGGCATCTACTACACGTTGACAGAAAGAGTACTTCCTTATGTTGAGTCTTGACCTCTGCTTGAACATTTTCATACTGTGTCCCCTTGTGGAGTTAGAATCTGTCTTCAGTACATTGGTGAATAATCCTGAGACTTCTTGGTCATATTTGTTGTTTAGAATTTTGAAGGTTTCAATCATGTCCCCTCTCATTCTTCGATATGTCAAAGTGGGTAATTGTAAAGCTCTTAGTCTGTCTTCATAATTGAGGTCTTTCAAACCTGGGATGAGTTTTGTCGCCCTCCTCTGTACATTTTCTAGCATATCGATGTGGTTTTGGAGGAATGGATTCCATACTTGGTTAGCATACTCCACGTGTGGTCTCACTAGTGTGGTATATAATGTCTTAAACATCTTTATGTCCATATAGTCAAAAGTTCTTCTTATAATGCCCATTATAGAGTTTGCTTTGTTTACCTTTTCCACGATGTGTTTTTCAAACGACAGTTTTTCATCAATTATAACTCCTATATCTTTCTCATACTCCGAGTATTCCATTGGGTTGAGGTCCTCCCTTAGTTTATAATCATACTTGTCTGTTTTACTCCTTCCTATTCGCATTACTTTGCATTTTTCTGGGTGGAACTTTAATAACCATGTGTCTGCCCAATTGTTCATCTTGTAAATATCTTCTTGAAGTAATTTGCTGTCATTTACGTTCAGTATCTCTCTGAAGATCTTTGTATCATCCGCGAAAAGGAATATGTTACTGTTTTCAGAAATATGCTCTGGCAGGTCGTTGATATATAGAACGAATAATACGGGTCCCAACACAGATCCTTGCGGGATTCCACTTGTAACATCTTTCCAGTCTGATTTTTCACCATTTACAATAACTCTCTGTTTTCGACTGTTCAAAAACGCTTTTATCCAATTGATGTATGTTTCACCTAAGTTGTATATTTTCAACTTGTGTACTAGTTTTTCATGGCTTACTTTATCAAAAACTTTCATAAAGTCACAGTATGCTACGTCCACGCATTCACCTCTATCAATACACTCGGTCCATTTGTCCATGACAGTAAGTAGTTGTAACACCGTAGATCTACCGGATATAAATCCATATTGAAATTTACTGAAGAGTTTGTACTTCGTCATATGTCCTACAATTCTCTCTCGAACAAGAGATTCTAAAACTTTACATAAAATACATGTCAGACTAACCGGTCTATAATTTCCCGCATACTTTTTGTCACCTTTCTTAAATAAAGCTGTTATGTTTGCAGAAAGCCAGTCTACTGGTAACTTTGCGTCTGATAATGATTTATTGAAGAGGATTGATAATGGATAAGAAATAACATCACTTAACTCTTTCAGTATTCGAGGGTGTATGCCGTCTGGCCCTGGAGCCTTGTCTATCTTAAGATTATCTAGTCTTTTCTTTACTTCTTCTTTTGTCACAGGTTTAAATGCTAATAACGGCGTATCCTTTATTTCTACCTCAGGCTGCTCTTGGTCATTATCAACAGTGAACACTGAACTGAAAAATTCCGCTAAAACATTCGCCTTCTCTGTGTCCCCTTCAGTTAAATTTACTTTATCACTATCTTTATATAAGTCTGGAATTGATGATTTACTTTTTGTCTTTGTTTGCACATACTTCCAGAATACTTTCGGATTTGTATTTATCTTGCTCACTACTAGTTTTTCATGGTTTCTGTTACATTTCCTGGTGTACGTCCTCACTTTGTTTCTAATTGTATTAAACTCTATCCTATCTGTGTCTTTACCAGATTTTCTGAACTTGTCCCAAAGGCGCTGCTTTTTCTTTAACATACTTTTTAGTCTCTTATCGTTACTGTGATTTTTGTTTTTGTAGCTATCCTTGATGGTCCTACGCGGAACATATTCCTGAATAGAATTGCATATTTTATCCACAAATACGTGCCACTGATTCTCTACGTCTTTCTCAATGAGTAATGTGTCCCAGTCTATGTTTAAATTGTCTCTCATTGCATTATAATCTGCTTTATCATACTTGTAAACTACTTTTTCCTGTCTAGTGTTATTGTCACTTGTATTGAAAATAAATTGTATCCAAGAGTGGTCACTTTTCCCTAACGGCGGGTATATATTTATATCGGAAATCATATTTTCATCACTTGTCAATAGTAAATCTAATAAAGATGGGTTATCTTTACCTCTACATCTAGTGCTGTCTTGTATTAGCTGTTGTAGATAATTATCTCTTATTGCTTCTATAAACTTAAATTCTGGGTCTGTGCTACCTTTATCTGTGTATGTATAATTCCAGTCTATGTTAAATTATAATTAAAGTCACCTACTATCACTATTTGTTTATAGCCTCTGTCTGTTATTTCGGATAAAATCCTATTTAGACTTGCATTATTGTCCTCACTTGAGTTTGGACTTCTGTACACTGATGAAAATAATAATTTGTCTGTGCCACCATAGTCAATCTCTACTGTTAAATGTTCATCAAATTTTACATCCATCTCTATTACATTAAATTTAAGACGGTTTGCTATATATAAAATCATACCTCTTCCAGGATCAGTTTTCTTAAGATTAAGCGGTACAAGTTCATAGCCCTCAAGGATAAATTCACTCAAGTCTCTTTCAAAACGAAAATTCTTAGCTTTTACTTCTGTTAGTGCTATAATTGCGGGTAATTCCTGCATAGAGGCTAACCTTGCCTTTAATTCAACAATTTTATCAAAATTAAACACATCAACGTTAGAAAAAATAACTGTAAACCCTGTCCCAAACTGTTGTAACTTATTTACATGTTTATTTACATCAGGGGTACCATCAACATATAGCCTACCTCTCCCTCGACCAGGCTTTTCCCTCTCCTTAGCCTGATAATGCGTCTTTCCCAGGGAAGCCCCCTTACCACGTGGATGAAATCCTTATTCTCTTCCTCGTCTTGTTTCTTCTTAGCTTCTGCCTTCAGCTCTGCCTCCCTTAAACGTTCCTCCTTTGACATGTCATGTTTAATACCTATTTTCCGAAAATATTCAGATGTAGATTGTGCTAGCTTAAAAGCGCTTTTCATAATTTTGGTTTTGTTTTGTTCACTGAATGTTGCAACAATTAGTCTAGGTACCTGCACTTCCTCTCCCTTAACAGTTCTGGTTTGATTTTTTGGGCCGATACGTTTAGTTTGCAGGATTTCATCAGATGAGAGATCAACACCAATTTCAGCAGCTATTTCAATAATACTCTCCTTGTCTCTAGCTATTGAATCATACTTTATGTTTGTCTCTGGTTCACACACATTGTATAGAACAATATTATTTCTCCTTTCAAGCCTACATTGCATTTCATGTGTTGCTTTCTTAACTATCGTGTCTGCACTACACTCCTGTGTTAACTTTTCAGCAAATGTTTGGGGTGCATGTGATTCAAAAAGTCCTACCTTAGTGGTCTGTGTCATGATTTTTTCCTTCATTTCTTCAACACACTTTCTAGTCTCTATAACCTCATTCTCAATTACCTCGAATCTCTGCTCAATTTTCAACTGAAACTCAGAAATAAATTCATTACATCTGTCCTCTATTACGACCAAAAAGTATTTCCAAAAGGTTTATAGGCAATGTTTTGCAATAACCCTCACCTGAGCAGCCTTTGTTTACCTTGACCTTCCATTCAAAACCAAAGGTTATACTCTTCCAGCAGGCCGATTTGAAATGAAATTTTTGGTCAGGTATGGCAAAAAATGATTAATTGATCTATACCCTACAGTGTTTTACCAAGTGATTCGATATGATACACAAAAACAAAGCTTCACTACTTGTAACGTTACCGAACTTTCCGCTGTTTTCAAAGAGCAACGCTCTCTGATGTAAATAGCGAAAAATCAAAATATCAAAAAGCGTATTTACATCAGAGAAGACTCGGATTAGGTTTCACAAACCAAATCCCATCATCAAGTTTTCTTTTTGACTAATAACGACCTTTCTAAAATCCATAGTATCTTAGAATATTGTTCTGTAATCATAATTAAAAAAACAATTTGGGTACGAACACTTCTGAGTACGAACGTAAAAGTCGTACACACAAAGGCTAATTCCTTCAGCAGAGATTGTCATACCTCGTTTGTTTTTCGTTCCGTTTTTCTTCGCGATTGTCAGCTCAGAATCTACTTTCTTTTCCAAAAAGTCTGATTTTTTCATCAACATTTCCTCGATTTCTCTCAATCGCTGAATCGCCTCTTGGGGTGTTGGCTCTTTTTCTCCTTTCTTCCCCGATCCAAACACTCTTTGAAAGAAACTTTTATTTTCGCTCATGGTTCGTCCTTAGTTTAACACACTAGTCTCAATCTGAACTAATAAAATTACGAAAAATGGCTTTGTAAAATGAATATTTGGGATTTCCTAATTCGTTCCCTTTTCGATGAGAATATTTCAGGGAATCTGATTGGATAATATTTGATTGTAAAAATCACTGGTTCCCTGTGTTGAACTTACAATTTGATACGAAGCGGGCTAACAGCATGTAATGCCCGAAATACTGCGATTGTCAATGTTTACGTTTAGAACTGTCAAAAATTACTCAGAGTTGAAATCATGTGAGATTTACGCCTCTCAGTACAATGACGATGATTTTTGTATATAAAAAGATTTAGAAATTTTGAAAATTAAGGAAATAAATAGAAAAAATAAGAATAAAGAAAGATTACGTTTAGGCCCTAAATGTTGTTTTGGAAAGGATCGAATTCCTACATCTATGCTAGATTTATTGGAAACGCTTTAAAAAGGGTGCTGATTCTTTAACCCTTTCTCAAACGGAAAATTCTATAGACCAGGTCATTTTTTAAAGACTTACTTTGAAAAAAGTATTTTCTCTTAAATAAATAAAAAGGGTAAGTTTTATAACAGAAAACATTGAAGGAAAAGGAGAAATTAGTGACCATCAGCAATTTCTTCTTTTCCACCAATGTTTTCCCAAGCCGTTTCTTTTGGAGACGTCAAAACCAGACCTTGTTTTGGAAGCGGTTAAACCTTTCCCAAACAAGACTGATTTTAACCGTAGCTACAACGCTCAGAGATACATGCTCCGTACAAAAACAAGTCCGAATGGTATCAAGACACAGTAACTCAAAGGGCAAGGGCGGACTAGAGGGGGAATAATTAATTAAAAGGGGGCCCGAACCCCCGGCATGTGGGGGGGAGGGGTCCGGACCCCCGGCATTGGCATAAAATTATATTTTGACAATGTAACTTGTAAAGGTACACATTTAATTAGCACTCTCCCTAAGGATCATGCAGAAGCTAGGTTAATAGTGACTACTCTCAGAAATCATTCATTTTACCTTCATTTAATCAGATATGTTGAAAAAAACTTGCAAAACCAAGAGAGTTCCTTTTTTCTGACAGCGGTTGCCATGGAAACCAAGAAATAAAAATTTCCAGAGATTGGAAGAAAACCCTTGAATGAAAATTGGGAAATTAACATCTTTGAGGTTGGTGTTTGAGACATGATAATTGTTTAGATTGTCTGTTCTATTGTTATTATATCAAGTATGACACTGGGTCCATTTGTTTTTGTATTGAAAAATCAAAAATTTCTTTTACATTATGTTGCATAGCAACTGAAGTTCCATCACTGAAATCAATTTTTCAATTTTAAAATTTTTTACATATTCAAACCAAATTATCTTCTAACAGCATCCTTTAATTGTATATGAAGAATACATATTGTTTCTAGATAACAAACTCTTGTTTTCGAAAAATCGAGAATAAAAAAAATTGGAAAATGTTTCTATTTTTTGTAACCATAGCAACCAAAACATTGAACCGTCACAAAATTTACAAAAAATGACATTTTCAGACCTAAAAATCTTTGAAGAACAAAGGTGAATATTAAAAATATATATAATATATTAATGGGCAGGACTTGTTTTTAAGAAGCAAAGAACAAAATAACTCAAAATGTTTCCATTTTTCCTAACCATAGCAACCAAAAAAAATGGAACTGTCACCAATTTTACAAAAAAATGACATTTTCAATCACAAATATCTCATAAAAGTAAAGATGAATATGAACAATACCTATAGTGCATAATTGATCAATCCTTGATTTTTAAAAGACAAGATTGAATTAACTCAAAATGTTCCTATTTTTTGTAACCATGGTAACCAAATGATAGCACCATCACTGATTTGACAAAAAATGACATATTCAAATTGAAATATCTCCTTACAGCAAAGTTGATTATGAACAATGAATATACTGTCTAATTGGTCATCACATGCATTCTAACAGAAAAGAATAAAATAATTCAAAACGCTTCTATTGTTCGTCACCATGGCAACCGAAGGATGGTAATGTCACCAATTTAACAAAAAAATGATATTTTCAAACCAAATTTTCTTCTTTCAATAAAGTTAAATATGAACAATGCATATGGTACCTTAATGGCAAGTAGTTGTTTTAAAAAAAAGCCATTAATAAGATAACTCAAAATATATCTAATTCTTGTAACCATGGCAACCAAATGATGGTACAATCACCAATTTTTACAAAAAAAAAATGACATTTTCATACCAACATATCTCCTGACAACAAAGGTGAACATAAACAATGCATATAGTGCCTTAGTGGCAATCACTTGTTTTTAAAAAGCTAATATCAGAATTAATTGAAACGTATCTGTTTTTCGTAACCATGGCAACAATACCATGGAAATGTCAGCAATCTAGCAAAAATTATATTTTCAAACCATCTTATCTCATGGCTTCAGAGATGAATATGAACAAAGTATATGTTGCTATATTGACTTATTTATGCTTTTTAAATATCAAGGAAAAATGGCAAAATGTTTATAATTCTTGTTACCATGGTAATCATGCTATTAAACTGTCAACGATTTTACAAGGAAACAACCAAAAACGACTTTTTCCAGTATAATTATCTCCAAATCAAAACATGTATAAAACATAATTACATCGCCTTAATTGTAATCAATTGTTTTATAAATACAGAAAATTAAGAAAAACTCAAAATGTTTCTTTTTGTTGTAATCATGGCAACAAAAATCAGGAACTATACTGAATTACCTCCTTATAATAAAGGCGTCTATTTTCAATGCATATGTTGCATGCATAAGGCTTTATAATACTCTTTTTATACCCCACCTACGAAGTAAAGGGGGTGTATTGGTTTCACCATGTCTGTCTTTCTGTCCGTCCATTTCCGTGTTCTAAGTCAATAACTAGTGGACCTAGGATAATGAAACTTTAGACAGTTGTTGCCCATGACCAAAGAAGGTGCCCTGTGCTTTTTGGGTTACCAAGGTCAAAGGTCAAAGTCACATTCGGACTTTGTTTTAAATCCGTTTTCCGTGCTCTAAGGCAAGAACCGGTTGGCCTAGGATCACGAAACTTCGCAAAGTTGTTGCCCATGACCCAAGAAGTAGAGGGGGTATACTGATTTTGCCATGTCTGTCTGTCTGTCCGTCCATCCATCTGTCTGTCCGTCCGTAGACTTTTTCGTTTCCGTTCTCTAGCTTGAGAACCGTTTGACCTAGGATCATGAAACTTTACGCAGCTGTTGCCCTTAACACAAGGAGCAGCCCTTTTGCTTCTGGGTCACGAAGGTCAATGTCACAATTGATTTTTTTTTAAAATCTGTTTCCTAGCTCCAACTAAAGAATCTCTTGACTTATAGACTTTCTCAGTGACGAGGCGCTAGTGAGGGGTATTTGTCTGCTTTGTGTTAGTTCTAGTTTTATTTAATGCTAAATTAATGTTACTCAGAATATCTTAGATTTTAGTAACCATGGCAAACAAACTATATTTCTGTTTGCAATTTGTTTAACAAAACTGTGACGAGATGTTTGTGTATGCAGGACCTAAGATCTTATTACTTAAGGACAGATCCTCCATTTATTTCCCACGGTAAGATTTTTTTTATTTTTTCTGTACTGGTCCTTCAATATATGAGAAGTAAAAAAATGACTTAAAAACTATAGGTCACCAAGCGATTTAAAAAGTTATTGAATTTCAAGGGAGACTACTCTTGTCTAAAAATGCAAAAATGGGGTGTCACTTAAATACCCACAAAAAAGGTGTTCGAAATGACTAGGATTACATAAATAAGTCTTTATTGTGTTCAGTATGTTTTATTCTGTTTAAATGAGTATCAATTTGGGAAAATTTAGTGACGATTTTGAAATTTTTAGTAAAACATTCTTTCAAAAGTAGCTGAAATTGCTCTTTTTTCGCAACGTTTTTGATAATAAAAAATATTCCAGCGGTAAGAATTTTTTCTTTTTTGGTATAGACATAGTGCTTGGTCATACCTACAAAAACAAAAAAAGAAAAATATATCAAACCAAGCGTTTTTCTTAGTTATAAGTAAAATTTGGTTTACTTTTTACAGCTCTGTCCGAAATTGTTTCACTACTTTTATCCGTTTTCTTCCTTATTACCAGCTTTAGATAATAAAACGTGTCATCTTTTGTGACCATCTGAAGCGGACTATCTCATAAAGACACCACTTTGCTTTTGTTGCTCCGTTTCCTATCGCTAACGCCTTATTTTGAACGCGTAATAGAAAGCGAAATGTACCATCCGAGTACTATTACACTTTAATTGACCAAACAGGGAAAATTGAAATAACCGAAAAGGGTCTTGTCATTTATCAACCAAACATTAACTAAATGTAAGAAATACATTTGCTGAAAAAGGCCAATTACCGAAACAGCTTTATTTCGTTATTTAGGATATGCGCAGTAAGTTGCGCAGTAACAACTGGAGGATCTGTCCTTAGATTATGTCAATTTTCCATTTTTACCAATTATGTCACTTTGGTTACCATGGATACCATGAATCTGAAACATTTTTGACTTTTTACTATTTTATATAGAACATGCATGGTGAATCAGTTTATAAAGCCTGTGCTGAAACTTTGTATCCTAGCTTTGTTGTTAGGGAAAAATGATCAGAAAGTTTATATAGTAGCGAGAATGCAAAATATAGTCCTTATACATTGCCATGGTTACCAGATGAATAGAATAACTTGAATATGAAAGTTTTTTCCCATTTAGAAGGCATATAATAATTTTATACATCTAAGCTGGATCTAAATCAATCCACACAACATTTTCCCTTAAATTGCGCTTACAAATGAGGGAAAACTGATTTCGTGCTTTGTGGTGATATTCATGTTGCCATGGAAACCATATTCAAAAACAAAATCAAACATGCTAGTGTTCACATTTTCTGGTTTGTACTGATTTTTTAAATATCATACTGATTTATGCTAATCTAAATGTGTTTGTTTGCAGCTTTAATTATGTCAGTTTTCCAATTTTTTTTACTAATTCTATGTTACTTTGGTTACCATGGATACCTGTAATCTGAATCATTTTTATTTTTTCATTTGGGACATGATACATCAGTTTATATTCCCAATGCCGAAACGTTGTATCTTAACCATGCTGTTACCAGATAATTTTATCAGAAATTTGCTAAGTTCATGTACTATAAAAAATGCAAAATACAGCATGTGTTTGTTGCCATGGTTACAATATGAATGAATAACTGTAGTATATTTTTCCATTTTGTAGGCATAATATGATCTAGAGTATCTTAAAAAATCTCACTTCACTCTACATATTCCCTTCAACTATGCTTTAAAAATAAGCAAAAATGTGATATTATGCTTTTTGGTTGATTTTATGTTGCCATGGAAACCAAATTGAGAAAAAAAGTCAGATTCATAGTGTGCACATGTTTATGTTTGAATCGATGCTTAAAATAGCATATTAATTCATTCCAGTTTTTACATGTTTGTTTGCAATCTTATGACTTAAATTTTGTCAATTTTCCATTTTTACTAATTCTATTTCATTTTGGTTGCCATGGATACCATGAATCCCCAACATTTTCGACTTTTTTATTTTTCATTTAAGCAATGAATCATCGGTGTATACACCCAATGGAGAAACTTTGTATCCTAGCCATGCTGTAAGGAAAAAATTTGAACAAAAATTTGCTCTGTTCATACAGTAGCAAAATGCAATCCATAGCTTGTGTTTGTTGCCATAGTTACCAAATATATCAAATAACTTGAGTACATATTTTTATTTTTCATTTTGTAGGCATAACATGAAAGGGTGTTTCTATGCTTAAATTATCTCACTTCACCCAACATATTTCCTTCGTATATGCTTTTAAAATAAGCAAAAAATGTGATTTTACGCTTATTTGTTGTTTTCGTGTTGCCATGGTAACCAAATCGAGAAAGAAACATTTTTCAATTTTTTATTATTTCAATTACGACATGAGACATCAGTGTATATTCCCAATGTTTTAACTTTATATCCTAGCCATGCTGTTAGGAGATAATTTGAACAGAAAATTGCAAATTTAATATGGTAGCGAAAATGCAAAATACAGTCTGTGGTTGTTGCCATGGCAACATATTATGTGAAATTATTTTCGCTTTTCCATTCGTGAAATTTATAGTTAACATAAGCATAAAAGTACTGAATCAGAAAATCTCATTGTGTATCAAAGGGTAAATATATACTAATATCTTTAAAATAAACATTTTTCCATGTTTCAAAAACAGGAAATCTTGCCTTTGGGGAGAAAATCTTTCTCTGACCGTTGCCATGGTAACGGCACAGCTACAGCACTTTCCTTTCGGCTTTCAAACTTTTATGACAATATAGGAATCAATTGGGCAAGCAATTTTTTCAATTCTGAAAAAGTCACTATTATCCTTTTCTATAGAGCCTGCATGCATGATTTTTAGGGAGAGTGCTAATTAACACATTTCATTCATCATTCCCCCCCCCCCCCTGGATCTGTCCTTGCAAAGGGTAACAAAAATACAAAGTATTGATATGGTTCTTGTACACAGCACTTCTCATTAAAAAAATTTATGCGCCTGCATAGAAGACTAATATTATAATGCTAGCCATCATACGTTCACCAATTATGCCGCCAGTCAAAAAAGTCCGCCAGTCAGTGACATCTATCCACCCATAATTTTTCACAAGTAGGCCTATGTTTTTAAAGATCGAATAACAACTAAGGGCAATAACTAAACTATGCTAGTGATTTAATTGTTGGTTATGGTAATTGAACGACAAACGTTTCCTTTAACACATTTCTTCACATACTGACATTGCTGCCTTTTGAAATCCCACACGATAAATGCTTTGGACACTGATTCTACGATATAAAAAGTGCTTATTTCAATAAAACCGCTGTCCTTGTGCATGCATGTTAATGTTTAGGCATCGAGATGAACATCTATTGCTTTTTTGTTGACCCTGGCATCGTGTCTAACTATTGAACATGAAACACTTTGCTGAATATGAAAATTGAAGGTTGGGCACAGCACAAACATGTCGGATTATACAACAATTTGCTTGTCCTCACACCATAATATTATGTCTTATTTCAAATCCGATTTTCAATTGTATATGTAAGCATTTGGCACACTGATATGTCTGTTTTCCATCAGGAATGGACTCGAGACTTAAAATAATCCAAATAGTAAGCGATTAAAACAATTATTTGAACAAAATGCTCAAAAGAGTGGTGTCCTCATTTTATACATTAAACACGCTAAACAGATATAAATGATACTGGAAAGTGTAATAGCAACGAATCAGTAACACATTTTTGACAGAAACATAGTTTGAAATGCAAAACAGCTGAAAAATGTTTTACTCTGCTTAACCTGAATTAGTTTTGAACAAAAATGTGTCTGAAATCATAACTCTAAAAAATATACAAAAATATCATCAGATACGTTAAGATATTTTTCGTCGCTGTGCAGTAAAAGTTTTATTCCGAAGACAAAATTCCACTATAATTTTATTATGGATATGCCAGTGGTGTAAAACACTCTCTTACTAACTAAAATGGATAACATGTTGGATTTTATTGCCATTGTTACAGTTCGACCATCAAATACGTTAAAGTCAGATACGTTAGTTAAATTTCATTATTCGATTTTCAACCCCGTCTGAATCCCCTAAATTTAAAAAGATCTTCGTGTCCTGACGCCATATTGATTTGTGATTGTTGTACGATAACTTCAAACCATATGATCAGCATAGCCTGATCTTTACAGCGTGTTTGTGTACGTGTGAAGTGTGGATGCAGTTCAATGTCATCTAAAGGCAAAACTTGTATCAATTCTCTTTGAATAGTTTTTATTACGTCCTGCTTAACTCAATATTGTACGAAATAATATATGTTTACACGATGATGATCGTGAGGAAAGGTGTAGCGCTTAACTTCGACACTATCGGTTATTTAACGTATTTGATGCAAAAATTTAACATACATGTATTTGATGAAACGAACATTTGTGATTTAAGTTATATTTCACAAAATATATGCCATTTTGTCAATCAAAATGTCAAAATAAATGCAAAATATATATTTTTTCCATGATTAGCTATGCATAATTATATATATCCATCAATAAAAGTTTTTTTTAAAGTCATCAAATACGTTAAAGGGACATTTCATTCCGATTTCAAATTTTTAAAGTGTGTCTTGATGCCAAGATTGGATATTCTAATGAGTATAAATACTATTAGTTTTTTGAAGTTGTTTCCAAAAAGCGAGAAACACGCATTTAAAGTTGAGACATAATCGATAAATTGCATATAAATCCGAACTGTTGTCCACAACAAATTGTTCAATTTTAACACAAAGATAAAAATTTCTCGTAAACGGCGCAATATTTTGGCTGGAAATTTCCAGAATTTCCATAAGGAAATATGCTCTTTCAGATAGAAATAAAAGTAAACTTTATGACAAAAAAATTTGAAATGTCACTTTAAATGATCTGAATTATCCGATAAAAACATAATTTTGATATGCTATGTGATAATATATACCTACACAACTGTAATATGACTGAACTGTTCAAATCGCATTCATTAGTGAGAATATGATAAACATTTTGAAGATCTACCTTTAATTAAAAAAGTGTTTTTGCTTCAAAATACAATACAACAGTTCCTGCTTTGAAAAATGCTTGAAAGTTTGATTATTTCTTATTATGATATAATCTATTTTGCTAATTTCTGTGAAAAAAGTATGACCGTTCATAATTTGTTAAAGTAGAGGTGTTTTTCTCACAAAAAAGGGCATAATACATGTCACATGATGTGTATAAGCAAATGGTATATCCTAACGTATCTGACGTATGAAAAATAAGGACCTTTGATATGCGTGTTTTTTCGTAAAATTGATGTACATTTGAGGCCCCTTTTAAATGATTAATGAACTACACTTAATATACTATTCATTTATGAAAAAATATATGACTTAGAGTCTGGTTGATATTTTTCATTTTTGAACCGCTACGTTGTACATTTAACATAGAATCAGTGTAGAAAGCACTGTGGGTAAAGAATAAATAGCTAGTGACAGGAAATTCTTTAGTTCACGCATTGTTCGCTATCGAGAAATGCCAATTGTAAAATTCCATTTACTTGAAATTGCTGTCTGCAAAATGAACTTTGATTTTGATTTTTGGTAGATCTAAAATGTTGCCCACTTGTAATATGAAGTAGATCTAGTTTAACAATGCCAGCTATCACGTTTTTGTTTGTGTCTGTGTGTGTGGATTATTCTCAAACCATGAACAAAAAGAAGGAAATGCTGACAACCCGTAGGCATATTTTCTCAATTTCTCCAATGAAGATCCTAATGCTCTACACTTAAAGACACTAACGCAGCGCTTACCTTTCTGGAAATAACTTGAAATTTAATGAACCATTTTGCATCAAATTTTCAACAAATTTAATTCATTCATAATTGCTGATTATCTGTTATTTTCATAAAGAAACATTGAGTAGAATTGATTAGATTTGCCGTTCACATAATACGGTTAGAAAACAAAAAGTCGCAATAAAGCCGTGCGAGCTGATAACGTATATTGATGTCATTCATGTACCAGCTAAAAAAGTTTATGACATTCTGCTAACATTCTGTGTGTCCGTCATGAACCTTAATGACACGAAGACACCCCCTTCTCATTGACATTTGACATGCTTTAGCATAATTGACGATGAATCTTTGCGGGATAATTCTTCACTCGTCCATTTTAAGTTCCTGTTCCAGTTGTTGAAAATTTCTTGGAGCAAAAAGGCGAAAAACTAATGTCTGATCAATAACAAATTTGATGATTTTGTGCAATGCTAACACGTACAAAACATTATTTCTTAAACAAAATAAGGGCACATGAATTCTAGTATTGCTTCGCACGTGAAGGCATGTTATCAAATGTTATGAAGCAGTGGTTCGACATATGAGCATGATTTGGTGACGCTGCTTTGATGCTATTGAATTCTGCAAATGCCTAGGGTTTTGCGACTTTTCATATTTGAGTCTAAGTGAAAAGCCTAAATATTTTTTATGTTCGGATCAATAAATTTTGATGAAATTTACAGAAAACATGTAAACGTAGTTGATTTATATTTGCTAAAAAATTAATAAAATATATTACATTATTTATTTAATTATGATGAAATGTGTAAGTGTTGCGTTAGAAGTGTCTTTAAGTGTATAGATCTACATGTCCTTACAAATACCGTGTAACACTGCTATATTAACGCATTGTCGACATTCATGTTCTTTCTATTTCTATATTCCTTACTCCCTCGAATTTCGAAGCTAGACTTATGGATTCTCGAATAAAATATTAAAGAATCATTTTCACGCTTTAACTCCTTTTGACTCTCCCAAAGAAAAAGGCATTGGAAAGCATCGTGGAAAATGAAGAAATTGCTTGTGACAATTAGCAATTTCTTCATTTTCCACAATACTTTCTACACAAAAATACCAAAAAATGTTAATTTTCATTCACTTGAAATTGTCGTCTGCATCATGTTTGAATTTTGACTAGTCTGAAATTTTGCCGTTTGGTAATGGGTTAAAGAATCCTTTTCACGCTTTACAAGATAGAGAAAAGACATATTTTGTGTAGCATTAAGTGATTTTCCTATAATCTTTTCTACGTCCAGAGATAAAAAAAACATGTAAAATTTCATTTTAAAGATCATTGTCTGCCACATCTTTGAAATGAAAAAAATTGCTTGGTATAAACTATTTCTTCATTTTCCACAATGTTTTATATCAACTAGGACAAAAGATGTAGGCCTAAATGTCATTCGCTAAAAATTGCCGTTTGCCACATCTTTGAATTGGGCCAGTCTACAGTTTTAACGTCTGGTAATTGGTAGGCCTAAATACCTTTTCCAAAACTGAAACTATTTAGACTGTTTCAATATTAGTCTATGGACTTATGCACATTCACTGAAAAATCTTCACGAAATCCTCTGACATTTTTATGGCTATTCAATTATTTGTTTAAGATCTGATAAGCCCAATGCTGCCCATCACACTGTAATTAGAGATATCAGGTTTCAGGCAGTCTGCTGGTCAAATACACACTCAATCTCTGTTTCATGGAGTTAAATATAAATTCTCTCTTGATGTATGGGCTCTGGAGATGTTATTTGCAATATTATGTATAGGCCTACATGTTTGAGTGAAGGTTCTGCCATTTGATGAAAAGATTTCCTAATAACAAAGGCAAATTAGCATAACCTATATTTCAATTCAATCAAATATGAAGGTCGTCCAATTTTTAATCTGCAGATGACAAAATGAATGTTTATGTGTATAGCTTGGAAAATATTGAGGTTAATGAAGAAATTTCTGGTTATCAGCATTGTCTTCTTTCTTCTCAATGTTTTCTCAAACTTTTTCCGTTAGTGACATCAAAACCAGGTCCTGTTTGGGAATGGTTTAAGACCTTTATACAATTTTATTTTATGAAAAATGCGTGGTTTCCCTGAAAGAGAAAAGATTGACATGACAAGTCTTTATTTTCATCTATTATTCCCTGCATTATGAATATTGTACAATAATCTACTTAGTGAGCCACTGCATCACGAGTTACATTGGAAAGGGGTCATTTTTGGTACATTTTTATGGATCTGTGCAGATAACTAAAATTTGCTATTATGCCACCGTTTTAATTATTGGGGAACATAGTAGATCTTGATCAATTTGCATGTATGCACAGGCTGATCTTGATGCATGTTGGAATTAAATGCCTTATGATTGATGCGGTTGATGAGGACGGGATTTGCACATGAAATAGTACAGACAAGGGTTTTTGAGGCAAAAGGAGAAAATGCCGGTTATTAGCATTATACTAATTCTTTTATAATGGACATGAAAACAATGTTTTGTTTTTGAAAAGATTAAGGACGAACAAAACTTAGAAACTTATTGCAATGAATTGATTGATTTATTGGGGTCTTATGCCGTTTTCAACTGCTATGGTCATATCGCGGCGGCTGGAGCACCTTACCTTGGATTCCTGGTATTTCTCTCACCAAAACCACAACAATATCCAAACCGAACCTCCAGCTGCTCTCTCACATAGATGACTTACACCCATTGGTGAAAGACAAATGACTTTTGTCAAATGTAAGAATGGATACAAGCCGAGCCGAGGTTCGAACAGGATTGAGAGACTATATGTTACCGATTGAGCTTTCGGGGCTCGGCATATTGCGATGAAAGTTTTTTTTCTACTTTTCCCTCATCATTTTCCTTATCAAAATTAATAATACGTGTATATATCAGTCTTCAACTTGAATTTTATTTTGTTGTCTGCAACCCCATTCATTTGCTATGATATAATTATATTGTGGAGAAATTGTCACCAAAACTCCTTTTAAATCAATACATCTTGTCCACAAAGATGCATTGTAAAAAGACATTTTTTTAGAGAAAATGTGCACAATGTCCCTAGCAATGGTTAACACTTTCCAAAATGGCACAAAATTAGACCACCTGAGCAGATGACAAAATACATGTAGATTTATATAAAGGTGTAAAATATACATGTTGCGCAGAAAATACTGAGGTAGAAGGAGAGAATTTATTTTCGTTTGCTTAATTTTTAGCGAGCCGGCATTATTAGTCAACGGAGCTTATGTAAGAGTCCTAGTGTCGGCGTCAGCGTCACGTCTTCAAAAACATTAACCTGGCCTTTATCTTGGGAACTGTTAGAGATACAACCTTGATATTTCACACATGGATACTTCTCGACAAGGCCTTTCATTTGGGACCTTGACCTTTGACCTAGTGACTTTGACCTTGGAGTTTGACCTACTTTTAAAAAAACTTTAACCTGGCCTATATCTCATGTACTATTATAGATAGAGCCTTGAAATTTCACATATGGATACCTCATGTCATGACCTTGACCTTGAGATAATGACCTTTGACCTAGTGACCTTGACCTTTGACTCCTTTTTTGCGACAAGCTTTCGTATAGGCGAGCTTCGTTGTCTGCGGACAACTCTTGTTTCAAGATTTTTTCCGAGAGGGATCTCAAAGCCATGTTTGTTTGGGAAAGGATTAACAAACGTTAACCCTTTCCCAAACAAGACCTTTTTTTCACGTCCCTGATAAAATAGGCTTTGGAAAACATTGAGGCAAAAGAAGAAAATGCTGATAATCAGCATTTTCTCCTTTCGTCTCAATATTTTCTTGGCTATATTCTACACAAAAAACAATCTTTTCAGCTTCTATTTTGTCATTTGAAGCAGCTTTCAAATTAGAACACCCGGAAATTTTGTTGTTTGGGAAGGGGTTAAACTAACAATAATAATCAAATCTTAAAAAATCTGATGGACCATGACCATAGCGTTTGTATAATTTAGGCTGATCTATGTTTCTTGCGAAAATAAAATTCTTTTTCGTTACATTTCAACATGAAAAGGGGTATTTTCCCTGTTCTCAAAATTTATGCTTTCCAGTTTCGGCATTCTGTCCTGCTAGCATAGTTCTCATATTTCATTAGTCTAAAGAAATGGTCAGTGAGGTCAGCATGCTGACTGTTAACTGGTATTTTATCACCTATAATGATCTGATTATTGAGATGTGGGACTGATAACGCAGAGCACCGTGAAGGTGCTGTTTTCTACCCTAAGTCTAGGGAGTAATATGGTAAGAATTGCAGACGACAAAATAATTGATATCAAAAGTGGAAAATGCTATGAAAATATTGATACATTTTCATAAATTATTTCATATAGGGACAATGCCAGGCCATGATTGGGAGAGGGTTAATAAAATATATAAATAGAATTTTATAGTACTAGTATAAATTTAGGTGAATTGACCCTTCCCCAAAGGAAACCTGATTTTGACGTCTCCAGATAGTAGTTAAAGACTTGGGAAAACATCGAGACAAAAGGTGAAAATGCTGATGATCAGCATTTTCTCCTTTTGTCTCAATATTTTCTCTATTTTTTTTTTAATTAACGTTATCTTTGTTAACAAATACATTTTATCGGCTTGAACATCTCTCATATCCTACTATACTACATTTTTTCTGTTTGGGAAGGAATTTATATTCCATCGAGTAGTATATGGCGGGATTTGGCGGCGAGTCAAGTTTTTGTATGTGAAATTGAACTCTTTCTCGGTCATATATTCTTTATTTACCTCCATCATTGAAGAGTTATACATGTATACAAGAGAAACACAATACAAGACAAACAATACAAATAAAAGCAAAGACAAGACAATGAAAACATTACTATACACAAAATACGTGCAAACAGAAACACATTCAGATGACACGGAGTTTATGTCAATTTTATATACATATTTTATTTGTTATTACTTTTATCTATCATTTCATTAATTCAATTCCTTAACTTATCGACTTATTAAGTTCACCAATTCATCAATTTATTATTTCATCAGCCACCTTATTAATTCATTAGCCATTTTTTTTAATTCATTAATCAATTTACTAATTCATAAACCTTATCATTAATTCATCAATTCACTAATATAATAACTTATCAATTTAATTGTAATAATCTATTTATTCATTAGTCTATTAATTTATTCATGTTGGTGACATACATTGAATAATGCTTATTTGGGTTTTAAGACTGCTATTTCACCGTGTTTACTTATTCTAACACAGCGAAAACGAAAATCGGTTAGAATATGTATGATGATATAGTCTTGACTGCGCATTTTGTACATTGTACTTATCAATATGCCTATGAAAAAAGTCGAAAACGGCATCATTGTAATAAGTATTAGTTTGCTTCGAGTACTCTAAGGATATTGCATCTTAGGTGATAGGAGTAGTAAATCGAATGTGTTTTGTGAGATGGTGAATATACTTTAATGTACATTTATAATAGTCGACCCTGTTTTCGTCAGACATGTTTGCAAAAGTATAACCTGAAATCATTTTTACAATTTGGTCCCCAATATCAAGCTGGATAAATTGCGTGTAAATTTCAGTCGACAATAGATGATGTAACCTGTTGAAAAATAACTGACGGGTGTGATCATTAGCCTGACAAAACATGAGTAGGTGCTCTGCTATTCGGTCAGTTTGAAGATCACATATAGGACAAACCACGTAATACGGTCTACTGAAATATTTTCCTATGAAGGAAATAACCGTATAACAGTAATTAGTATAGTCCCTGTATAATCGGGAGAAATGCCAAATATTTCCCACTTTAATTTCATTTTGTATGTAAATAAAATTTGTTATATTTACGTCGTTTAGTATTTTTGAAGTGTAACTTAAGTTACCTTCGCGGATAATTGATCTGTCAATTATGTTTTTCCATGCGCATTGTTTTGGAAAAATACCATGATTTAAGTACAGCTCCGGCTAAGAACCATGCAAAACCTGCAAAAGGCGGTACATCGCATGTCAAGAAAATGCATGTTTTCTATTTTTCCCAACTGATTTAGTCATAAAACAAAGCAAATGACCATTTTTTTTGGTCTGCACATTGGTTTATGATTGCCAGAGCGATTTTAAATTTTACATGTTTTACTCAAATCCCATTGCTTTACATTGTAAAATTTGAAGGTTTTTTTTCTCTCAAGACCAGAACGTTATTACAAAAGTGTTATGCCTATTATGTGAGAAATGACTTTATGTTCAAATATCAAAAGTCAAACCCGTGTGTTTTTTAGGTAAAATACGGTAAAGGGCAAAAATATGTGTGATATTTGTGTAGTACTTTAGGTACTTTGATTAATTACCATGAATACTTTGATTAACCCCTGACCAAAATGGCTGCTTTGTATGGTCTTACCAGGAAGAATCTGATTATTTTGGTTTTCACAAGATGATTATGTATTTATACACAAGAAAAGACACAAGAGGTTAGTAATATGATCAGAGCAAGTCTGGCATTGTGTGCTGTATCAATGAGGTTGACAGTTTTTATGAGAAAACCAACATTGTTCGCTGTTTACAATTGATTTTTTTTTAAAAAGCCTTTGCAGCAGGCTAAAGGAGGAAAGTGTGCAGTGTGGACATCTTTCTAGCTCGAATTGTTTTAGTCTCACACCACTTGAAATACATCATAGTTTGTTTGGTAACTCATGATTGTGCAGGGGTTTTCTTAAGGATTTGAGTTTCACTTGCCCAGGGGGCAAGTCACTTTCAAGATCTACTTGCCCCCATTGAAAACCACTTGCCCCCATTTCTGTTGATGTTTGGAACGAAGCAGATACGTTCTAGTAAGTATGTATAAAACACAAATATATAGGTTCTAACACATCAATCATATTATGGCCATGTGTTTACCATTTTGGTATGCAGCTAAGTTCCTATTCATTAGGTAGTAAAACGGATTCAGTGCTTATTATAGATAAGGGTCATAAGTCATGATGTCATGTAAAATGAATCATCCCCTCAGATCAAAGAAAATCTATTTATTGAAAATCAATCTGTGTTGTAAATTTATACAGTGTTTTCTGAGACTTACAATAATTTGTGTTAAGACAAAGGAGTTTACTCTTTTTATGGTTACTCGTGATCAGATTTTAGACAAAGGGTATGCATTAACTTAGCACTCTGGACTTACAAACAATTTTCACTCGCAAGTTCGGAACAATAGAATGAATTATTATTTATGCAAATTCCTTTCACGAAAATTAATTTGTGCTTGCGTCCTTTACTCAGTTTTGCGTATGTGAATTTCTTTTTCTGAGAGTGAATTATGTACATAACACAGACATGCATGAAGGGAAAGGATTGCCAACAATCTGATATCTTATAAGGTTTGTAGAAAGTTTTAGTTTAACTTCAATTTATTAGCCATTTCCTTTGAATATTTAGCAGAAAACTACTTCTATATCAATTTTGGTTGAAGATCTCGATCCATGAGTCTTGAAGTGGCAATCATTTATACTTTATGTTTTTTTCATTGCAATGATGAATATCCAAGTGCATTAATACTCTCAGCAGTCCTATTACATAAATGTGAACAGAAAGAAAAATAATATCGCAACAGAAACGACCAAAAATGTTTCCTATGACAGAAATCACAGACATAGCGAAGAACCAGAAATCTTTGTCAGACATTCGGTCTGACTGTTCCAAATAATCTGTCAGATTGAATAAAATTTTGTCAGACCGATCTATCACTGACTATCTTACAGATCAAAATTTGTGTCAGACAGTTGGACTGACAGTAGCAAAAAGATCATCAGACCAAGGGTATTATCATTAGACATGTCTGCCGGTCCGGTCCGACGGTCTTCGCCATGACTGAAATCATACTTGCCCGGCGGGCAACCTTCATGGAAAAAGCACTTGCCCCCACTGATTTTACCCCGGCACGGGCAAGTGGGCGTCCACTTAAGGAAATCCCTGTTGTGTAATTCAGTCAAATGTGTATGATGGAAAAGGGTTTTTCAAAGTGAAAGTAGAAAAACAGAAATATCCTTTCCTCCCATGCATTCGATAGGCCCTATGGTTTTGATAGCTTTGTTATTTTCAAAAGTGTTTACAGTCTGAATATCATTCCACATGTATCTAAACAATTTTGCCAAAAGTCTTTGAAATTTGGAGAAAACTGATAATTACACGTAATTTTTAGCTCACCTGAGCACGAAGTGCTCGAGGGGAGCTATTGTGGTCACTCACCGTCCGTCGTCCGTCTTTTTTCTTCAGGTGAAGAATTAATCTGCACAGCAGAAGAAGACAGACATTATTAAAGTCAAACAGCCTGCCTGCCAAGATCATCTAAATATTTGACACAATTTCCATCTTTTATCCACTTGTTGACAAGATCATGAAATACCACAAAATGAAGCATGATTGTACGTAACAGATTCTGGAGATTGTAGTTGTACACAACAGACTGAACTGTTCGAGGAAATGGCCGTGTAAAGAAGTACATACCATGAAGTCTCTAGATTTGGAACACAATAATAGTTCAGTGGTCCCATAAAAGTTTCACACCTTACAGTGAATTTGGGGCGAAAAGTTATAACATTGTGCTGTCAGCAAGTGTGGGCGCTGAAGATCTGAATGGTTAGGTTTTCAAGGTAAAAGCTTATTTCAACGACTAAATGGTGAAAAGAAAGAGATTGTCTTTCTCATCTACACCCCAACGAACACTTCTGCCAAGTATAAAACAAATTAGACATACACTATAAGAGTTATGTGGACAAGAGTCTTTTAGCCAAATTAGGGTTCTTAACCCAATAATTTGTGATGGAATTTTCATGAAAATGTGTGTTTCACATCTACAGGTCCCTATGAACAAATGCTTTTGCTTAGTATGAAGCAAACCTGACAGAAACTGTTGTAAGATTTTTATGAATAAGATTTTTGTGGAACTTACCAACAGACCGACCAACCAACCGACCAAAAGGCTTATTCCAGTATACCCCCTAAGCTTCAGTTGTGGGGGGAATAATAACAATTAACAATGCTATCTCATATGGTATAAATGATTGAATGGATTGTAGGAAAGCA
The DNA here is from genome assembly GCA_963680895.1 of Fragum sueziense. Lineage (NCBI taxonomy): Eukaryota > Metazoa > Mollusca > Bivalvia > Cardiida > Cardiidae > Fragum > Fragum sueziense. The sequence goes on along the minus strand of OY804599.1, from coordinate 17,550,217 downwards.
TTTTTAACATGTTCTCAGTTATCGTAGATGTTGCTAAAGATTACAATACATGTGTGTTCAATATGATCTTTGGTTAGGCTATAATAAGAAATGAAACTGTTGAGATAAAAAAGAAAATCGCTTGTTATCTGGCTACCTGCATTATATTCTTTTGTCACAAGTTTTTTCCAAGCCTTCTCTACAAGATACATCAAAATGATGGTTTGTTTGGAAAAGGGTTAATGCAAGACTTTTATATTCATGAATGTTAATTAATCAATTTAGTATTTGTCATTGTGGATACAAGACCTAAAAATGTGAAGAAGTATCATGGATTGGTGTCCTCTTTTATGCATTATATTCACTATATTAACCCATTACCAGATGGCAAAATTTAAAGTTGTCCAGAGTCAAATATGTTGCAAATGACAATATCAAGTGAATGAAATTTTGCAATTTTAATTGTGGGTAAAAAACATTCTGAAAAATGAAGAAATGGATTGTTTCTTCATTTTCAAGATGAAACTTTTAGCCTTTATCTCATAGGGTATTAAAATTTGTCATTATGTGGAAATGGGTTAACGTAGACTTAGAATTTTTGCGGGCAACACTGTGAAAATTAAGCTGTAGAAGGTATCTATTATTTTTTCTAATTCGTAATGTTTCCATCCAGATAGAGTGCATTACGAATGTTTAAGACTTAGCACGAAATATTCCGTCGTTGCATGAATCTCATAAGGGGTGGACTACCTTAATATACATGTACTCAAAAGAAGAAATATGACATTGATTTTTGCTTTAACTTTAAGCATAGGCATCATTTTCATCTCTCTATACATCAAATTCCTTACATTAATTTGGTATTGAGAAAAAATTGGTTGAAATGTAGCTAAAAAATTTAGATGTTAAAAATGGCTGCACTACCTTAATGTATTTTTAATCAAAATAAGAAAACAATAACAGAACTGGTTTCTGTCTTTCATTTTTAAACAAAGACACCAGTTTACTTGCTAAAAGACTTCACTTCCTTATTTTATGTTGGTCTTGGGAATACAATTTGGTTGAAAGGAGCAAAATTGTACAATTACTTAAATTCTGAGTATAGTTGCACTACCTTAATTCATTTATAAAGAAAAGATGAAGAAAAAAAAAACCCACATGTTTCTTTCATGTTTAAGAATAGATATCGGTATATTTGTTCAAAGACACCATTTTCGTTGTTTATCCCTTTCCCGAACAACAAAATTTTGGACCAGCCCAATTTGAAATGAGTTGCAGTCCACAAAATAGTTTATATAAAAGGTAGAAAATGTGTTTTTTAGAGCTTAGAAAATATTGAGACAAAGAGAGAGAATGCTGATCATCAGCATTTTCTTCTTTTGTATCAATGCTTTTCTATCAGAGACGTCAAAACCCAGTCTTGTTTGGAAAAGGGTTATACTGGTCCTGGGACAAAAACTTTAAGTTGAAAAGTGTATAATTTCTATATTTTAATCGATTCTGAGTATGGTTGAACTACCTTCATTTTGCATTTATAGATTAAAAAGTAAAAAGTAAAAATAAAACACACACACAGGTTTCTTTCTTTCATGTTTAAGTAAAGACATCAATTTATTTGTGAAAAGACATCACTTTTCTTAGTAAATGTTGGTCTTGGGAGAAAAAATTGGTTGAAAAGTGCATAATATTACAATTTTTTTTTATTTTGAGACCGGCTGTACTACCTTAATGTATATATATATATATATATATAAATGAATTTTTCTTTCTTTCATGCTAAATAAATGACACCAGTTTATTTATGAAAAGACATCACTAACTTGGTTGAAAAGTGCATAATTTCGCATTTTATTAGATTTTGAGAATGGTTGTACTACCTTAATGCATATATATTGAAAATAAGTAAAAAAAAAACACAGGTTTCTTTCTTTCATGTTTGAGTTTAGACATCAGTTTATTTGATCAAAGACATCACTTTCTTAGTTTATGTTGGTCTTGGGAGAAAAACTTGGTTGAAAAGTGCATAATTTCGCATTTTTTTAGATTTTGAGAACGGATGCACTACCTAAATGCATATATATTGAAAATAAGAAAAAAACACACAGGTTTCTTTCTTTCATGTTTAAGTTTAGACATCAGTTTATTTGATCAAAGATATCACTTTCTTAGTTTATGTTGGTCTTGGGAGAAAAACTTGGTTGAAAAGTGCATAATTTCGCATTTTTTTAGATTTTGAGAACGGTTGCACAACCTTAATGCATATAATTATATTGAAAATAAGAAAAAAACACACAGGTTTCTTTCTTTCATGTTTAAGTTTAAACATCAGTAAATTTGATCAAAGACATCACTTTCTTAGTTTATGTTGGTCTTGGGAGAAAAACTTGGTTGAAAAGTGCATAATTTCACATTTTTTTAGATTTTGAGAACGGTTGTACTACCTTAATGCATATATATTGAAAATAAGAAAATAAAACACACAGGTTTCTTTCTTTCATGTTTGAGTTTAGACATCAGTTTATTTAATCAAAGACATCACTTTCTTAGTTTATGTTGGTCTTGGGAGAAAAACTTGGTTGAAAAGTGCATAATTTCGCATTTTTTTAGATTTTGAGAACGGATGCACAACCTTAATGCATATATATTGAAAATAAGAAAAAAACGCACAGGTTTTCTTCTTTCATGTTTGAGTTTAGACATCATATTATTTAATCAAATACATCACTTTCTTAGTTTATGTTGGTCTTGGGAGAAAAACTTGGTTGAAAAGTGCATAATTTCACATTTTTAAGATTTTGAGAACGGTTGTACTACCTTAAAGCATATATATTGAAAATAAGAAAAAAACACACGGGTTTCTTTCTTTTATATTTAAGTTTAGACACCAGTTTATTTAATCAAAGGCATCACTTTCTTAGTTTATGTTGGTCTTGGGAGAAAAACTTGGTTGAAAAGTGCATAATTTCGCATTTTATTAGATTTTGAGAACGGTTGTACTACCTTAATGCATTTATATTGATAATAAGAAAAAACACACAGGTTTCTTTCTTTTATGTTTAAGTTTAGACATCAGTTTATTTGATCAAAGACACCACTTTCTTAGTTTATGTTGGTCTTGAGAGAAAAACTTGGTTGAAAAGTGCATAATTTCACATTTTTTTAGATTTTGAGAACGGATGCACTACCTTAATGCATTTATATTGAGAATAAGAAAAAAACACACGGGTTTCTTTCTTGCATGTTTAAGCATAGAGGTCAGTTTACATATCCTAATACATCATTTCATGAGATCTTTCTGGTCTTGAGAGATAATTTACTTCGAAAATAGCCATTTTTCAGAATTTTGCCAAAAAACAGTATACCAGTTACCCCACCCACCTTCACTAGCATGGTATGTGTGTAATTGTTTGAAAATTTTGTTGTTTATTGTTGCATTTTTTCTATCTAGGATGAATCTACATAACTAAACTATAAAATGAATAATTTATAAGCACTACTCGCATTTCTTGGTATATCAAAGTACTGAAAAAACAGTATATTCGCCTTTGAAAAGCACAGAATGGAGCTGAAAATGAAAATCCTTGGTTACCATGGTAACAATCAACGGATTCAAGAAATATTTCAGCTTTCGACTTTTGGACACTAAAGGGTTACACTGAAGTACAAATAAACCAATTCTGTTACTATGGATGTACCGCCTATTGCATGGTCCTTAGCCGGAGCTGTACTTAAGTATTCATTCCAGTAGTCCAACATTTCGTACTTACCAAAAAGTCTAAAAATATCTGGAACGAAACCAATGGCTTTACTAGGGTTTGTTTTAAAATTGTATAAGCGGTTGGCAAATATCATTTTAGCCCGTTTTATCGTGCCCATGTTGCAAAGTTGACCGAAAAATTGCAATTTTCGTTTATCTATTTCTCGTTCTATAGAGAATACGCCCAATAGACTCTGCGCTATTTCTGTAGGTAGACCTTGAATAGACTTAATACATTGCATATGGGATTTTTCAAGAGACTGTATTTGTTGCATTGTTAAATTCTATTTCGTCATATCACTATCGGTCTTAAATGAGATTGTGCCGTGCGCATGCGCAAATCAGTTAGTGCTAGCGCCGCGTGGAGTGAAGATCGGAAAAATCGCTAGAAGGATTTTCGGACGATTATTCATAAAATTTTCGATATTTCCAACAGTTTTTCTGTTGTTTCGAACTCCTATCGGGAGTTACTCCTTTCGGGAGATATTAATCGAATCTGTCGGATTCGGTTACTCAAATATTGGAGGATACTGCTCGAATCGGCTCTAAACACGTGGTTGAATAATGGCGGACAAGAAGCCGAAAGACGACAAACCAAAGGAAAAAACCCCAAAAGGGGATGGACAGGCAGCGAAAAAGCCTTCTAAGACACCGGAACAGGCTGTCGGCCAGTCTGACCCTCAAATACTTTCAGTTTTGATGGCAATGCAGCAATCGTTAAACAAACAAGACGACAAAATGGAGGGTTTGTGCTCTAGGCTTAACCACATGGAGAACACTTTGGCAAATTACGACTATAACGAGCAAAATTACGACGATTACGAGGAAGGCGAGTGGGAAGAGCCTTACCAACAGTCGACTGCCAGCACATCGACGGCGACGTCGAGTGAAATGTCTTCTAAAAGACCGTCTGAGAGCAGATTCGAATCACTAGCTAAAAAATTCAGAAAAATCGAACATGTTGATTGTGAGATTGACGAAGCTCTGGCTGAAAATATTAACGAGTTATTTAGGAAAGGTATAGATGAGGAGCGATATGATGAGCTTGTAAAAGATGAGGTTAATCCTCGTCCTGTGAACTGTCCGGGATTGTCTGTTGTTAGGTGCAATCGCCTTATTTGGGATGCTGTTTCACACAGATCTAGGGTTACGGACAAGAAGCTCCAAAATATAGAGACTTCGGTCGTGAAAGCCGGTACGATTTTGGTTAAATCAGTTAATGAAATGGCATCAATGGAAAGCCAATTCCCGAACATTTCCCCTATAATAGATCAATGTAACAAAGTGCTCGCCCTTTTGGGGCATACAAATGTACAGATGAATCTGACTAGACGTGATTTATTAAGACCGGATCTAAAAGAGGAATATGCACACTTGTGCAACCACGCTGTTCCCTTTACTACTGAACTCTTCGGTGATGATGTTGGTAAACAGGCGAAAGAAATTGAAGACAGCAATAAAATCGGGAATCGATTGCAAAAAGGGAGCTCTTATAGTGGCTTCAGGGGCAGAGGTAGTCCCCAGTTCAGGGGTAGAGCAAGGGGTCGCGGATGGCCATCTAGAGGCAGACCATATGGATCAGGCTACTCTAGTAGCCCTCATGGATCGGGACAATCAAAAAACTATGTGAGAAGGGGACCAGTGGGTCGACTTCCACAAAAACAATAATGCCAATGGTAAGTCCTGATATTTTTCAAGCTGGTCGGTTAAGATTTCATTTAGATGAATGGCGTAAATTAACTAGTGATCCTATGATTTTGGGTATTGTTGAAAATTTGAAAGTTGAGTTCATGGAAGATTTCTATTTAGAACAAAATGAAAATTGTGGTCAAATAAAATTCAGTATGGCAGATACAAAAGTAATTGATTTAGAAATTGAAAAATTGCTGGATATGGGTGTAGTTGTACCTGCTGAATATGAACAAGGTCAATTCATGTCGCCAATTTTTGTACGGCCAAAGAAAAATGGCGAACACAGAATGATATTAAATTTGAAAAGATTGAATACATTTATCCCTTATTGCCATTTCAAAATGGATACTTTTGAAAAGAGTTTGGATTTGATTACTGAAGGTTGTTTTATGGGATCAGTTGATTTACGCCATGCATATTACTCTATTGGTTTATCAGAAACGCAACGTAAATATTTCAGGTTTCAATGGAAGAATCAATTGCTAGAATATACAGCCTGTCCCAATGGTTTGGCATGTATGCCCCGTATTTTCACAAAATTGCTTAAACCAGTGTATGCAAAATTAAGAAATCAAGGCCATGTTAACACTGGTTTTATAGACGACAGTCTGTTATGTGCTGATTCCTTTCAGTCTTGTACAGAAAATATTCAAGATACAAAATCATTAATGACAAATGTAGGTTTTATGGTAAATTTAGAAAAATCAGTTCTAATACCAACTACTAGAATAGTTTTCCTGGGAAATATTATTGATTCAATACAAATGAAGGTCTTTTTACCAGAGGAAAAAAGACAAAGAATCATTCTTGAATGTAAAAAATTGTCAACGCAGATGCAGGAAAAAATAAGGCAAGTGGCAAAAGTGATTGGTATTCTAGTGTCGGCATTTTCGGCTGTACAATACGGCAAATTATATTACAGAAATTTGGAAAAGGCAAAAGCTGCCGCATTGGTTAAATCGAAAGGCAATTTCGAGGCTATTATGGAAAATGACAATTCCATGAAATCTGATTTGAAGTGGTGGATAGAAAATATAAATTCACAACACAGAATTATTCACCATGGAAATCCAGAAATTGTGATGCAAACTGATGCATCACTTTCTGGATGGGGTTGTGTTTTGGAAAAGGATAAAATAGGCGGTAGATGGTCAGATATTGAAAAGATGGACCATATCAATGTTTTAGAGCTAAGGGCAATATTGCTTTCTATAAAAGCTTGGATAGGTACATTGTTTGGTAAACACGTAAAAATTCTGACTGATAACTCGACAGCTGTAAATTACATTTGTAACATGGGAGGAATAAAGTCAGAAAAATGCAATAACATAGCAAGAGAAATCTGGATACTGTGTATTGAAAATAGCATTTGGTTATCTTGTTCCCATATTGCTGGAAAAGAAAACATGGCAGATCAGCCAAGCAGAAAATTCAATGATCAACTTGAATGGTCTTTAGATTTAGATGTGTTCAATAGACTTACTCAGAAATTCGGAGCGATGGACATTGATTTATTTGCAACTAGGCTAAATAAGAAAGTTCTTATTTTTTGCTCGTGGAAACCAGATCCAGATTCCTCGTATGTTGATGCTTTTTCTATTGATTGGAAAAAATTTACATTTGCATATATTTTCCCACCTTTCAGTTTGATGGGACGGTGCTTGCAGAAGATAAGACAAGATGGGGCTCGATGTTTGGTGATAGCCCCCCTTTGGCCCACTCAAGTGTGGTTTACAAACCTAATGAAAATGTTGGTAGAAGCACCAGTTATATTGCCGAGAACAAAGAAGATACTCAGTCTTCCTCAGGTAGATGTGAAACATCCATTGTCGAAAAATCTCGTTTTGATTGCCTGCGTACTGTCAGGAAAAGTTACAGAAGTCGAGGATTTTCTCGAGAAGCAACAAATATACTCATGTCTTCCTGGAGAACAGGAACCAAGAAACAATATCAAACGTATTTATCAAGATGGTTTCAATACTGTCGTGAACAAGAGACTGATTCGTTTTCACCGACTATAAATGACGTAGTGCATTTTTTAACAAGGCAATATGAACTGGGTTTAGGTTATAGTGCATTGAATACGGCCAGAGGAGCGTTATCATCTATCATCAGAATTGACAATTCCCCAGCAGGATCTCACCCTACTGTAATTCGATTCATGAAAGGGGTGTATAATTTAAGGCCAAGCAGGCCTAGATATATTAAAACTTGGAACGTTGATTTAGTTTTGAATTACTTGCGAAAATTATCGCCGGTTAAATACATTTCATTTAAAGATTTAACATTAAAGTTAGTGATGCTTATTGCACTCACTCATGCAGCACGTACCCAGACAATACATTTGATGACTGTACATAATTACGTTAAAGAAAAATCACAGTTCGTGTTCCAGTTCGATGATTTGTTGAAACAGAGCAGACCATGCTTTGATAGTTCAGTGTTAAAGTTGAAAAGTTATCCTCCAGATAGGAGGTTATGTTGTTATACAGTTATGAAGGAATATTTACTTAGAACTAAAAAATTAAGAAAATCAGGCAATCATAAACTTTTTATCAGTTTTGTGAAACCACATGGACCTGTATCAAAAGATACAATTTCGCGTTGGGTAAAGACAGTAATGTCAAGGTCAGGCATAGACGTTAAAGTATTCGGTGCTCATAGTGTAAGAAGTGCATCAACATCAAAGGTCAGAGATCAGAACGTACCAATAAACGTCATAATGAGGCGTGCAGGATGGTCAGGAGATGGCACATTTCAAAAATACTACTCCTTGAATGTAGAGGATGACTCAACATATGATCATGCAGTACTGAATTAAAATTCCTCGGTAAGACATAATTTTATCATTTTTGCTTTAAAATCTCATTTAAGACCGATAGTGATATGACGAAATAGAATTTAAAAATTAAACGAGACTTACCTTGGTTAAAGTCGATGTTTGATGTTAATTCTATGAGTCATAGACTCACTAGAGGGCTTAAATGCCTCCCGCCCTCCCTTCATGCTTGGATACATCGACAGTAAAAATGACAAAATTCTTTAAAGACTGATTTGCGCATGCGCACGGCACAATCTCATTTAAGCCCTCTAGTGAGTCTATGACTCATAGAATTAACATCAAACATCGACTTTAACCAAGGTAAGTCTCGTTTAATTTTTAAATTATTCCACAGTTCACTGCCGTATAATGCCCTCGGCAGAACAACTGTCTTATAAAGATGTTTCATAGTGATGGGATGTAGACTCTTTCCATTGAGGCCAATACTGGTAAGGCTAAAGTAAGTTTTTCTCATTTTGTCACATGCATTATTTACGTTTATTGTCAGATCTAAATTTTTGTCGCACACGGAACCCAAATGAGTGTAATTGTCTGATGCTTTGACTTCGTCGGTACCTAGGTACCATGTACGAGTGCTGGTGAAGTTTTGGGAAGATTTTTCATTAAATACAATAACGTCACATTTCCGTGCATTGTACTCATACTCTTCTTTAACTGAATTTTCATAACATATATTCATCATTTCATGTAAACCCATTTTGCCAACGCTGTATCCGCTCAGTTTAAATGATGCAGTAGTATTTTCTAATTTGTTTAATAAGTCATCAATAAAGAGCACATAGAGCAAGGGGCTCAAACACTGGCCTTGTCTGGTTCCCTTTTGAATAGGGAACCAGTCTGACGTTTCGCCGTTTGAGTGCACTCGGCTGTACACGTGTTCTAACATGTTTATGATAACCTTCAGAATTCTAGGATCAATTCCTTTTTCGTACAATTTTGTCACTAAGATGCTATGCGTAACGTGATCAAACGCTTGGCGTACGTCAAGAACACATGTATAGAGTCTACTGTTACGTTCTCGAGCGTAGCAAATACTTTCTTTTAATAAGAATGACGTCATTATGCAACTAAAGTTCTTTTGGAAGCCACCCTGCATGGCATTTACTATCATAAAGTTATCTTTTTCCATAAAGTGTATTAATACCTTTTCGTAGACTTTAAGCAACACCGAACAAAGACTTATTGCCCGGTATGAATTAGGATCATCCTTTGATTTCGGCGCACCTTTGTATAAAGTAGAAATAATGCCCTTTTTCATGTCTATAGGTATATAGCTGAAATCGGTTATAGCTTGATAAAATTTTCTAATAACGGATAAGAGTAATTTTCCACCAAACTTTAAATGCTAGTAATTAATATTATTGCCTAAAATGTGTGTTTTCAGTCTGTTATTGGCATTGTATTACCAGCAGAAACCGGGCGGATATCCAGAGAAATCGTGCATTAATCGGCAGATTCGCGTGCGATATCGGACTGGTTTTGCATTCAAATATCCTCGATCGGGGATTTGTTGTGAGTGCTTCAGAAAATTGAAAATAAAGCCGAAATTTTGTCATTTCCCTTTTCCGCGATGTAAATTCCTGTAAGACCCCATTTCCAGTTTACATCCCAATAAATAGTAAACTAGGTCTCCCAGTGTAACCGTATCTGATGACGTAATGTAGTGACGTATGTTTAATTTTTGGAATCAAAAAGTAAACAAACGGGCAGCTGACAGATTTTAAACTAAAAGTGGATTTTGTGGACATAGAAGGATAGAAATTAGAATTGAGTGGTTGTGGTCTAGGTCAAATGTGGTGGTAAGCCTATGTGTTTCTTGTTCTTCTTTTAGTTACTGCATTTTTTCCTTTACAACTTTGTTTTCATTGAAATGAACGAATGTCTGAAACAAACCAGACGGTCCAGAGAACTACCTTGGAAATTCCGACCTTTTAATTTATTACTCGCACTGAAATGAACGTTAGAATATCCAGTGTATGTTTCCAAAAGAAAAATAAGTCGAATATTGTTACGATTTCGCCAACCCAAATGAAGATAATGTCAGTAAAAATGCGATGAAACTTGACTACATAGCTACACGATGAAAATCTAACGGCCCGTCTAGTGGATATCGTACTTACTCGATATATGTCGAGTCGAATGCCGGAAAACTCTGGTATCTGTCGGTGTAAATGTGGCTAAATTTTCACAAAGTTTTTTTAGTTATTCGTCTTATTTTATTACATTTCTTTGCAAATTATTCATATTTTATGCAATAATAGCGTCAATTCACGTTTTTTCGGTCGTTAACATTCTCAGAGGCCCACAAAATGGGTTATCGCCTTCGACCTCCGGTCTCAGGCGATAACGCATTTTTTGGGCCTCTGAGAATGTTAACGACCGCAAAAACGTGAATTAACCCTATATTGTCATTACCACTTGCTTTACCATTTTGGCACTTTTTCAAACAATCCACTACGATTTCTGACGTAATTTGTATGCCTGTACTATCTATCGAGTTTAACTCGTCTTTGATTTTGGTATACTCGGATTGATCCTGCTGAATACAAAGTCGAAAAGTAATCTTTCCAACCATTGTTTATAGATTTCGGTGTGTTATGAATATGGCCATCGAAATTCATTTCGAAAATATTCACATGACATTTCTTGCCCCTTCGTTTATTAATAAGCCTCCAGAATTCATTTTGATCCATTTCGGCCGCTGTGTTTATCTCCATTTCCAAATTATACAAATGGTTGTTAACCTTGTTTCTATGACAATTTCTAAATGCTGATTTTGAACGCTTATATTCAACATAAGATTCAAACTCGATGCCTCTAGGCTGATCTTCTTCAATCCACTTATTCCGTTTTATTTTTACGTCATTGATTAATGTTGAGAGCTCACAGTCCCAATACGGTTTTATAAATGGTTTAAATATGGATTTGGGAATAACGGACAGAAACCGGGCGGATATCAAGAGAAATCGTGCATTAATCGGCAGATTCACGTGCGATATCGGACCGGTTTTGCACTCAAATATCCTCGATTTGACCCTTCAAAATAAACAATTGTCTTTTTTCCCGCAAAATTCTCAACGCCTTACGTTAAATAAGCGACGTTCGCCTTTTGGCGCCAAATTATGACGTAACGTTGTTTTGCCGACGTCACGCATAACAAAAATTTCTCGGAAAATTTATCAGAACAAAACAACAATGGCGGACATTTTCTTATCTCATCTCGGTTCATTTTTCGCATATATCAAGGGGTTTGGGGTAAGTAATCATTGGAATTTTATGCTTTTTATGCAATAATAGCGTCAATTCACGTATTTTTCGGTCGTTAACATTCGCAGAGGCCCGCAAAATACGAAAACGACCCTCCTGCTTCGCAGTCGGGCGTTAACGTTTTTCTTGGGCCTCTGCGAATGTTAACGACCTCAAAAACGTGAATTAACCCTATAGTAGCCTACATTTACATGATAACAATTTGTGACAATTTATATTGTTTGACCAGATTGAACTGAGACTCCTTGCATATTCCGGTAATATTCGGGTATTTCCGTATTTTCTACAATGGGACTATAATCTGTGTAAGTACTGTTATACACTTCGCAATATCCACCGAATAATAGTGGCCTAGTGTGTAAGGCGACTCTTCTGTAAACCATATGTCCGTGGTTCGAATCCCAGTAGCGCTTTTGTTTAAATATTTTTACATTCAACATTTATTTCTTTTTTTTTTCAAATGCATGCATACATTTTGTAAACCTCAATCAGTTCACTTGAATCCTTTCACTTTAAGTAGTCATTCAAGAAATGTCGAAACCCTTTAGATACAGGTAAAATAAAAATGTGTTTGCTGATGTTGCAACTTTTTAGACAACAGTTTTCTGGGGGACCCAGAACCCTTTTCCTCGCTTAATCATCAATACAATTGGAGTAAGCAGGGTCAATATCTTTTTGATTCCAGAGAAGCTGCGACAGACCAACACATCAGCAACGTTCAAGGGAAGATTATAAATGATAAATGAACGAATAAAGATTATGATAAAAAGGGAAAAGATATTTAGTGAACTATAATTATTGTGAAAATTAAAAAAATGAGTATTTCATCAATCAATGAATTAATACATTAATTAAGTATTCCATTTCATAAGAAAAAAGAAAGAAAAAAAAACTTAACAAAAGTTTCATCAGTAAAATGCTGGATTCGATCTTGAGTCTCTGTAGGTGAAAGTCCAGCGTCTTTCCACTACGCTAGTTCTTTGTTCAATGAGACCATGCAGAAATATAGTTAACATTTTTCACAGCCCAGGGTATAAACACGCGGAAACTATCGAATACGCCGATGAATGCCGGAATACGCTTACGGAAAACGATGAGTCTCAGGTAAATTTGGTCAAACAATAACAATAGTGTGACTGTTTATAAACAAGAGTGAAGATAATGAAAACAAAACAAAATATGTATAGCTCACGATAATTGAACCGGCAGTGCAGCCCTAGCCAATAGGCTTGGATGCTCTGCCAGATCAATCATCGTGAGGTATACATGAGCGTCAAACATTTCTAATACACCGTCTTATCATTTGAAGCTATCCACTTATAGCTTCATACTGCTGTGTGATATGTTTCAATAAATTCTTATACAAGATACAATGTATCTGTAGCAAATCATCAAAAATGCCTTTTCTGTATCTTCATCTAATATTGGAGGTAGGGAAGCCCCCATGATACGCAATGTCCAGGCGAAGTTCTCCAGAGAAGAGAGCTCGTCGGTAAGAGAATTGCCGAATAACGATCTCACCTCTCTGATGAACTCAGCCCTGTGCTGATCAGTTTTCAGACACTCTGATAGTAAATGAACAGTTGCTTCTGTATGTAACATGTTACAATCACCACATCTTGCATTTGAAAAATGGACAGGTTTTACCCACATCTTAGCGACCGTATTTTGGACTAGTCGGAAATTGCTTAACTGAGAAACTTTGTACACTATACCCTTGTCAATTTCAGGGTGCAAAACTTGAAAAAAAGAAAATTCTGAATTATTTGATAAACGTGTTTCCCACAAACTCTGTTCCCTGTCAATAATCGCAGAAGTGATTATGCGTTTCCACGTGAATTTACTAGGAAGTACATTATTGCTAAAGTAATCATTTAACAGATAAGTCAGTCTGTACACAGATAAAACGCGACATATATCTGGTACAAAGCCCAAGCGGACAGATTCCTTATTTTCGATGAACATTATAAATTTTGTGACAAAGATTTCTTTAGATATGCAATATTCGGACAGACTTAATATTTTGAACAAAAACATAAGTTTGGTTTTGTCGATCTCACTGCCGATTCTGTAGAGCCCTAGCATCGACTCAGCCATGTCAGACCGTGTCCGGGTCGTGAAACCTTGAATCTTTTTTGAAACGAAATGTTGAAAGGTTGAAAGCTTTTGTCGATCTCTTTTTGTCATATCGTTCCATAGTTCCGCTCCGTAAAGCAGTGTAGGGCGGACTATTTTGGCATATAGGTTAGCCGATACGAGCGGGTTTACGCCGGACGGATGGAGACCTTGACCAACCATGGCAAATAGAGAATTGCGGGCTTTCTGAATACGGTTATCTATGCAAGTATTCAATTTCAGTGATGAATGTAAAGTAATGCCTAAATGAACCAAGGATTGAACCTGTTGCAGAAAGTGGCTACCGAACATAATACCTACTGTTGGTATATCACGTTTCTCGCTGAAAACTATGACATGTGACTTTGATACGTTAATTCGTATTCTCCATTCCTGACAATACCAATAGACAATATCAACCAGTCGTTGAAGATAGAGAGGAGAAATTGCTAGCATAGCTATATCATCGGCAAACGTCGGGTTGCTAACAATGATTGACATTACCTTACACCCGAAGCCGCTATTTTGAAGCGATTGGACAAGCTGGTTGATGTATAGGAGATAAAGGAAAGTCGACAAGACGCCTCCTTGACGCACACCGCGTACGACGTTAAACGGCGATGACGTCATGCCGGATTGGCGTATAACACACTGAAGGCCGGTATAAGCGACTTGAATAATTCGGAGAATTTTACCTACTAAACCAAATCGTCCTAGCTTCAAGAATAATGCGTCATGTCTGACAGAATCAAATGCTGCTTTTTGATCGACGCTAGCGACGTATACCTCACTGGAACGTTCAACGTTATAATAAACCGCTTCTTGAAGGTTAAAGGACGTGGTGATACAACTCAACTGTTTTTGGAATCCTTGCTGTTGGGGACAGGGGAATGGGATTTTCGCGTTCACGATATACGTATTTATACGATTAAGCAGTAGTTTTTCAAACAGCTTGCTAAAACACGGTATCAACGTCACCGGGCGATAGCTTTCAGGATTATGTTTGCTTTTACCGTTACCTTTGTGAATTGGTATTAAGATACTGGTTTGCCATTTCATGGGGACTCTTTCGCACTTTAAAATAATATTGAATAGACTACACAGTACTTTGACTATTGTTGGTCCAGCGTAAATTAAGTGCTCATTTAAGATTCCGTCGTGACCGGGCGATTTGCGTCTGTATAATGATTGTATCAATTGTTGTATTTCCTCTATAGAACATTCAGAGGAAATACTAGTTACAAACTGGCTTCCTTTCATATTTCTATACCGGGATAGCTCTTGCATTAGAGAATCTTTCAATACATCGTCACTATTTACAAAATCAAACACTTTAGTAAAATGTTGCTTAAACCCATTACAAACAGTCTTATTTTCATAGGTTATATCGTCGACTATGATTTTAGCACAATTATTAAACTGTTTACCACTGTTTTTACGTAATAATTTCCAGAATGTTTTATAGTCGACTTCTGCAGCTTGATTCAATTTATCATACACCGAGTTTTCGTGGTTTTCGCGAGCCTGTCTTTCTATTCGCCTAAAATTCGACTTTGCGTCTTTATACGCAATGAAATGTGGCGATTGGGATTTAGGTTTGCCTACGTTGAACCATTTGTTACGTAGAGTTAAAGCACGAGTGTACGATTCTTTGACCTCGGTAGACCAGTGGGGCTTCGCGTGTTTGTTGAAGGTACTAGTAGGTAAGACGGTAGCTGCCTTGTGTAGGATGTTTATGAGGTTGTCGTTAATGACGTCTGGCGTGTAATCTGATATTTGGCCTTTTGATCCAAATATCATGTTACATTCCGTCTCGATTATAGCCTTATATTCATCTATTTGTTGGTCATTACACTTGGCCCATGCTACTGATTTGGTAGGGGCAATACGGTCTTCATATCGCAGACAATTCGAGACTGAAAATATCAAAGGAACGTGATCGGACGTCAAAATTGCTCGTTCATCTAGCATTCGATACGAGGAGAATATGTTTATGCTTGTAATCGGAACGAAGATATGGTCTATGGACGTTTTCGTTGGAATATATGTATACAGAGATGACATGTTAAAAACGTCTTGTAACGATGTTACATTATTACGTTTTGTAAACGACGAAAGAAGGGCTGTTTTGCCATGGACGCGGTCGGGATATGGGCTAACTTTAGCATTAAAATCACCTCCGAGTATTACATTGCCCAATTTTGAGTAAAACTGATATAGTGATTCTACCTCACTGAGGGTCCGTTCGTAAAATCGAATATCATTATCAGCAGGCATATAAATGCAGAATATGTACAATGGTGTTTCGTGTTCAAGTATTATTTCAATGTCGAGAATTCTATCATTGTCTATGTTCTGGATTTTTTCAGTTTTACACTTTAAACTATTTTTGGTTAGTATCGCGGTCCCCTATTTCCCGCATCTTGCGTTTTCAAACATTTCTATTGAATGATCAATAGTTACTAAAGGCGTGTAATTTGTGTGTATAGTGTTCATAAAAGACACGGACCGGGGCATAAGCTTATGCTCTGTTATGAGAGCTACGTCTATGTTGTTTGAATCTAAGAATTGGGAAAGCGGGTACGACGATGACATAATGCCTCTACAATTCCAACAGAGTACATTTAAAACCATTGTTGTTAAGAATAATACTGTTATAATATAACTATCCATTGTTCTAGTCTAATCGTCGTACATGTAGTCTGGATCCCATACACTAGTACGGTCGTTACCGGATTTAAAATTGCCATTAGACAACTCGTAATTGTCAGTATCAACGTCACCATATATTTCTGTGTCACGGTTAAATTTATTATCTCGATCACGCTCGCTGTCGTAAGCGTCGTCGTAAGCGTCGGTGTTACGCCCCCAATTATGGCCGTAACGACCCCTAGAATATTGTCGTCTGCGTGGGCGGTTCTGCTCCCACTCTGATCTACTGACCCATTTACGTATAGTTACACCTTTCGGCCAAAATGTTTTCGATTCGGCTTTTTGAGCATCTTCAGGGAAAAAGTTTATCCTGGCTGAAGATCCCTTTTTACCGTAGAACATGGTTATGCTCTTAACGCGTATACCACCGTTTGTAACGTGATCAACTACGTCCTTTTCACTGACAGATGGGTCTATGTTACCGATGAAATATGATACTGCATTCATTTGTCTTCGTCTAACGGCAATGAATTTGCCTGAACTTTGGTTTTTATTGCCGGATGTACGTTGTTCTTTGTTTTTAGCGTCGTTTTTGTCTACGCTAGATTCTTTGTTTGCGTCTGTATTTCTCACATCGTCACTATTTGATGTTTTGTCAGTACGTGTATTTCCTGTATAACCACTTTTGATAGTTTGCGTTTTGTTTTGCACCGATTCGCTATGATTACTATTGTTTTCTTGTACATTTTGTTGCTTTGACGTCACACTTTCTTTTGTTTTGTCGTTACTTGTCTGTTGTTTTGTAGCAATATATTTGTCAGTGTTAATTTCACTATCCCATTGTGCCATACTCGTTGAGGCTACTACTATGTTTGGTGGTGAGTTTATCACTTCTGCATACGACTGTTGTTTAGTAGTTGCTGTTGTTCTTGTTGTCGGTGTTTTAATGTTGTTTGTAACGATTTTATTGTAGTCGCGTTCAATGAGTCGTTGGTTCATGGTTGTTATGGCAGTTTCAAGTTTTGTGACATCGTTTTGCAGCTTTTCAACATTTTCGCCCGTACTTATTCCTTCTCTGGGCAAAGCAGATATAAAACGATTTAGAGACCCTTGGAATCTGTTGAATTGTATACTTATAGAAGATATATCACTCTGTATATTTTGTATAGCAAACGAGTCGCTTGCTTGTTGTCTGGCCACTTCGTTGACCGTCGATAATATTTTGTTTATCGTAGTATACATATCTGGTTTCTTAAACTCCTCAGTATTAGTCTCAATATCGTCATCTTCAATAGATACTGGATTAAGCACTGAATTTGAAAATACGTCGTGGATCTCTCTTGAACGATCACCCTGGATAAAGGCATGGAGAACGTAACAATCGGTGGCACATTTCCTCTCTTTTGATGATGAAGGTGTTGTTCTCCTCCTAATTAGCCTAGATTGTGGACAGCCAACAAGTGATTTGGCTCGGTCTGCGAGACGCTCACGATAGGCAACGATTTTGTAGAACTCGTTACCACAGTGTTTTATAAGACTTGGTACGTAAACATCCCTCGGTTTACCCTGTAATTCGTTATCAATGTCTTGATAGAACTGTTGGGGTAGGGGTTGAGACAATTCATCTTCTGTATCAGAATAATCGTTTTCCGATAGTAACGAATCATTGGTGAGTTCCCTTTTGATACGTGATAGCTGATCGTTCACCTTTTCTCTCGACTTTTGACTAAGGGAGGTAAGTGAGGCCATTATCAAGTTCGTATTTATCTCCCTTGCATAACTGTTTTCTAATAGTTGTTGAGCTGGTTTTAATCAGGAGTCAATCAGGCGTGACGAAGGTATTGAACCTGGCCTGGGGGTACCTGTATATTTGAAATTTTCGGTACCCCACCCACTTTATCAAGCCAGACGAGAAAAAATGTCTTATAAAGTCAAGATTCAGAGCATATCAGCATATTCAACACTCACGATCGAAAGTATATCATTTTACGATGCCGGGATCCTGTTTTCGCTTCTTTTGGTTGTCGTTCAGGATTATTTCAGGCTGTTTATTTCACCAAGTGGATTTTCGTGGCCTAGTCGACCTAGTTCCCCGCAAATATTTTGACCCCATACAAAAGTTTAACGTGTTAATAGCAGAAAAGTCGTGTCTTGTCATCAAGCTTAACAAGCCATCGCTTCGAGCGTCAAAATTGAACGTTTTTTCATGTCGCGAAGGGAGCTCCGTGTTAAAATCACCCATTATTACTACTGAGCCTTTTTGAGAATAAGAGAAAATTACATTTTCTACATCATCTATACTATCTCTGTAACTTTGTACAGGATAGTTTTTGCACGGGAGATATATCTGAAAAATGTACAAATAAGCCCCAGGTCCTATATTGATTTCTATTCCAATGATATATTTTGATTGAATTTCTATCGCAGAAATCATTCTATCAAGGTTTTTATGCCACATTATGGAAATACCCCCTTTCCTTGCGCGGCGGCTTCCTGGCAAATGTAAATCTGGATCTGACATTGAGTGATTATTATAGTTATTATGTATGCTGTCTAAAAAGTGCAGATCTTTGGGAAATAGCCAGTGCTCACTAACACCCATTATATCAATTTTCTCGTTTTCGAGTAGATTACTCAAATAACTTGAACTTGACATTATTCCCGTGGCATTCCACGTTCCAATTTTTAATACATACATGTTTGTTCGCTTGTCCATGATTTAATCGGCGTTTTCTGGTCTATAGCTACTGTAGTAGGTATTATCGTATGTGTTATTACGCCTGCTATTTGCAGATTTTGCTCTGGCTTTAAGTACACTTTTCGGTAGCCAAGGTTTACATACAACACCAGTCGGCCAGAAGTAAGGGTTATCTGTAAGAAAAGATGCTCTTTCGTCATCTTCTACTTGTAATTTAATGACCGCGGAATTATAACGCGTATTTCTATAAATTGTTATATTTCTGATATTTGGGCCTCTTTTACCTATGTATGCGGCTACACTTTCCTCAGTTATCGAGGGATAAAATCCACCAACATATAAATTTTTGGCTCTTTTTCTCACGTGCATTTCAAAGTCTGACTCGTCAGCTTCGTCGTCCTGATACTCGGCAACATTTGCATCGTACACACGACGATTGTTGTAGTAGTCAAACTCTTGTTGACGCCGTTCTTTTTGCGCGGCGAGTTCTTTATTTATTATACTGAAGTTAATCTTCTTTGGGTGTGTTTTCGTGATGTTTTGAACATTTTGTCGCGAAGATTTTCTATTCATTCGCTGCGTGATTCTGCTAGGTATAGATTTGCTTGCTTGTTGAACATTTGGGGTAGGGTCAGGGGGTATATCAACATTGGCTTGGTTTTGTATTTCGGGCAGTATTTGGTCGGGATGTGGGTTGGCATTTTGACCTGTAGTGATAATGGCGGGAAAAATGTTTTCAGTGTCATCTGAATTGTTACTATTTGGAATAATACAACTATTTGGAATGATACTTTCGGGATAATTGCTAGTTTCAGTGACTTGGAGTTCTATATTGTTATTCAACCGGATAGTAGAACCACTAGACTCTGAATTTTGCATTTCTTGGTTACCCTGGTTAAGTACTTGATGTTCATGATCATTTTCCACATGTTTATGGAGTAGTAGATGGTCATCGATATTATGCACAATATGATTCTGAGTCATAACATGATTTTGTAGATTATTCAGCTTCTCCTCATAGGATTGAGCTCTATATTTACATCTAAAGTTTGTATCTGATATCGAGCCTTGTAATTTAGTCATACCTTCACCCATGCTGTTTGACATGGTTCTGAACTCTTTCTCAACATTTGATCTAATATCGTTTATATACGAATTAGCTTCACTTAAACCTTTATCACTCTTGATTTCTACAGCTATCTGTCTTTGTTTCAACAGTAGAAGTTCGGCTTGTAATGAAGAAAGTGTCTCTTTTAGCGCTCGTATCTCATGTTGACAGCCACAATGTGATGTGGGTTGACTCTGGCTCATCGGGGTACTGGACAGGGAACGGGCAGGCTTCGTCTTCTTTGGGTTACTCAGGAGATCGTTCAATACCTCGAACTCTTCGCCCTCGATAACGGAGAGTAACACGTGAATGTCTCTAGCGAGTTTGGTGACAGGATTATCACCTGAACGGGTATTCTTCCGTTGTTTTAGTTCTCTACTTCGATTGAATGGGTAGTCATCGTATTGTCTTACATTTTCGAACATTCGTAGCCGTATTTCATCTAGTTTCGGCTCGGAATTACAACTGTCTATGATCAGTTTATCTATGAACTCACTGGCAGTCATAGAATTAAACATATGCTGCAAATCATTTAATTCTGACAGTTCGTCGTTAATTGTTTGAGTGTCGGGTCCAAGAATATCCGCGAAAGCGTACTCACGGTGCCCATCGTTTTCCCGCACTGTTCTATTTGGGTTCAGTTCCATAGGGGACACAACTCTGTTTTGTATCTCTACATTACTTGCATGAGTTATCTCCCTTTGTGGTCCCATATTATCAGGGATTTCTAGCTCTGTATGTTCGTACATCGAATTTGGTTCACGTTCACGTTCCTTAGATAAACCGTTACAAACTATTTGTTTGGTTTTGGGTACAATCCATTATAGAATACTATGGACAAAGGATATCCCATACACAGTATATAATCCGATTAATGTAACCACTGTTTACGACTTAAGTTTGGTACCGTTATATCAATGTACAAGTTTCAGTGAATTTCGCTCATTTTCTATTTTTCCTCAATGACCAGAAATGGAAAATTCATCAAAACAACGATTTTCTGTATCAAAACTCACAATTTATAAATCCATAATCCATATATACATGTTCCGATACACTTTCACAGTATCCAAATCATATTGTTCTCTAATATCCTAATATTTTAATATTTTGTGAGAGCATCAAAAAGTACGTCCACCATGTCGGCCATATTTAATCATATTTAAATGATAGCCGTGTGGACCTTGATATGCGAAGAGAAACATTATGGTCTCAAAAACCACAATCGTTTTTTTTCCAGAATTACGCTCATTCCAATATTCAATTATCGCCTTTTGAAAAGTGTAACATTCAAAACCTGCTCAAATTGACGACCCAGTTTGTATTGTTTTAGGTTATTTATCCTCGGTTGCCGGTTGCCCATATGACCGAGTAGTAGACTGGGCGTGCCCAGGAAGGAACTCCCTTCTTTTGACCTGTTTCCAGCTTTGAATGGTGGAGGAAGACCCCAAGTGAGCACCTGGGTAGAACCACCGACGTTCCGCAAGCCAGCTGGATAGCTTCCTCACATGAAAGTTCATACGTCCCTGGCGGGATTCGAACCAACAGAGGTGAGGGGCAAGTGATCCTGAGTCAGCGACTCTAACCACTCGGCCACGGACGCCCCTGACGACCCAGTTTATTTTGACGATGGATTTTATGTGTGACCCGTCACGCTATAAGGGACATCAACAAAGGGTGAAAAGTATCGATCCTAGCCAGTCTGCGCGGTCCGCGCAGTCTGACTAGGGTCGAAACTTCTCTTTTTAAAATAAGTTCATAAATCTAGAATGTTTGCCCTATCTCACAATGCAATCATTTTCCAAATATGGCATTTGGCTGACCTCTCCTTAGTGACTGGATCAATTTCTCAAAATTTGTTTTTGTATACTTTTCATATGGTCCCTTAAATAGCTTGACGGGTCACATAATTATATATAAAAATGTTCGCAAAAACGTACGCAAAGGACTTCTACCCAATAACGGAAAATTCGATTCCTATGCACACGCACTTCCTCTATTATTTTCAATCAATGTAAAATATTCCATGACGCTAACTTAAGTTATCCACTTATTTTCTTGAAAACAATCCCTGGCTTTGAAGTTCACAACAGAGAAAGCATTGGGACTAGAGAAGAATAGGCATATGTTGATAAGCAGCATGTCTCCTTGTCCATCAACATTTCCCACGAATCCACTACTCTTACCCAAAGACCAGGCCCCGGTTTCTCGAAAAAACTTAAGTATATTCTCATGAGAACATGCTCAACTTCAAAGGGATACTCTCCAACGTTGAAGGGTATTCTATTGAAGTTCACGTGGACTTCGCGCAATTTGAGCACGGTGCTCAGATTTTAGCATGAGAATGTACTTAAGTTTTTTCGAGAAACCGGGGCCTGGTTTTAAAGTTTCGTGTAGACATAGTTTGAAAAACAAAAAACAACATTGAGACAGAAGAAGCAAATGCTGATTACACCTTTATTTTCTCACCTTGACTCAATTTTTCTATGCTTTTAATGAACAAAAGTTCTCTAATCATTTTGTCGTCTTCACCAGTCCAAAGTCTTATTGTTTGGGAAAGGGTTAAAAATATGAAGGTTAAGAGTCTAGATCTACCCGCAATGGAAAAATCGATTCGTATGTGGAACAATAACTTCCTCTTCTTTAATCCTTTCCCAAACAAGACATGGTTTTGGCGCCCCTAATAAAAATGATTTGAGAAAACATTGAGACAAAAGAAGAAACTGCTGATGACCAGCAGTTTCTTCTTTTGTCTCAATATTTTCTGTGTTGTACTACACACAGAATTTATCTGTAACAACATCTCTTTTGTCGTCGTCAGCAGCTTTCAAATATGATCACCCTAAAATATCGTCGTTTGGGAATTGGTTAATTGATCTTTCAATTTAAAAAATTCCACGGCGTGAACATCACCATTTTCTCCAATTAAACACACAGAGAAAGCTTTGGAAACTTTTTGGATAAAAGACAAAAAAATGTTGATAAAAAGAATTTTCATATTTTTTTCCTGTCACCAATTTCTAACTATTCAATTTGACAATCTTGTACGTTTTTTCTAAATTTAAGTAATTGAGTCGTCTGCAATACATTTGAATTTGCACAAGGCTGAACTGTTGTGGTTTGGGAAAGGGTTCAAAATAACCATGGAAAGATACAAAGAATGTGATTTTCCCCCGTTCATATGCATTATTTCCAATGTTAACTTGTCTATTATGTTGGAACAAGGAATAGCGCTAACACGGACGCTTCAGAGCGGAGTATCTGAAAGCTTTGGAGCTAACATAGCTGCAATATAGGTAATGTATCTTTTTCACTCTTTCCCAAACGACTATTTCTTAAACTAGTCCAAATTGATCAGCGTTGCAGACGACAAATTATGCTTAGTCGACAAACCCCAAATTATGATTCAAAAGTTTAGACACTTTGATAGAAAACGAGAAAATACCGAGAAAGATTTTCCCTAACCACACACTTGTATACCTATTAAGTCATTTTAAATGAGCGAATCAATGCTTCAGATTTTGGATTTCGCTCAAATACAGCATAGAAAATATTGAGGGAATCTGCATTTTCTAAAGCCTACGTCAAAAAGATAATAATATCATGTATCTTGTACGCATTTTGGGCGAAAACATAATTATTCATCCGCTTTCTTTAAAGGGGCTCATTCTATGTTTTTATGCTTCCGAACTGTTCGGGAAACATACTTGTGCATGGAAAAACAATTAGCAATGCATAAAAACCTCAATCTCGGCCAATAACCATCTTTCCTTTGTTATAGATCAATCCTTTACAAGCGTGTTTACACATTCTATTTTTACTTCAAAACAAGACAAGGTCAAGGTCAACGAGACACACATTCGCGGTATTAACACACCGTACAACCGGCTGTGTCGATGACTGTGACCTTATTTGCGAGGAATACGTGAAAAGGTTTATTTTGTACAAGCATTGAACATTTATACGCGTATTTATCAACTATAGAATAACAAAGATCATTTCGTTTATTTATAAAAGTAAATTCATTTGACCTACCATGCACATGACATCAGATGCCGAATCTGTATTCGCCGACTTTCGACTCAGCCGGTTGTACGGTGTGTAAAATCTCGCTGAGCACAGATGACGTATCTCTGACGTAATTGATTTTTGAAGGTTGGGCATCATTCTCCCCTCTCTTGCACACGGTTCATTCATTACATTCACCTCTGTGGTTGCCTCAGAGAGTATTGCGTCATCATCTGCTAGGCTACGTCACTTTCTATCACATCAAAATGGCAATAACAAATAATATTTCTTTCCCGATGTCCAAAATATATCATACTTCACGTTGCTTAAAATTCAATATCATTTTCCAACGATAAAAATTTGATTTTTTTTTAAAAATTGATTTCATTCATTTAAATTTTCTGTACGTTTCATTCTGATAGGGAACGATTTTATCCAGCTAACCGTGGCGTATTTCGGACAAACACTTGTATTTCGTAAGTGTTGTTATAAAATCTCGCAACTACGACTTGATTCAAGCCATAGATTCGATATTATATAACAACACCGACGATTTATCAAAACAAAACAATAAACCTAGTCTATTTTTAGCACAAAATTCCTGCCATTGGTAAGGAGGCTTGAGAAAATAATTCCATTTTATACGGGTAAATTCATCAGTTATAATAACTTTCAAATGTACCCGGAATCATCATTTCTTTGTTTACATTATTATGTTACACATGAAACAGTTAATCAGTAATAATACACGTTTTCCTCGGTTTGACAAGATTCTTGTCATTCAGCCGCCCAGCCCGTTGCAGAGATGTATGGTGAGTGTAACGAACGACAACTCTGCTCGGAGATTGATCATTCTCTTGCACACGGTTCATTCATTACATCCACCTCTGTAGTTGCCTCAGAGGGTATTGCGTCATCATCTGCTAGATTACGTCACTTCATATCACTTCAAAATGGCAATAACAAATAATTTTTCTTTTCCTAGGTTAAACATATATCACACTTTATGTTGCTTAAAAGGGGGGTCTCACCCTATCATAAATTCCCATAGGGTTGTGCCCACGCTCCGAATTTCATGAAATTTGGTATGAAGTTAGTATTTTTTATTACCACTTTATTCCCGAAATGTTTTTGAAAAATCTTTTCTGGAAAATATTTTTTTAAGAATTCTAAGATTTTTGCTTAAAAATGGGGGGTATGCTAACTTAACGAGGCCATATACACTCAGCTTTGTCGTATTCGAGCCAAATTGTCCCCAAAAATAATGTCTAATAATTTCTCATTGTGTATAAACCAGAATAGTATATATTACTCAACAAAAACAATTTTCCAGAAGATTTTTTATGACCTCATCGCCAAATATTTTAGTATTTCAACCAAATTCAGGTCTTAATTTCACCTAGTTCCAGTTTTTGTCAACCTATAAAATTTACATAAAAATTGCCCTTACATATGCCCATGCTTATGGTAAAATATGAAGAAAAAATAAAACCGGTAACAGTGTTGTTTTTGAATTTAAGTGTAAAGGGTCCAGATTTCTAAGAATGTAAAATCTAAGATTTTATTTAATTATTTTCAAATACATTTGTAAATAGCTCATTATGCTTTGTTGTGTCTTTATTTAACATACCCAACTTACACATGGCATCAATTTTAACTTTTTTCAAACAAAAACATGATTTTAAAGAATAATGTCGTACCACACCCACCAATAATATAATGGAAGAAAAAATCCCAAACAACAGAGTAAATTATGAAATGTGGGGATGAAAAATAAGGAGATGCATCATGTTACATATTTAATCTATTATGTCACCCTTTTTAGCTTTCCTTTGTGGCTTATCAGCATTTAGACTACTTTCTTCTTCTTCCGGTTACAGTGCTGGGCCCTTATAAGAGCATTATCGCACAGTTATTAAAAATATAAACATTTTTTTCTTTACTACACTGCTCAAGATAATAAAAAGAACACAAAAGCAGTTTTTATTGTACATTTAATGTGCCTTTGAATGCAAAATTGCTAATATTTCTATTGTAATGGTGAACTAGCCACTGCTTTGTTGACATATTAACTTTTTTGATAATCTCAGATTTGAGAAGAACATGCATCATTTTCGCATGTTTGTATCAACAATATTGATACAAAAATGTTGTACGATGACTCCTCTTGCTATTCTGATTTAAGATTGGGGACTGATATCAATACTATGTAGGCAATACTGAGCTTTTGCTAGATGGGTACCATTAAAATCCGGGAGCATTCTAAGGTGCCGTTGTTCACAATTCTCATTATTTGACAATGTTACCGGTTTCAAATTTTCACCAAATTCTGCATATGACTAGGAGACATATATGGCTAACCTTTTTATCAATTTCATAGGTTGACAAAGACGGGAACATGCAAGTGAAATTATTTGAATTGAAGGTTTTGAAAATTTCTCGGCTGTTTTTCTGACAATTCCTGACCAAATAAATTTCTGAGAATTTTTTTTTGCATGTTGGCATCAACATTGTTGGTACCAAAATGTTTTCAATGGCCACTCTTGCTATTTTCATTCAAAATTTGGGACTGATATCAAAACTAGATAAGCAAAATTGGGCTTTTGCTAGACGGATACCATTGAAATCCAGGAGCGTGTTAAGATGCCGTTGTTCACATTTTTTATAATTTGACAATGTTACCGGTTTCAAATTTTCACCAAATTTTGCATGCAAACAAGGATCATATATGGCCAACTTTCTTATTTATTCCATTGGTTGACTAAGACGGGAACATACAAAAAAGTTTGATTGAATGTTAGGTTTCATATAATTTTCTGGGTAGTTTTTCTGTTAATTTCTGACTAAATAGATTTCTGAGAAATTATGTGGCATGTTGCTATTAAAAATATTGGTCTGAAAATGTTCTACTTGTTCTACAATAACTCTTCTTGCTATTCTTATTTAAAATTTAGGACTGATATCAAAACTAGGTAAGCAACATTGGGCTTTTGCTAGACGGGAACCATTGAAATCCGGGAGCATCTTTAGGTGTCGTTGTTCACAATTCTCATTATTTGACAACGTTAACGGTTTCAAATTTTCACCAAATTTTGCATACAAACATGGAACATATATGGCTAACTTTCCTATCAATTTCATAGGTTGACAAAGACGGGAACATACAAAAATATTTGATAGAATTTTAGGTTTTGAAAAATTCTCGGCTATTTTTCTGACAATTTCTGACTAAATAAATTTCTAAGAAATTTTTTGTTCATGTTGATATCAACAATATTGGTACCAAAATATTCTACAGTGACTCCTCTTGCTATTCTGATTTACAATTTAGGGCTGATATCAAAACTAGGTAAGCAAAATTGTGCTTTTGCTAGACAAGTACCATTGAAATCCGAGAGCATCTTAAGGTGCCGTTGTTCACAATACTCATTATTTGACAATGTTACCGGTTTCAAATTTTCACCAAATTTTGCATACAAACATGGAACATATATGGCTAACTTTCCTATCAATTTCATAGGTTGACAAAGACGGGAACATACAAAAATATTTGATAGAATTTTAGGTTTTGAAAATTTCTCGGCTATTTTTCTGACAATTTCTGACTAAATAAATTTCTAAGAAATTTTTTGTTCATGTTGATATCAACAATATTGGTACCAAAATATTCTACAGTGACTCCTCTTGCTATTCTGATTTACAATTTAGGGCTGATATCAAAACTAGGTAAGCAAAATTGTGCTTTTGCTAGACAAGTACCATTGAAATCCGGGAGCATCTTAAGGTGCCGTTGTTCACAATTCTCATTATTTGACAATGTTACCGGTTTCAAATTTTCACCAAATTTTGCGTAAAACAGGGAACATATATGGCCAACTTTCCTACCAATTTCATAGGTTGACAAAGACGGGAACATACAAAAATATTTGATAGAATTTTAGGTTTTGAAAATTTCTCGTCTATTTTTCTGACAATTTCTGACTAAATTAATTTCTAAGAATTTTTTGCGCATGTTGGGACCAACAGTATTGGTATCAAAAGTTTCTATAATGACTCCTCTTGCTATTTGTATTGAAACTTGTGGATTTATACCAAAACTAGATAGCCAACATTGAGTTTTTGTAAGACGGGTATCAATGAAAACAGGGAACACTTTAAGGTGCCGCGTGAAGACCTATATGCACTCTTTTAGTAAAACGAATATATTTTTGTAGTTCATAGGTCAGGGGCATTCTATGAGTAATAGTCTACGGACTATAAATCCTACGATGACTCCTGATGGCATTCTTTGTTAATGCTCGGCATCCATACTAGAATTGATCCTTGGACTATTACAAACAAGATAGGGGTGGATGCCCAGCGTGATTTTTCGATTTAATGTCACAGTGAGGTCAAAGGTCAATGAGTGCAAAAATCAAGAAAAATGGCTTGTAGACAAAGTAGAATTGTTTGCGTCCACACAAAATGAAAGCAATGTAAGCGAAATCAAATAAATTGAATCAGGAATGGACATAGGCTCACACAGAGCATATGTTGTCATTTTCAAACACTATTTTCCATATCTATGCTAAAAACGCTTAAGCCAATAACAAAATAAAGCAGGATACTTGACAAAATTTTTATTGGCCTTTAGTAAAAGGTTTAGTTCTATTATTACAGACAAATAATACAAGGCATTCTTGTAACTAAGGGTAGCAATGCTTGAAATATTCTTGACTACTTCAAACAATATTAGGATGCATGCTTAGTGTCTGTTTCGAATTCCAGGTCAGAATGAGGTCACATGTACATTACGTTAAAACGTGCGAAACTGGCATATTCCCGGTAGCTAAGCAGATAAGAGTAAAATCTTGCGCTTGATGATGCAAGCATCAAACTTGGCACATACATTTATAAGACCATGTAGTTTAATAAAAACCTATAAACCTCTCTAAAGGTCTAGATGGCCGCCACTTTTCAAGATGGCCGCCATTGACGCGTGAAAGTTACCGCTTTTACCATAAATTGTGCATGATTAATTACAAGATGGCCACCATTTTCCAAGATGGCAGCCATTGACGGGTGGAAAATACCGTTTTTACTATAAAACCTGATATGGTTGACCGCTTTTTTATAACAAAATGTATGTTTTAAAACACAAGATAACATAATTTGAAAATGTTCTGTGCATAAAATTACTATTTTCTATATTTTGAACAATGCTTTTCGGCAAACAAAAAAGAGAATTTATCAACATATAGGCACATTGTTTCTGTCCAGAAAATTTTAATAAAATTCATGCAGACTTTCTACTTCAAAACGGAATCTTTTGAACTAAGACCCTTTTAATTTCTAGCAATGGTTATGGTGAAATATTTCTCAATAGGAAGTGTTATACTCAATACCAGCTCTATGTTTTCTTTCATTTTTGTAAGAAATAATGTGATGTTAGACCTATGCTCATAAGCATTGATGCATAAATTACCTAACCTTGGTCTCTTTAAATCGTAGCGTACAGAGCTCACCACTATGATTTCTTGAAGTGTCAGCATTTACATCTGCAAAATCCTGGGTAGCCTAGGCTAAACCTATATATATAAAGTATAGTATAAATCGTTGCATGACTTCTTGTACCCACAACAATTGACGGAAGTGAATCCAAATCCAGACAATATGCAATATGGTTCTTCATTGCTTCCATTCCTGTTTAGGAAAGCTCAGTACTTCCATTTTGCGTATAGATATCTGACCGCAGGTATATTCTGCTTGGTAAAAAGTAGACTTTTCCAAAGCTGCGCTAGCTGGGGAACATGTATCATATAGCTTTGTTGACAAACATAATAAAAAGAAAAGAACTAGGGCCATTTGCCCTATTACCGTAAATCTGAAATAACATCACAGCCAGTGAAAGCATGAAAGACTCTCTCTTCCCTAAAAACCCTAATGCATTATACGTAGGGACGTTAGCATGCATAAGGTTATACCTTAAACGAAAGCTCCCCAATACCAATATCATTTTAGTCTTTGAAATATACTGGTTATTATTATAAGGACGTCTGTGCTGTTGGCTATGATTATCAAACATGAATTTGCTCATGGTTACAAGGCAAAGATCCCTCATGACTGGCTACCTATAGCCCTTCCTTCCCCTTTTACAATGACAATATTTTGCTGACACATCTGAACAATCTTCAGCCTGAAAGGTGTTGAAATCAGTCTTGTTGTCATTGTCTCAACAAAATATATGCCATATTTAATGTGGTATGCTTTTGCCAGTCAATCTATACCAGTATTTGATGTCTTGACCATGTTTTGACCTTTTTCAGCATTCAGACTGGTATATCTGTGTACATCGATAAATCAAATCAGTTAGCCTGTAAATGAAGGTTCAACTGAAGGAACAGCACATTCGGCTGCATAATCCGAAAGCATTTGGAGCTTCGAAGCGGCTATGTGTTTATCACAGAAGATCCGTCAACTATAATAGCATAGACCTTTGGTTTTGTATCTGCAGCTGCATTTTTGGTTCCTAGAACTGAGGCAAGCTGGAACTTAGTACTGCTGTGAAGTATTTATTTTCAACCCAGTACAAATGGAAAAGATTGATTTTCATAATGAGAAAATTCTATGAGGTGGCTTCCCCATGATTTGCAATCTATAAACAAGTTCGAGAAAGACTTACAATTTTATTTTAAAATCCTAAAATACTTTTGACCACCGGGAGCTAATTCTGGTTTACATTATTCTAACGAAGCCAAGTAGTGACTTTTATCATCAGGTAAAGAGTTGGCAAATCAGAATGTTCTTCTTAGAAATAAGAGTCCCCATATCATTCATGAAAGCGTGCACCTTTCCAAAATTACTGAAGAGTTACTGTTCCATGTCAATTTTTGACCATTAGGGTGTATTTAGATGAAAATGTTGAGTCTTATCGTAAGGCGCCTGTGGTACTAGGGCTAAATAGAAAGATTTGTGTCATCATTTTTCATTGATTGCTTTGTCGTAATATTTATAGATACCCTTAACTTTTTCCCAAACAACATCATCTTATGGGGCTCCCATTTGGAAGCTCCCGCAGCCAACAAAACGAATCTTTATGAATACTGGAATGTGTTTGTGTATCATATAGCCAGCATTTTCTTCTTTTGACACATTGTTTTCCCAGGCTTGTTCTACTAGGGACGTCAAAACCAGGTCTCGTTTGGGAAATGGTTAATGTACTTGAACAGATAAACTTGATATCTGGACTGGTCTTGTTCTGGAAACATTAGAAACAAACAAATATAATTCTGCAGTTCCACTTAAGGAGACTATGGAGAGCGCCCACGTGACTTTTTCGAAATGTTTATTATGCGGCTACCGCTTTTCGTAGACTGGATTTGGTAACTAGGCCAGGTGTCCTAGTCAATGGAAATAAACCGGACATAAAAACAAAATAATGGCGGACCATTTTGATCGACTGAACAATGTTGACAGTCGATTGTTCTGTATTCTTTGCCTTCGGTTGAAAGATACGAACTTCATAACGCATTTACATCTTCGGCTAAATGGAGTATTATGTTGTGGAAATCCCCTGTTACTAATAATAGCCATAAGTGACGTCACTGACCCGTGACGTAATAGACTAGACCCCTTGCCCAGTACCGGCATTCAACGAGTATACTTCCAAGAGACCAGACATGTTTGCCTTCTAGTGGAAGTATTTGTCAGCATTGTCGCTGCACAGCGGCCTGGTCGAACCCGAGGCGAGAGAGCTGGAGAGCTGTCCAAAGGTAAGACCAGTTCCATGTGCATTTTTGACAATATTGGCGTTGTCGCAGACGCGAACCCGTTGAATCGCAACAACTTGGGAATTTCCATAACTCAAATTGCAGGTTGCCAGCTCTCGAAAAGTCGGAGCAAGCCCCATCGAGGCTGGGAACTTCCTTACGGTTGTGTCAATTCACCTGTTTCTTTGCATCATTTACTTGCATTTGCCGGGGAGGAAATGGAGTATTTGACGTAAAGAGACCTTGACCGAGATATAAATACGACTGATTGAACCGTGACAAAAACTCGCTTCACTTCGTCGTGTTTCCACTGCATTCTCGGTGGAATGGCTCGTTATTTTGCCTTATTTGCTTTGTTTGTTAATGGACAAAATCACGACCCTCGATTTGGAAATGTTTTTATCGATCTCGGAGTTACGGCTTACGGACGACAAATTTTTACGTTTGGCCAGTCAGAAATTTTTCAGTTAGAACGACGCCATTTTGGGAAAGGATTAATTTCCGGCATCTTGCCCATGCAGTTTCCCGCGCTTTTCTCACGTGACTGGAAAATTTCCACTGAGCGTTCGGCCTTCCCCGGTCGGTTTCGTACTTAGCTACGAAACCACCCGGGGATTGACGAAGGCGAAACGAGGTCACCGGAAATATAATTTTGACAGCCGGAAGCGTCCCGAAAACGCGAAAGTAAATGAAATTTTGCGATAAGAAGCGATTTTTTGTTGCTAACGCTGATGTTATCAAAAAGTTGTTCACTCGTTCTAGCTTTTTGATTCCTCGGGACCCCTCACCGCTCATTGTTAATTGTATTTGATGGTGACAAATTTACTTTTTGGGCATTTCAAAAAGAAAAAAAAGGAGAATGGAAAGAAAGTTTGGCGAATCTGAAATTGTTCTAAACCACTATTCTAATTTCTAGTCTCAAGTCCATTCTTATTCTTAAATTCTATTCTTAACTTTAGGGATTCTTAAAATGTGTTTTTGGCTAACACAGGGTTTGTGAATTGATTTACACACAGTTGGTATGACTTTATATTATTACACAAGGCAATAATAAAGATAATTTGAATAATAAAAGACAAAATAAAATAAATAATAAAAACATCTTAGGAGTGCCTTGTCAAGTTACAATTGAAGAATTATTGGACTGCCACATCCAATATTCTTACCGTCTTACATCACACTGGCTCATGATAGTTTAATAAAATAATAAATCCAATAATAAAATAATAAATTACAAAAATACAGCTGACATTTATACTCTAATTGCTGTAGTCATTTTCTTTGGATTAAACCATGGATTTATACAATATTTTATTGAGCTATAGTCAGTAATAGAATAATAAACATAGGCTGGAATAATAAAACAAACCAATCTAGTGAAACAACATATAACAAAACAAGCTTTATTATTCCATGCTTACGTCTATTCATTTTCATTTCATGATTCAATTACATGATCAGTTCATTCAATATTCATATTTCATAACATGTCACAATAGTTTAATGAAATAATAAATCCAATAATAAGATAATAAAGTGCAGAAATACAGCTATATATTTACACTTCAATTACTGTACTCATTTTACCTTGGATTTATGATATATTTTATTAAGCTACAGTGAATAATTATTAAGCAAATCTTAAACATTAGATTATCCTTTCTTTAATTGTTGATGAATTTAATACTTGTCATCTGCATAGGGTTACTTTTGGAATTGAGCTTTTATTGAGAATATTCTGAAAACATCTCAAATTTCAAACTTATCATTCTTAAACTTGATGTTCATTTTCTGAATTTCAATTGACAACTTCATGAATTTCAAAGTATCTAGCTCAATTTATATTTAGGATTTATTTGAGGACTTTCATCTTTATCAAATTAATACTAAGTAGATCTGAATATTATATTCTATAATAAAACAAACTAATTAAACTAACCCTTTCACAGATCCTGGTTATTTTTGGTTAGGGGTTCCGACTTACTAACAATCCTCTAACATATGTATTATATTGATTAACATGCACTTCAAGTTACAGCATAGCAGCTTAGACCGACTTGTATATTAATAATATAACAAGATCCACGGTCTCTCAACTTGAAATCAACAAAGGCAGATCCCATTAGACCGCAAACCTCGAGTTAAGCGAGATCTTCTGGCGTCTATTTCGGACACAACATACACCGGACACGACACAAGTATATCTACTACAACATCAACTGCGGGTTCCCAGTTTTGTCGTCAACTGGATAAACCCCTATTACATAGTAAATAAGCCCCCAGAGAGACCGATAATCTTGGAATTTGCGTGTGTCTTTCTGACCAATTAGATTCTTTAAGTAATTCTTTACTCAGGAGACCACTTGCCTTGAGCGTGTGTGTGTTTCTTGACAATTACAGCCTATTAGCCACAGCCTTTCCCTTTTGAAAAAAAAAAGAAAATTTGGTGGGGATAGAGTGTAGGGCTAGTAACAGCAGGTTAAGCTTAGGATCACTAGCACCAAGACCAAAATAGGACTCCATGAATCAGTCATCATAGTTCAGATAAGTGCGGGACCACAATCTATAAGATTTAAGTGTCCTCATCAGACAGAAACATATTATAGTGCCAGACAACCAGGAACTTTATCATAGCACGAGACCACAAACAAAAGTTTGTCGAGTTCAGCTACCTCTTCGTGAAAAGAATTGACTGATTTGAAAACACAGCATGGAGCGAATTACCATCAATCGTTGTTCAGTGCGCGAAATGGAAATGATTCCAGGGGTTGATCATGAAATAGCCGAAAATATTATAATCATCAGAACCTACTGCGGCAATATTACCCCTGAGATGTTCTCGACTCTCGGAATAAAAGACCTGCCTGTCGCCATGAGTAGAGTCGACTTTAGTCCATTTATGCCAAACCAGCCATCGACCAGGAAGAGCTCTGAACATAGTCAAGACTCTGGAAAATGTACACAATCATCACAGGAAACAGAACCATCACCAAATGGTAAAGACAATGCCGATGTAAACGACAACAAGCAAGCACAGATTCTTGTGTCACTTCCTGCGAGTGACCAACTGGAGCAACCACAGTGATTTTGTTACAAATTTATGTGGAAGAGTCCTGGGACCCACTGGTTCCTAAAACGATGAGTCCAAAATTGAAACATAGCAGTCTTTGTAAGACAATGTTGATTACACATTGAAAATGTTAGCATCCTGGGACTCACTAAATAATTTATCAATGAGTCCTGAGAAAAAAATGTGAGTCAGGGACTCGGGACTCGCAGGTAACAAAATCCCTGCAACCACAACATCGGGAAATAACCTGTGAAGGCCAACACCCTGGTTTGTATACAGAGGACCAACTTGGCCATAATAGATACCCACCAGTGTACAGACGACAATTTCAGGCATACGCGTCACCCAGTTTTGACCGACTGCGACATATGCAAGGATTTGCCTCAAGCCAGCTTTATTCACCAGAGTCGGGTGCAATTTATCGGGATCCATATCACATGAACAAAACAGAATCTGACAAGCCATCTTGGACCCAACCCACAGAGGATTATAGGTGTTCCGAATGGTCGCAGAGTTGCAGCGGTGGACCTAACACATTGATGTTTACCAGAGTTCACCCCTTGTCAGAAAAACCCTCTAACCGTTCCCTCAACTACCCAACAATGATCAGTGGCTGGCATTTATAACAAAGTTTTCCACATATGCGGACAATGAAGAATGGAACGCCATGGAGAGACGAGATGTACTGTCCTGGATATTAGAGGGAAAAGCCAGCGAATTCTACACTCGGTTGGTAGAAAGGGATCCCAACATGGACTATTTTGATGTGGTGCACCGCATGGCAAAAAGATTTGACAGGAAGGAGATGCCGGAGACAATGCAACTGTACGTCAACAGTACCGTTCAAGGTCCAGATGAGACACTTGCGGAATGGAGTGACCGGATTCTACAAATGATCACGAAAGCATATCCGGATCTTACAGACCAGCAAATTGAAAAACAAGCTATCATGCGGTTGTGCCAAGGTTGTCTAGACAAAGAAGCTGGTTTTCATGCCATAAGCCAAAAGCCCCTGTCTATCGTAGAAGCAGTGGACCAAGTAAAATGGTATCAGCAAGCCAGTCAGGCGATTTATGGAGAATCCAAAAAGGATGTCAGGCGCCTGCAGAAAGTCGCAGACGCTGAGACAAAAAATACATCTAGAGAATCTTGGTTGAGTCGACGGATGGATAACCTTGATGGAAGTGTTAATAAACTGTCAGAAGCCTTTTCCGCTCTTTGGACTGCAACAAGGCAGAACATAACTCCACCATTGCCTTCGAGACTGTCTCACAAAACATGCCTGAAGGGTAGTCAGGATGGAAAAAGTAAAAGGGCAGACCGAAAGTTCAATAATACAATCAGAAGAGTCAGTGCAGCCTTTGACCGATTCCTCAATGAGGGAAATGATGAGTCAGAGTATCTAAACGCCAATGGGTCACAACACTAGGCATGACCCATATCCAAAAAGATCCATGCACCGGCCTATTTGATTTAAAGGAAGGGAAAAGACAGTTAACAATGCACCACATAATTCTGAAAGAAAGGATTCATTGACAAAGGAGACACATTTGCAAAGAGGATCTTGCGCTAAGACTATGGAGTCAATCAGGCAACCTATTGACACAGTCTAGCAGCAAAAGGAAACTGAAATATCCAAAGCCAAGATCATCTACCAACATATACAAAATTATAAGTATTAAACAAGTTCACAGCAGAAAGAACTAGAGATCTTGGTGAATAAATTTGATAAAGACCTCACTGATTGGACATTAACCGAAATAACGGACAAAGAACTCATATATAAAAGATCCTCTAAGTGTTGGTAATTACTTGTGAAAGTTGGTGTAAACAAGGCAAGCAAAATCAGCAGAGAACAACGTCTTGTCAACATTATTGCACAAATAGAAGATACAAACAATTACACAAGATAGACAGGCAGGCAGATCATGAGTGCAAAAAGTAACACCAAAAGAAAAATCTATAAGGACACCATAGGGACATTTATACGTAGAGGCACCAACTAGGACTATACTTATCGATAAACTATGCCCGACCTGGGAAACAGGAATCGTGGTATACCAGAGAAACAGCTTGTATAAATTATGCCCGACCTGGGAAACAGGAACCGTGGTATATATCAGAGAATCAGCTTGTATAAATTATGCCCGACCTGGGAAACAGGAAACGTGGTATATAGGCCTACCAGAGAATTTAGTCCACAATGAAAACGAGTAACTGGAGCTAAAATAGTCCCTATGGAAATGCCGGAGACCATGGCATTGCACGGACCAATGGTTACAAAGTTTAATGCAAGGGGCATTGCTGAAGCCGGTTCCACCAGGGAGACCGCCAACAATCAACAGGCTAGAAACAGATTTTGTGAGTGACCGATCCACACTTGGATCGAACCATATTTCGTGACCTAGAAATCTGGCTCGGATCCACCAGAGGACCAACAGATTCTATAAAAAGGGGAGGAGTGTTGTGGAAATCCCCTGTTACTAATAATAGCCATAAGTGACGTCACTGACCCGTGACGTAATAGACTAGACCCCTTGCCCAGTACCGGCATTCAACGAGTATACTTCCAAGAGACCAGACATGTTTGCCTTCTAGTGGAAGTATTTGTCAGCATTGTCGCTGCACAGCGGCCTGGTCGAACCCGAGGCGAGAGAGCTGGAGAGCTGTCCAAAGGTAATACCAGTTCCATGTGCATTTTTGACAATAATTATCGCTTGCCATTGTTGAAGGGTCATCAAATATCCAGACTACGACGAGGCGGGCAAAAAACGAGACAGTTTCGACGAGAAAAGTTGCGAGGTTTGCGAGTTGACTGTTACTTCCACTGCCACCAGCTTCTACTACGCAAATACTGTCATCACGGGACTTTTAGACGAGAAAATATTTAGAAGTCATGGACACGTAAACCATAGATCACGAAGAATACAGCTGATTACGGATTTTTCGATAAGAAACGAAAGTGATTTTGTGTTTGTTTTTGTTTTTTTTTAATGAACTTTTAGTGTGATCATTACAAAATGAAACAAGACCTGTTTTTGAGCAAAGGAGATAAGAGGGATTAATACCTTCTAAATATTTATTGCAATCCCCAACCCTATGTTGTGGGTAGTAATTTAGATAATTTTGAGAGACTATTCCAATGGCAATGAATTTTGTGCTAAAAATAGACTTGGTTTACTGTAATGTTTTGGTAAACCGTCAGCATTGTTATGAAATCTCGTACCTATGGCTTGAATCGAATCGACAAGCCGTAGTTACAAGCTTTTATAACAACATCCACGATTTTCTATTGTTTGTCCGAAATTAAGTCACTGCTTGCTAGATAAACTCATTCCCCATTAATCAGATCATCTACCTACAACACAGGGTTTTATGGAAAGGATGGGTTGCAATAAGGGTTCAAAAAATAAATTTTCTTTAAATTCTGTGAATTGATAGGGTTACATAATATCTTTAATTTGTATGTGTAAAAATTCTGATGAGGGCTTATTTTTGGAGATAATGGCTAACAAAGTGGGTGGGGTAAATTGACACGAGAAGCATTTTCTTACTTTGAAGTTTAATAACTTTTTCTGTATAGATCAGATCGAAGTGAAATTTTGCACATACTTTCAATGTACTAAGGACAGAATATTTTCGGAATAATTAATCATGTATATCAGTTTGTTGATTTTCTGTATTCGTCCTTCTGTCGATCTCAGATTTTGCTTATTTTTGATGCACTAACTTTACGAAACTATCTCTACAAACTTTATTTTTGTATGAATTGACATGATATTTTGTGAACATGATCCTTTATGATGTAGCTAGATATGTGTAAACATTGAGTCAAATTCATTGCATAGAACCAAAGTTATTGGACCTTGACCTTCAAAGGTTATTCTAAAATATTAAATTTTAAGATTTTGAGTGAAAATTTATCATGAAAATTGGTATATGAAGTGAATTTTAAGCAAATAAAGTTATTTTCATTATATCCTCGTTGTAATTACTTAGTTCAGTGGAAAATTCACGATTGATGCTGACTTTTTTGCACATAATAACAAGGATTTGTAAAGGGCAAGTGGACAATTTCCTTTTCAAAAGTCATTATTGTTCTGTATGTCAAGGTCAAGTTCTACTTTAAAATTTACATTGAACAAACTTAAAACAGTAAGAATATTATACCTGTGACTTTATTTATTGAAATATACTTTATAAGACCATTTTTATATCAAGATATAGCTAAAAAATATAAAAAGTGACTTTTTAGAATTACCTTTGAAGGTCAAGGTCAAATAACTTTGGTTCTATGCAATGGATTTGACCCAAAGTTTACACATATCTAGCTACATCATAAAGGATCATGTTCACAAAATATCATGTCAATTCATACAAAAATAAAGTTTGTAGAGATAGTTTCGTAAAGTTAGTGCATCAAAAATAAGCAAAATCTGAGATCGACAGAAGGACGAATACAGAAAATCAACAAACTGATAAACATGATTAATTATTCCGAAAATATTCTGTCCTTAGTACATTGAAAGTACGTGCAAAATTTCACTTCGATCTGATCCATACAGAAAAAGTTATTTAACTTCAAAGTAAAAAATGCTTCTTGTGTCAATTTACCCCACCCACTTTGTTAGCCATTATCTCCAAAAATAAGCCCTCATCAGAATTTTTACACATACAAATTAAAGATATTATGTAACCCTATCAATTCACAGAATTTAAAGAAAATTTATTTTTTGAACCCTTATTGCAACCCATCCTTTAATATTTTGTTTTTTGAGAATTCAATACCCTTTTTCAGCTCTGCCAAGATTGAAAAAGTCTATAAAGAAACATTGAAAGAGTCTATAAAGAAACATTGAAAGAAAAGAAGTTACTGATTTTCATGAACTTCTCCTTTTCTTTCATTTTTTCTATCCTTTGCAGTTATAAATAGTTTTACAGAGATGCAGAATAGAGGCCTCCAGAGCAGAGGTGATATAGGCTTACTTCTTTTAAGATATGGTTTATCATTTATAGTTCAGCAAACTCTATCTTGTTGGTAGTCATTAAGACCATCTCCTCAAAAATATTTAAATGAGTACACACAACATAGGGTTTGGAGTTGAAATTCCTAAATTGTCCTTTACCCAGAGCAACAGATGAGAGCGTGTGAAGACATTCTAAATTTTCTATTTCAAATCCAAACCCTATGTTGTGGTTACTCGACAAGACGATTCTAAAGAGTACCCACAACACAGGGTTTGATGAACATTTAGTGAAATTGTTCATTTTGAAAAGCTATTTACTCTCTTGTATCTATTGCTCTGCTGATATTTACAATAATTTTGATGTTTGCAACTACTTTCAAATTTCATCTTGTATTCTCAGCCTACTATTCACACTAAAATATTTCAAACTGACTGTCATTGCAAGCTTGCTTGTCATCTATCATTGAGACATCTGCCAGACTCTGTTACAGTCAGCACTAGTAGTAGTTATATATAAATATCAACATTGGAATAGTTCATTTTGAGCAATTTCTTTCCTTTGCCTACTATATTTTAATTAAGAACACACTAGATGAGCAACAAAAATCTGATTTAAATCAAAACTGAACAAAATCGGATGAGTCAAACTCCGGATATGTCAATTAATTTTGACAGGCCCTATGGCTTCGACACAATGCATGTTGAGTATGTGGACTGTTACATTTAACCCTTTCCCAAGCAAGATCTGGTTTTGATGTCCTGTTAGAATTGGCAAAGGAAAACATTGACACAAAAGAAGAAAGTGCTGATAATCAGCACTTTCTCCTTTTGTCCCAATATTTTCTGAGATATTTTTAGAACAAATCCACTCTCTGTCAACATCTATTTTGTCGTCTTTGGCAGCTTTTGGATTGGATCACCCTAAAATTTTGCCGTTTGGGAAAGGGTTAGAGCTGTGATCCATAATGCATTATTTTTGCATTATGTTTGCTTGATATTCATTTGCATTGAATTTCCTAGCAAAGGAGCAACTTGCATTTATTCATTGCAATTTGATTGGCCAAGTTGAAATCAAGTCCACAATAGTCTTTTTCATTTGTCACTTTTGTAATCAGTATTATTTTATTGTTTTTTGGGTTTTTTTATATATTTTGTTACCATTGACTGATGATGATCTCCAGAATAAAGTTGTTAAACTGATTTATGACTCGTGTTAGTTGGTACATTCTGTGAACGTTGGTTCAAAGAGTGTATTCAGTGCCTCTAGTTTGTTTGTATGAAAAACAAAGTTGTCTGTTTATTATGATTTTGATTGATACCTGCATGTGCAGATCATGGGATGGGGCCTGGTCCCCTCCATCTTGTAAAAAAGGCTAATCAAAGTGAATTTCAGGAATTTTTCATGCACCAATGCAGTCAGTCCTTGAAAAGACGACCCCCCTCTAGGAAATTTGTCTGGATCCATGCATGGTCTGTTTATAAATGCTACATTCATTCGTGAGGCACTGTATTGATCTGATTTCACCCCCTTAATCTATTCACATGCAATGTCTCTTTTTGACTCCCTACAAGGTAATGGCTTTGGAAAACATTGTTGATAATGATGAAATTGCTTGTGACAAGCAATTTCTTCATTTCCCATAATGTTTTCTTCCTAACAGCCAAAAACATGCGAGATTTAATTTACTTGAAATTGTCGTCTAGAATATCTTTGAATTTGGACAAGCAATTTTGTTGTTTGGTAAGGGATTAATTGGATGATTGGAAACTGGATGTGTGACCAATTGCATGATCACGATTCGAGTAGTTCCATTGGATGCTAAATAACGGCAATGATACTCATTAACTCTTTCCCAAAAAAGACCTTGATTTGATTTCCCGTACAGAAAAAGCATTGGAACAGATTGAGACAAAAGAACAAAATGCTGATGACCAGAATTTTCTCCTTTTGGCCCAATCTTTTCTGTGTTGTAGTATACACATTTTCTACTTTTGATATCACCTATCATGTCAACTGCAATACCTGAGGCTTTGAAATTTGAGCATGTTAGAATTTTGCTGTTTGGCAAAGTGTTAATAAGGTAAAAATGTTGTTAAAATGACCAAATCAATGCCCCAATGACAGATGAAATCTATCAAAAAGAGCTGCATGGAGAGTATTCCAATTGTTGCAGTCAGCATTTTCTCCTTTTGCCTTAACCCATTACCACACAGTGACGCCCTTTGACACCCACAAGATTAAGGCTCAAGAAAAAAATTTGGAAAATGAAGAAATTGCTTGTGACAAGAAATTTCTTCTTCCACAATGTTTTCTACAATGTTAAATTCC
Organism: Fragum sueziense; assembly: GCA_963680895.1. Lineage (NCBI taxonomy): Eukaryota > Metazoa > Mollusca > Bivalvia > Cardiida > Cardiidae > Fragum > Fragum sueziense. Next base: position 17,507,985 of record OY804599.1, on the reverse strand, counting down.
ATGTATCTGAATAGTGAATAATCTGATATTGTTGTCTGCAACACCTATGAATTTGGAAGTCTATCATTTTGCCGTCTGGGTAATAGGTTAATATTATCTGAGCTTTTACATCTGTAATGGAAAGGGATTGGGAAAATATTGAGACAAAAGAAGAAATTGCTGATGGTCATCATTTTCTCCTAAATTGCCCTATAATATTTCTAAGGAAATTAATATTATAGAACATTCCTGTCTAGTTTTGTCATCTGCAGCGTCAATTGAATTTGGAACTGCCCAAAATTTTGCCGTTTGGGAATGTGTTTTAAAAATCATTATAGATTTAATCGCCTGTGCAGCATCTTGACCCTTTCCCAAACAGTCAAAATTTAGACTATATCAATTCAAATGCTGCTGAAAACAACAAAATGGCTGTAGATGAACATGAAATGTGTCCATTGTAGTACAGAAAACATTAAGACAAAAGGAGAAAATGCTGGTTATCAGCATTTCCTTTTGTCTCAATGTTTTCCAAAGCCTATCCTCATAGGAACATCAAAAGCAGGTCTTGTTTGGGTAAGGATTAAGTCCAGAATACCAGAACAGTCAAAAATTCTGCCATTTACAAAAGTTCATATGGTATCGACTCCGAATCTCAATCATTAAGTCCCTTGTTCGATCCCCAGTTGCGGCAAATATCCTCTCCGACATTGTCTTCCAACATTGACTGGATAATCTATTTTGGAGAGCAGCTGGGAGCTCAGAGAGGATGTTGTGGTGATAATGCTGATAACATAGGATTTGAGTACATCATTGTAAGAAAATATTGAGGGAATAGAAGGAAATGATGATGATCATCTTTTTCTTCTTTTTTCTCAAACATTCTTCAAAACCAGATCTTGTTTGGGGAAGGGCTAAAGAAGATGAACATTCAAGGATAACATCTCCATCTAGTTCTAAAAAAACACCCTGGCAGCCCTATTTAGGGGATTAGCAAAACATTAAAGGAAAAGAAGAAAAAATATATTGCAATCAGATCATTCTTTTAATTTTTTTTATTAGCCATTATAATGTACAAACTTCCTGCTTATATGTGACCTGTCACGCTAAAAGGGACCTTGGAAGAGTGAACCGTATCGGTCAGTGTCAGTCTGCACAGACTGGTTCTTGTCGGTACTTTTCATTCTAATGTAATTTTCAGAACCTAGAATATTTAAATCCTATCTTACATGTCAAATCAGAGTTCTCCCCAGAATAAAATGAAGCCGTAGTGGCAAATTATAAGTACTGGTAAACTTTGAAATGCAATTGTGTTCATGCAAATTATTGTGAGTAAAAAACATAATGGAAAAAGAAGAAATTGCTCAATTTGAGCAATTTCTTCTTTTCCCATTATGTTTTTATACATGATTATTACATTTTATATTATAAGAATACATTATTCATCACTTTTTGGCATGAAATGTCTACAAATCCCCCTATTTTATAACTTTTTGAAGGAATTAAGCTGTGGGGCACTTTTGAAGCTGTAGTGGCATTACACTAATTTACAGGAAGCTGTAGTGGGGACGATACAGCTTATTGGGCTGGGGAGAACACTGCAAATTTTCAAAAGAAAGCATCTGGTTGACCTCTGCCAAGTCTTATACATAATTTCTCAAAATTTTGTTTTCAGTAAGGGACATATCAGAAGGTCCCTTTTAGCATGACAGGTCACATGTCTTAAAGGGACTAAAACTAATAAGTCAAAAATGCAAATAGATTAAAGAGTCTGATACTTTTCATGAAATTTCATCATCTTGGAAACGACAAAGCCAAAAATCAAGTTTTGAATTACAAACAAATGCATTGGCAGAATAAAAATAAATATAAACTTGGTGTACAGTACATGTATATTTATATATAGTCAGTGTTTTTATAAAATCTCGTAACTGCAACTTCAATCAAGCTGTAGTTGCAAGTTTTTAATACGATTACAACCAAGAATTACTGTTGTTTTTCCAAAATTATGCCAAGGTTTACTTGATAAATTCGAGCCCTATTCGCGTTCCTTTTTGCAGATGCATTTGCAGATATCATTCTGTTTAGAACTAATAAATTTTCACACATGGTCACATTATAAAACAAGTTGCCTCAAATATCATTAACATCTTCCTCAATCCTGTCTATTGATTAGCTGTCGAAGAATGAAATACTGCAAGCTGTTTGCCAAGTTGTTTTCAGCATTCAATTGTACACAAACACCATGGGCAGATCTAGAGGGGGTCCGGACCCCCTGGCATTGGCAGAAAATTGAATTTTGACTATATAAATTTAGTGTAACGTTACATAATTACTACATTTTAAGCCATAATTTGGACTTGGATCCCCCTGGAAAAAATATTGGGCTTGGACCCCCCCCCCCCCCCCCCCTGGATAAAAAAATCCTGGATCCGCCCTTGAACACTGTACACCACGAGACTGTCAGACGCCAGATTCAATTTCTTTCTGTTGGGCTAAAATGTACATTTGATCTTCTGTGGATAAAATCACAGAGCCAATGAGGCCTTCCAATGAATCCATCGCTTTAATAATGATAGCGAATTCTGACGAAAGTCCCATCCTAAAATTCACCATTTTTTTTTAAATTACAGCTAATTGAAGACACTCTGGAGCTCATAGAGGACAACGCAGTTCAAAATATTTCATGTTTCCATCATTCTCGTGTGTAGGAATTGATCCCAATCCAAATGTGTGCTCGTCGACTCTCATTTGATTGTTTGTAGTCTACTTTTCCTTGACGATTTAAACCGAGAACATGAACTTCACGTGGTCTGCTAGTCTTTTCTATGTCTGTCGTCGGCAAATATCGATCTGTTGTATTTGTAGGCTGACCGCTGTTGCAACAACAATCGCGAAATTGTGATAAATGGGTCGAGTTTTGTTGGGGACGAATAATTTTTAAACCGGAAGCCAACCAAGGATGTTTATTTTGCGGAGTCTTATGCCAAATGTTCGATTTTGACTCTCTGAATTTAACAAGATTACTTTTGTTCATGAAGACGCTTTAATGTTCAGACTTTATTTTTGCATTGAAATTGAAAAATAAATCGTTTTTACAAAAATATAATGATTCAGTGTTAAAAATAAAAGCAATTGCTGGAAAAAATACAAATTTATTTTTTTAGAAGTACCTCACATAATTAAAAAAAGAAACTTAGTGAAATTTACACCACGAAAGTACCTGTTTTTTGAGGTTAGAAGTTATTCAAACACTTAACATTGTTTCTAAAAGTATTTCGGTCTAGAACTTTCTGTTAACTTAGAAATCTGATACACAATGGCAGTGGGTGGGTGGGGTAAGATTTCACAGTTCCAGTTGCTGTAAAGCGGCAATGCGAAAATCTAATAGTGTCATTTAGACAACTTGGGCTAAATTTTAATGATTGCACCCGTATTACAAGATTTTTTATAATTACAGTTGAAAATAAAGCACATGTAGCAAAACAGTGATTTTAATGATTTTTACCCAAAATTTGACATTAAATAGCTCTCTTATTTGCTCGATGATGTATGCTGATTTTTTGTGTAAAAATAGCTGTTGGTATCATCTTCAAAATATCCAAAAACAAAAAAAATTCATTGGGTAATTTTTCTGTAATTAAGAAAAAAGTTGCAAAATTTTGACAGAAAAACGTAAAAAAACGCTATTTTTCATTTTTCCCATTCATTTTTTCATAAAGAATATTTAAAAATAATTCTTTCAATCATATCATCAATTATGTACATATGTTAGGTCTCTAAATATATATAACACTATGAATAATCCATTCAGAAAAACTTGCTACAAGACTTTAAAACACATGGGTAATTTTTCGAAAAATGGCCATTACTAGTCAAGGGCAGATAACTCTGACACAAAAACGAGCTCGATGATGTACCCTGATTTTTTTATATTTTGTTCGGGAAATATTAATTTACAACATATGTTAAAATAAAAAAGATTCATTGGGCGGTTAAAAAGTACCACCCCTCTCCATAGTCACCTTAAGAGCTATAGGCGTATACGCCTATCAACCTCTTCAATAGCACTGCTTCAACTACTAGAATGTAATTGAGTACCAATAGACTTCAGAGCGACCATTTCAATAGGAAGACTACAATAGATTACAGCGAAATTGCATTCACCGTTCTGTTCTGTCCACTGCTATTGAATTATTTTAGCAAAGATAGGTTAACTAGGGCAAGAATTCATTAATATTACAAACGCTTTGGACGAGGTGCATTTTCTGCGGCCATTCCTGCACAGGAACATATTGCTATTTCAATTACACTTATCTAGCTCATACTTACAGCAGACGTTATGAAATAGGATAAGCATAGCATGTTATGACTATTGGACTTACAAGATAGCATTCGGGACACTTACTGATCTTCTATATTGAATTGAATTTTGTTACACCGACGACGGACGCTGTGGTACATTTCGCTGCATTACTCAGAACCGTGGTTAAATAAAGATAGACCACGGAAGAACTCAAATTATTTCTTAGATACAGTACAAGTGTACACAGACCCTTAAACAATGTAGAAGACACGATCACATATTAAGAAATGCTTATGACTGAGGCATCTTGGCAAATACCGTTGAAAAAATGACTGAAAACGTCAGAATTATTCAGAGATGAACCGTTTTTAGCTTTGGAAAGTACATTTTTCTATCCCATAATAGTCAAAATATTCACAAAAGGTAATCTTTTCAATAAAATAATGTCTCTGGTGCAGTTTTCAGCAAATTAAGCACAATTAGAATTAATAATACAACATTTATAGCAATTAAAAATATCAAAATGACTATTTTAATATAAAATTGCACCCATTTGACCTTTGATCTTGCTGTGACCTTAATTCGAAGTTTCAGACTGGGCATCCACCCTGGGAGGTTTTGTCATACCCCAAAGAACATTACTAGCATGGATGCCGAGCATTAACAAAGAATGCCATCAAAACCATTTTCTAGAGCCCGTACAAATTACAGTCCGTAGACTATAAAGTTACAAGAAAATCTAAGCGTGGGCGCAAATGAGACCCCCCCTTTAATATCATTTTCCAACGATAATAATTTATTTTTTTTTAAATTAATGTCATTCATTCAAGGGCGCAGTAACTTTTCTGTACGTTTCATGGTAATAGGGAACGGTTTTATCCAGCTAACCGTGACGTAATTTCGTACAAACAATAGTATTTCGTAAGTGCTGTTATAAAATCTCGCAACTATAATCGATTCACTATTAAACGAGAATAATTTCAGTTGAACTGCTTTATCAAAACAACTGAAATTATTCTCGTTTAATAGTGAATCTTTTATAGGGCTTGATTCAAGCCGTAGATCTATACGAGATTTTATAACAACACGGGCGGTTTATTAAAACAAAACAATAAATCGAGTCTATTTTTAGCACAAAATTCATTGAAATTGGTAAGGAGGCTTGAGAAAATAGTTCCATTGTATATGGGTAAATTCATCAGTCATAATGCCTTTCAAATATACCCGGAATCATAATTTCTTTGTCTACTTTATTATGTTACACATGAAACAGTTAAACAGTCATAATACACGTTTTCCTCGGTTTGACAAGATTCTTGTCAAACATGGCGTCAGCCCATTGCAGAGATGTAAGTGAGAGTAACGAACGACAACTCTGCTCGGAGATTGGTTGGGCATATGTAGCCGTTACAAAACAAAAAACAAGGACGCCAGCATGTTATTAATTGACTTGGATTTTAATACTGAATAAAGTACGTGGAGTGCTAACAATGGATATAAATGATCTACCCCTTCAGGTTGGTAATTGAATACGTTATTTCTGGTTTTTAATTATTGTGCCATTTGCATTTTCGACAGCCTAGCTCGTCCCCCTTTAAGGATCTCAGAAGACTAGAAAAAGTAGCTACTACGGAACAATGGGGAATGCGCCATCGGCCCCAAATCGGTAAGTAAAGTATTGGTAAAAACATTACCCAAACGCTGAAAAATTATACTTCTCCTATTTGATATCAAATGATGACAGAATGCATATATGGATATGTACATTATAGCACAAAAACTATTGAGACAAAAGAAGAAAATGCTGATAATAAGCATTTTCTTCATAATCAGCATTTTCTTCTTTTGCCAAAATGTTTCCCCAAGCATATTTTGTCAGTGACGTCAAAATTAGGCCTTGTTAGGGAAGAGGTTCAGAAAGGTCGATAAGAAATCAACTTAACCCTTTTTCCTTTTGCCGCTATTTCAAATTCTATATACGTTAAAATATTGCAAGAAAAAAATCCCCTCTGTATTGATATTATAGCATGCAACATCATTAAAAATGGAAGTTTAAAATGTTTGCTACTTTTGGAATAATTGGCACTTTTCAGTTTTCGCGTCTGGTTCTTTGGTGCTTTTGAGGGTTTGGATACCTTAATACAATAATTCACGTTAACACAATCCCTACTGTACATTTATGAACGGATTTGGATAAAATTTTCATAGAAAATGCCTATTTACCTAAGACCATGCATACAGTGTTTGTGCCTTTCCATATTAAGGTGCGTCATGGCAAAAGGGGACTTGATGCAAAATAGTTATCAGACATAACTCCTTCTAAATTTATAGACGGGTTTTGATAAAATTTGCGCAGAATATTCATATGTCACCTGAATAAGTGCATATAGTGTCGCGTTTCTTTCATGTTATACTGCGTCATGTAGAAAGATGTGTCTTAATGACAAAAAGGGGCGTATTGATCGATTTCTACCAGCCACCGAGAATTGTCTTAAAATGTTATAGAAAACTTAAAGGTGTGATTTGTTGTGAAAAAGAAATCAAATACGGATTAACCGCAATATTTGATGCTCTACTAGGTCGTACGTCCAAAATCGGCATGTAGCAAGAGTATGGGTAGTCAAGCAATGTTTGGTGAATCTTATCATCACTGTATAATTGGTTTATGGATAGAAATAGAAAGAACAAATTTTTGAGTTTATATGATGTAAAATTAAAGATATATCGAAAAACTAAGAGTGTATACTTTCTCTTGCCTCTCAGTATATATTCTACGAAAAGTTTAGGTCTTTCAACCAATGTCCTCCGTCTTTCTGACCCTAAATGTCGAGTAGAACGAAAAACCTATTCCATCGGTCGATCTCTTTATGCTGCGCAATCCAAAATGTTATGGTTTAGGAAACGTCCTTAAAACAATCTTACAATTTGATGTTTAATCTTTTCCCAAACAGCAAAAAATTAAGGGGATCCACTTCAAAAAACTACCACAGACAACAAAATTGGTGTTATTACAGATATGATTTGTGTAAAATATGGCATAAAAATATTGAGACAAAAGGAGAAACTGATGGTTATCAGCAGTTTCTTCTTTTGTCTCAATATTTTCCCAATCCTTTTCTATAAGGGACGTCAAAACCTGGCCTTGTTTGGGAAATGGATAATCTTAAACCAATAACTGGATCAACTGCGAGTTAGTCACGTGGTTTTGTCAATAAAGCACTTAATTCTATTTGTTTTTCAGCGAAAACATTATCCGAGCGCCCATTCCAATAACTCAAGACGATGCAAAGTATTGTGATCCATGCAAGAAACAAAGAAAGATATTAACAGACCCTTTATACTGGTGTGATGATTGCGAGAATCAGCTGTGCTACCAGTGTGAAAACCACCACCAAATGGCACCAGCCACAATCAAACACACGGTCACAAAGAAAGTGAGAAAAGCCGACACAAATTCAAACACACAGTTTCAAGTAAGTGGTCGACGTTCTGATTTTCAAGTGAGTGGTCGTCGAGCCAATAATAATGGTTCTACAGAAGTTGACACGAAGAGTGGAGGCCAAGTAAGCGGTCGACATTCTGATTGTGTGAGTGGTCGCCGAGCGAAGAATGCAGATCCTATTGTACGTGGAGCTAACAGTGAAGGTGAAGTAAGCGGTCGTCGTGTGAACACTAAACAGTCTAAAGAATCTACAAGTAAAGGGCAAGTGAGTGGCAAACATGTCCAGTTGACGGAATCCGATGTAGCACTAGGGAGTGAGGTTATCGGTCAAATTGAGACATCTGATAAGCCTTACAAGCAAGCGTCTTTCACACAGGGATTGAAAATGACGACATTTAATGATACAGGACCATGTGAAGTTTATGGTTTTGTACCCACAAAGGATATGCTGATTGTAGGAGATATGAGAAATCGCAAGCTAAAGGTGTTTGATTCCATGTTTATATTTAAGTACGAGCATCAATTAAGAACACAGCCATACAACGTTGACATGCTAGATGAATCTACAGTCGTTGTTGCCTCACCAGAGGGCACTCATTTGAAATTACTGACAGTTAAAGAAGATCACATGATGGAACTGTTAGAAATCAATGTTGGGAAGGAAGTGTATGGAGTGTGCTGTTATAACGGCCTTATCTACGGTCTCGTGGCTGAACGTCTTGAGAGGATAGTACATTCTCACGTATGCGTGTACACCCGCGACGGAACGTTACAGCGAAGATTTCAATACCTCTCCTATGACAAGACAGAATATAAATCAATGTATTACATAACCGCGGACGCCCAAACTGGGTTTCTTTACCTGACCGATTGCGAAAAACACACAATCATAGCCCTTACAACTGATGGAGAAGTTATCGCAGAGATGTCTACACGAAAGTTGCGTTTTCCACTTGGAATCTCAGTCGACAAGTTTGGCAAGATATATGTAAGCGGAATGGGTTCTAACAATGTTGTACAAATGTCAGCCGATGGGAAAGACATCAAAGAGATCTTGTGTAAAGACATAAGATGTAAAAATGCTCAATGTGTCAGTCTATGGCAATAAGCTGTACCTGACACGACCTGGCAGTGACGTCATGTCTATTTACAAGTTGTCCTGCACAGACAATGGTGTAGTTGATAGGACCAGAGTCAAAGATAACGCTGTTACTATATGTCTCTGATAGGACCAAGTATGAAGACCACAAATCTTATCTATGTGGTGTCAGATTTAGAAAATGCATTGAGATTTGACAAGGGAAATACTTTACAAGATGCTTCATATGTGAGAGTCTCATGACAATACTAGTAATTGTACCTTAAACGGCCTGGCTGTGACGTCATATCCATCTATGAATTGTCCTAATAGACATGCGCAAGGTAGAACGAAACCCGAAAAACGAAAACGGAAAACGGAATAAAAGGGGTCGTGTCAAAACACCCGAAACCAGAAATAACGATTGGGTTGAATAAAGAGAGAAAACAACACTTTTATGTCACTGTAAAGGTAAATATAGCTGTTGATTATCTGAAAATGCACGTCTGTCTATTTTCCATGTTCTCGTCAGCCAGAATGTCCGTCATTTGATACAAACTGTATCTTATAACCAAAGCAAGTATTTTGTTACACAATTTACTAACGTGGTTTATATGTACAGATCATCTATACCCAGCATTTCCTATTTAGTAAAAGGTAGTCCGTTAATGACAATGTAGAGTACATTTATTCTCAACAGAAACGCAGTGATAGCATATTGCAAAGAACATTGAAAAGGCATCATTCCATCCCTTTCAATAAAATAAAATAAATTAAGAGACAAAATGCGCCGTAGTAACGTTGCGAAAAAAGTATATTGCATCGAAATCAGATAAAAATGCTTTGAAATGGATAAAAATAATTCTTACCGAATTTGTACTTCTCCTGTTTCTACTGTGCATATTTTGGCGTGACATGGCCAGGACTATATGTGTCATCGATTCATTTTAAGGCTAAGCATATTTTAATATAAGGTTCAGGGATGACAGGGATATCTTTTATCACAATTAGGTGGATTAAAGTACCCACTATGCTTTCCGGAAGTAATAGCGATTTAACGATGATAATATCGATATGTCAAAATTATTTTTTGTCGAAATAAACCATGTAGATTTATCACGTTGGGGAATCACGGAACACAACAATTTCGATGCCTTTCTATAATTCTTTTCTTCTTTTCATATATGACCGATTTGAAAATAAATGAAACAGAGAAGGCGGAGAAATGCCGCGGATTTGCTGAATGCAAAGGGCTCTTAAAGAATTAGCTGATAACAAAAAAATAATGTTTTTTTAAGATCTACCACATGTAGCCATGCCTGACGTTTATCCACATTTTTTGCTTCAACCCGAACTCAAATTGGTCAAGAACTAAACAAGAACACATTATAAAGGTGACCAAATCTAAACATGCTAACACGGAGACAAATATATAAAGTGACGTCATGAAACATGTACACGGATAGGACATATTGGTGAAATTTTCGTTGTATTTTAGTTGATAACACATCATGTACTAGATTATAGCTGTCCTTGGAAAAGGAGGGGAAAAGAATGGACGCGTGGTTCTCGTACATCATGCACCTTTACAAACACAATATTCAATCCGAGCCACCAGCTGCATGATTCATTGATGTGGTTTGTAAACAATTATATATTAGAAAACATATTGGCCATATCAGTAGCTGAACCCATGATCAATGAATATATACAGGCTCCGATGATAACGACTGAATTGGTAACGTTAAGCTAGCAAACGCCAATTGCGTAACGATAAGTTTTTGCATAGACGGTTGTGTTGTGCTTTTAATGTTTATTCTTTATATAATCTAAACTGATTTATAAAGACAGGACCACGTTTTAAGAAATATACCACTGTTTCCATCTGTTGTCTTTCTATAGCTTTTCCGCCACTTTAATTCGTTCTTTTTTATCTAAAAAATGCGCCAATTAGATAATTTCAGGATTACGTCAAATAAAAAAAAGTTAACGTTAATAAATTAAATTTTCTGTCCACAAGAACAAATTTGAATATCTCTTATACGTTTCGTTATTTTGCGTCGAAATTTTGATATGACCAAAAAGAAAAAAATGGTATTTCCACGTTTAAATTAAATGTTTGTATGAATAAGAGAACTTGTATTTTTTAAAGTCTAAAGGGCAAAAAAGTAGAGTTTTCAACGACATGAAACAATTTCTGTCCACACGCATTTTATGTAATAATTGGTTTGCTTATTATGCTAACTGCTTTTCATCCATATATTATAGAAATAGAGAAAAATGGTATTTTTTTATATCAAGTTTGGTTGCATTTGAGTCATTTATTAACAAAATATTCAACAAAATTGTCGTTTTTTCTGCGACGTAATTCTAATTGTTACATTGCGATTTTTGGTAAACAAACTGGGCTAATGTGCGCAATCGACGTAGAAATTTTATTTCCGTTCGGCAAAACATTCTACAGCATTTTCACTGTCACAAAAGATATTTTCCATGTGTTTGACGTAACTTAATCGCGAAATTGTGCATAAATATCCGTCGCGCTTGAACATTTATGTTACATGTTACACGCGTTTTTTCGCCGAATTTACGAATAAAAATTCTTTCTAGCAACTTTATACAAAATAAGAACTTCAAATGAGTATAACATTGAAACATATCACTGCTTTGCGCTCATTTTGATATATAACAAAGTTAAGATAACGAAAACGTGTCCTACAAAATTCAGTTATGAATCGCGGAGGGTAGCGTTTTTTGAAAAGTGGCGCAATACCGTGCGCGACGTCTATATATTTTCTCGCTTCCGTGAACATTTTCTACGTCGTTACAATAACATTTTCTGTTTTCAATAATAACTATTATTTCACACCCTACATTAGTAAACCAATGAAATCGTCCCATTCGTACCACGTGAGTATACAATACCTAGAGCCGTATTGTACGCACGAGATAATTGCGTGAACGCACGGGATTCTCGATACTCCAAAGCGGCCAAATCGATATTTGTACGATGCACCGGTTGAACCCTCCAAATATGCATCGCACTCATTTGAACCCTCCAAATATGCATTGCACTCAATTGAACCCTACAAATATGGATTTTTTTCCAAATCGAGGCTGCGATACCAAATATCGATATTTGCATCGAAGAACAATCTCCCTTAGTAGAGTTGATGTGCATTTGAGTTGAATGATTGTTTCAACATGCTATTTTGAAAACACTGTCCTAGGCAAAAGCTAAATTTAATAGGGATAGATTTTATCCAGTTATCCGTGACGTAATTTCGGACAAACAATAGTATCGTGTGTGTTGTTGTAGAATCTCGTAACTGTGGCTTGAATAAAGCCGTAATTACGAGATATTACAACAACACCGACGGTATATCAAAACAAAGCCGTAAACCAGGTCTAATTATAGCATAAAATCCTTGAATATTCTGTGATTAAAAAATAAATCTTGGCAAAACATTAAGGCAAAAGGAGAAAATGAATTTGAACATCATTTTCTCATTTTGTCTCCATATATTTACTATCTTTGATATAACTTCTGGTTTAACCAACATCTATTCCTATATTGTCTGCAGCAGCTTACAAATGGGGATCGATTTTATCGAGTTAACAGTGACAAGATTTCGGACAAACAATAGTATTTTGTAGGTGTTGGGATAAAATCTCGTAACTACGGCTTGATTCAATCCGTAGTCCCCTACGAGATTTTATAACAACACCCACAATTTAATTCATTATGGTAAAACGAACCTATTCTTAGCACAAAATTTACTGTCATTCTATCTTCTCATTTTTTACGTTTGGAAAAGGATAAAAACTACCGCAGAGTTTGGTGTGAAATAAAGAGGTCATTTAACATGTCTTTGTACAATACTGAATTTCTATTGGATTCATACATTGCAGAACCAGTCTATATTTAGACTCGCCTATCGGCTCGTCCAAATATAGCCTCGTTCTGCAATGTATTCATCCAATAGAATTCAGTATTGTACAAAGACATGTTAAATAACCTCATATTATTTAGTCTGCCACTACATAATATTGATGTGTCTTAACTTTTTCATTTGAAAAAAAGGCCGAGCCCAGATAGCCCAGTTGTTTTGTTGTGCCAGATCCTATCGTTCCAGGGTCGTTGTTGCGAATCTCGGTTCGGCCAATCCAATACCCGTTCTGACATTTTGTTTCACCATGTGAGAGAGTAGCTGTATGCACCGATCGGTAATTGTGGTAATACTGTTTAGAAAAAAATCAGAAATCCATGGTTATGTGTTCCAGTCGCTGCGATATGACCAGAGTAGTTGAAAATAACCTGGAACCACATTCAATCGTTTACCACCATTCCTGAAATATACAAAATATATTTAAACCAAAAGAATAACCTTCAATTGGCCTTATAGGCAGTATTCCGCTGACCACGTTAAAAATGTCGTAACTCAAGTTGATTTATAATTTAGTTACGGCATTGCAAACGATTTCACCTTTTAGTCCATGAGCCAGGACCCGAATTTTGGCCGATTGGTACCACTCGGAGGGAGTAATTCTTTTTGCACTTTTTGATTAGTCTGATATCTATACTTGATGTTTCAGTATGATAGCAATCTCAGATTGGTAGCTTATGCCCCGAAAAACGCTTCTTTTCAAGGGTACCCTTTACACACAAAATTTTCATTGGTTTTCTAGTGAAACAACACATGCATTTTTCCAACCCTTAAACTCATTCAAATACAAAAGTCTTAGTTAATAACCGAGATACAGTACAGAGTAGCATATTATAAGGTCTTGTGTTAGTCTGAAATGTCATCTGTAGGATGATTTTAGTGTACACAGAGAACTATCTATAGATGATACGAATTACGAGGAAAAAAATGAAAAATTATAGTGTTTGTGGACACATAAAGTCCGCTTTCTGGTGTAAATGGACTGTAATTAGTATTTTGATACCAGGTGATACTAAAAAGATATACATATAACAAAATAGCATGGACAACAATGCCGACTTAATTACCGCTCATTGCACTACCAGAAAGTCAAAAAGCATATAAACGCTTATTATTTACATTTCATTCATTTTTTTAAATGTAAAACTAGATCTAATTCGAACTACGAATAATTCAAATGAATAATGCTTACAAACACTTCTTTAATGATAAACGTGTAGAAAACTAGGCCTAATTTAAAAGTGTACGCAGAGAAGCTAGTTTAACACAAGATAAAGAAAAGGGCGAGAGTTATAAGCCGGATATATTGTATTTATGTTTCTGGTTCGAGAGGATGACACAAAGTCATTGTTTTAATGTTACTCTACTGCCAGACAGTCATTAGAAGACATGTCCAGACAAATGTACATCCATAAAGCATTGAAGAATAACGTTTTTTCCATGTGCAGTTGATTCGTGAAGAAATACAGGTTAGTATTACTGCTAAATGATGTATAATATTTCTTTCCTATAATCAAATGCGGATATTCAAGTGAATAAGACATCCTTTACAAATAAAGAGCCTCTCTAGAGTGCACACCTTCGTCTCTTGCCTTTTGTTCGGATACAATTGCACAATGAATACAAAAATTGTAGGCTATTTGGTCTGCTTTTAAAAACAATTATGAGGACTTCTGGAATTAACACCGACATGCAAATCGGTAGTGTTTCCTGATATATGTTCAAATTCTTTCTATGTATATACAGGGGTAAAAGTTTTCAGGCATATGCCTGAAGTTCAGGTTTTTGAGTAATCCAAAATGCCCCATTTTCTCGATTTTTACTATATAAATACAGACTTTTCCAGGTTTTCAGGTTTTTCAAAATTTTCAACTTTTACCCCTGTATATATTGCCTTAATACAACCACTTGGATTGCAAATGAAACATGCATTCCAGGAAAAAGTACACAAAACATTGTATATACAACATACGCTCGTATTAAAAACGTGTAGTTAACTACAAGGCTATCGCTTTTCGTGTGTACGGATAAAAATGTTACAAAGGAGGTATTTTCAGCAAAACTGTCATGGAACTAATCTATAATTAGAGACCTAGAAAGAATTAAATACATCTTAAGTATACTAAAACGACGTTGTGCAACAGAATTAACATTAACCCAGTATATGTAATGACCCTACTTCGGCTATGTTTTCTTAAGACGCTCAACTAACGGACGAAGATGCAGTTGTCCCGGGTTCACTTTAGTGCACTATACTCTGTAGCATGGACATATCACTACAGCAGTGTAGTCTTTTAGAATACAAGATATAGTGCAGTACAAAAGAAATATTTACGAGTAAAAAATAAAGCAAAGTGTTAAATAAACGATTAGACTAGAGATGAAATTTATCACATTGATACAAAAGTTGTTGAAAAAACTCAAACTACGCTCCTGCAAAAAGAACTTAATTCCATTGTAAAATCAACATAGCAAAGTTCAGTTGGAATTTTTCGTGAATGATGCATATTGTAAGTAAAATGGGCTAGAAAGGAAGAAAGAATCACTACATGGACTGTTATACAATGTACATAGACAGTCACAATTTATCTATGCAAAGTAAATAATGATAACACAAAGAGAGTGATATGCAAATGTAAGTATTTAGGCACCAAAACAGATGTGTTGAACACCAATTACAACATAATGCAAGAATTACGACTTGATATTAACCAACTTCTACCCACAGCTTGGAACTGTCATGAGCAAGGCCATAATTATAACCGAACAATCGAAATAACACTAGCATTTAGCCTTAAAGCAATTGGTATTTCAAATGAAGAAATGCAGACATATTGATATAAAGAAAAATGTAAGAATGCTGCCTAGTATGCAAAACAGGGAAATGTGTTTTGTGATTTTTTAGCACTTCATAGTTATGGATATTAGACATTTAAAGTTCGTTTATAAAATTATTCAAGCCTGGGATTCATTTATTGTAAATATGCAAATATGAGAAAGAATTAGGTCACGATAAAAGTGGTCTCGGTTATAAATATATGAAAGAATATGGTCAATCAGAGATACAGATTTTCCAGGCATCAAAGTCATCAGCAAATTTGCAGTTGGTGCTTTAGACAGACTTAATTAAAGAAAAAAAAACATTAAAATAAAAACGATCCAGAGTCATTTTGCTCTGTTCATTGATTAATTAAGTACCTATTTTAATTATCAGCAATTTTCTTTTCAATGATTGAGGTGTTAATGTAAGAAAAGAAGTATAAAGCGGTGATGGAAAAGCGAACTGTTGGAGCAAAATGAAATTTAATTTCTCCGCATTACGGACATTATCAACTTGCAAACAAATTGTATTATTTCAATCTTGATCAGCTAAAAACCATCATTACTGAATCATAAGCAAAATGTTATTTGTGACGTTGAAGAATGCCATATATCACCAGTTGGTAAAGTCCAATTACCCAGGAGAATGACAATTTCGAAATTATAAAATTATGTAGACAACGGAGTTGTTCGGTACTTTAAAGTAGGCTGGTACATTTACGTAACTAGTCAAGTTAAGGCATTTCCTTAACGTATCATGTATGAGGGATATCAAAACAGTTTTGAGCTTGTGGTATTTACTCCTTTGAGGTAGTAAAGGTTTTTACACCTTCGTGTAAAGGAATGTTTTAAATACACTTTGCATACAGGATAATATGGCTAGCTGCCACGAGCTTGTCCGAAACTTTTAAACCGACTTACCCCTCCCAGGTTTTTTCCAAAGTGGATAATACTAAGAACACGGTTGCACATAGTAATGTTTATAGTCCTGGAATCTTAAAGTGCTAAGCAAGATTGCCTAAGTTTATGGGAGTCTACCCTAAGCTTCTTTTGCAACAATCTAATAATAATTATTGGGAAAATGAATTCCAGTGAGACTGAGACAGCTAAGAAGATTAGTTGACTGCTGCTAAGGAGACTGGTTAGGGTAACAAGACGTTGATTCCTAAAAGTCGGATATCAGTGAACAGTTAACAAGGTGGAAGGAGTGTGTGTGGTTGGAAAGGCTACGGGACTACTATATGAAAAATACAGCAGGTGTGAGAATCAAAAACATTTGATATGTTCCTCATAAACGACTTGTTTTGAAACATTGGATCATAAACGAAACCGCTAAACAACCACAAACTTGCAATCTCTCTTACACAGATGAAAGTCACACAAAAAGTGACAAGGTATTGTCACAAGGTATTGTCACTATTTAGAGGATTATTAAATCTAGTTTTCAAGTTATATCTAGATCTGATGTATCTATTGCTCACAACGCAGATTCTATGAAACTTGCTTTTATCTTAAAGAGAGGGTGTATGAGATATGTTTGATTAAAAATTACGCCCCTGTAATCATAAAGACAGGGGGTGACGTTTTTGCTTTTGTTACCACTTCAATCACTTTGACCATTAGTTATCAGTAATATTCTAATCACTTTGTTGTTAACATTTGCGTGGTGATATGAATCTTAGAGAACTTTCAGACTCTTACAAAATGAAAACAAAGATTAACCCAATCATTTGAGTATGTATCATAATGCATTTTGTCATGATTCATGCCAAATAAACTAGAACACATATACACATGAATCACATTTTAATGCATATGTACGACATAGTAAGTTTAAATCTCAGTCAAATGATTATCTAAAGTATATATGCATATAGTTCATCGTTTATCATTTCTCCAAGTGAGCTGGACACATCACCTAAAGTTATTTCCAGTGACAAAACGCATTACACTAACAACATGTATGCCAGGAACCATTGACTGCATCAAAATCACGAATACCAGAATCAGCACATGTATACAATATGATTATATATAGCAGAAATTTTAGAAAAAATGCTATTGCAACTGTAGTCAAAATACGTACATACAGACAAGGAGACTTGGAAATAGGAAAAGGACGTCACACAGTCATGTTATACAATCACCTGGCTTAAAAAGTACATTGTTTTTGATAAAGCTATTCTGTAAGTATGTAATGTACATCTACGGACTTCGCTGTCGAAATACATATAGAATTTGTCTTTTAGGAGGCCAAGGGGCTGCATTCATTCATGGACACTGCAATATATTTTCTAAACGAAATGAAATTGCAAAAGTATTACATGTATCTTATTTCTATTTTCACATAGAAATAAGTTCCCTCAGTACACTTTGATTATCATTCTTTGCATAAGTAACCTTTGTCTAATCATGATAGTTTATTCAAACTAGGCTTATGAAATGAGAATGTTATAATCAGAAAAAATGTATTTTCTAATACTTACATTAATAATTGAGCGCGAATCTGGAAAAGGGTCCCTTATGGGATTTGAGTCAGTCACATTTCAAGATCAGTGCATGCTTTAAGTGAAGACAGGCAGACATCCATGCTGCTATATTACAATTGCAACGGGTCATTAAGGATCTAGAGGAGAACAGCAATGGTTCCTGATCAGACTGCGTGTCAAAAGCCTTAAGGGACCTTTTTTCAGTATCCTGACTCATTATATTGTACATGTATTGTATTTGGTTATGATTTGATATATACGTATATCAAGACCAATATATCCGACGAAGAGAGCTTTTGTACTATATATGACAAAAGCAGCAATTAATTCTGTATATTCATTGTATCATTGAATAGGGGACTATCGGGTTTTACCATGGTTGCTACATGATGTACATTATATATACATGTATAGGGCCTTAACGTATAATCGTATATTGCCATTGGGCTATATTTTGTTGCGTAAAGTATATCTTGATTTTTTTCATGTGGTCATTCAATTTGGTTACAAACCGTCGAACATTGTGCAATTGAATATATTTCCAGTAATATTTTTTTATTTTGCATTGATTGGACATTCAACTGAACTTAAGGCTCTTCACTATTATTTTCAAAAGTGAAAATGCTATTCTGTCCGTAGGCCTAACGTAAATTTCTCCATTTCATATTCATATAACATATATATGCATGAAACAGCCACCCAAGAGGTAATCCAATTGCTTTGGATAAAAACACAGTGCTGTCAATCGATCAGCAACAGTTAGAAGCCTAAAAACACTCATAATATGCGTTTTAGTTTTTAGGTACGAACATTTCAGCGTCCGAATCGACCAAATGTTTTTGCCTTTTACAGCTTTTTCCGAGTGTTTTGTGACACGAAACTGGCATGAATCGATGAATACGCACTTGAAAATATATTTAAGTGTAAAAATATGTATCCAATTGCATTTCTGCTTCAAAGAATTGAAAAATTCACTTGAAAAAATCGTGCATTTCGTTCGGTGTAGGGGCCGACAAATTGTCTTCTATTTCACAGCCTACAGAGGCCTCATATCTGGGAACAGATTAAATAGTAATCAAAACTAGTGTTTTAAGAATATTTTGGCAAAGAAAATAATCACGACAAGCCTTTTGATAAATCACACACTACCAAAAGAAATCGCACCTATTGTCCCATTTGTGAACATGTGAAAATGGGGTAGGTTAAGAAAACGGCGATTTTCTCAGCATAAGCTACCGATTTCAGACTGCTATCATATCAAATACTTAACTACATATATCAAGCTGTTCAGAAAGTGCAATAAGAATTACTCCCTCCGAGTGGTACCAAAAAAGTGTCTGGCTCATGGACTATTTCGCGTGTTTTGATATGTCCCCCTGAGTTTAACCGGTTTCGTACTTCGTCTCGGTTTTCGTTCTTACCTTGCACATGTCTAATATACCGTGACGTAGCTGATATGACCCAGTTGGTAGATCGTAACTGTTGACCATGTGGTGTTGAATTTAGACTGGGAAGATATTTTGCATGATGATTCATATGTAAAAATCCGTGACAATAAACTATATAATAACATGAATAAGTTCAAAATTAAACGAGAATCGTTACAGGTATTTTGGTTTATTTTGGGCAAGACAGGAAAAATATTTATAGAATCAACTTAAACACATTGATGGTTACATGCATCTACATGTATCTGATTTACCCCATATCGGGTTATCGGTCTAGCCCCTCTTTAGTAAAAGATTTTAAATAGTTTATACCTTACACGGCCTGGCAGTGACGCCACTCAGACAACTCATTGAATGGCGTCACTGCCAGGCACATGTTTGCAAATTTTGTATATAGGTTTGTTGAATACCTGCAAGATTTGAACCATCGCATGCAGAATTTTGGTGTTTGACATTGTGTTGTTTACATTTTACACACATATATTTTGAAAACATGTGCGATAATAGTATGACTGGACTATAGATGGGAAAGAAAATGTAAAAATGCTAAATGTCAATTACTTGAAACTGTCTTCTGAATTTGGACTAGTCTAAAATGATGCCATCTGGTAATGGGGTAAACCACATCATGGCCAATCTCAATCATTATATGTGACCCGTCATGCTAAAAGGGACCTTATCCAAACTCCAAAAATCCAAATTTTGACAAACTTGCCAGACTCAGCACAGGTCAACTAGATACTGTATGCGAAAAATAAACATATAGTGAGGTAGGGAAAACATTCCATATTTAGAAAATGGCATACAAGTGAAAAGTGTCGGCCCTAGTCTGGCTGCGCGGACTGCGCAGACTGACTAGGGTCGATATTTTTCACACACCCGATAAGGTCCCTTTTAGCGCAACGGGTCACAATTATATTGTTCTCCTGAATCATTTTGTACAAACTTTGCTCTTAGTAGTAAGCTTTATTTTGAACAAATTAATACTGTTTTGGTCTTTTAGTATTTTTGGGAAAAAAAATATTTAGCCTTTCTTAAACCATTCCAGCACATTGATGCCTTTTGACTCTGGTCCACAAGATAAATCTATTGTGGAAAATGAAGAAATTGATTGTGATATTTTTGGGAAAAGATTATTGCCTGTTAAAGTTTGCAGGAAATATCATTTCACCCTATTTTACACGTTTTGACAGTGCTTATAGAAGAAGCTTGGCAAAATATTAAGACAAAAGAAGAAAATGCTGATAACCAGTATTTTCTCCTTTTAACAAATGTTTTCTGTGCTAAAGTAGAAACTTATACAATACACTCTTTATCAACTTTCAGCATCTTAGTCATACAATTATGCTGGAGTCCATTACCATGGAACACCGCTGTCTCTAGATTAAGTACTTCAAACAAGATGTGATTGTGAAACACAAATGCCCCCTAAATGGCTATTTTTCTAAAATGTTAAATTGTCTTGTTATGGGATGATAAGGATTCACAGATGACCTTGGAGGTCATAATGCATGGAACAGATAGATATCTTTGAAAGAAAGTCACATACCAAATTTGGGCTTTGTATGTCTAATACGCAGAGCGGCGCATATACGCCCGAGAGGGGCTTGTCAGTAAAATGGCTTTTTTTAATTCAAGGGCTGATAATTCAAGAACGAAAAGAGTTATCTGAATTCCATAAGCGGTGTGCACAAATAGACACCATGGAGATTCATTGTGGCAAGTTTGATCTAATTCCAATTAACACTGTAGGAGGAGTTGCGCACACAAGAAATTGCTAACAGACGGACAGACGGATGACTGGGGCCATAACATAATACAACCCTTCGGGCGTATAGTAACAAGAGCAACGCTGGGCGTGGCATTATACGCCCGAAGCTCAGAAATAAATGGTTGTGTGATATTTGTTAATATCCTGTTCTTTTCTAAAAGTCTCTTGCAAGTATCCGATATAACAAAATTCACCAAGTACTAAAATATTCACAAAGTATTGCTGCACAAATTTAATCAGATTGAGATAATGTAATCAAACACTCTAGCTATGAGTTCTACACACATGTGAAGTTTCAACATCGTAGGCCTTGTATTTTGAAAGTTATTGCCAGACTGAATCAAACAAAGGGCAATAAGTCAAAAATTATAAATGGTAGAGTTAGGGTTATTGCACTCTGCACATCCTAGCTATGAGATCTATACACCTGTGAAGTTTCAAGACTATAGACCTTATAGTTTCAAAGTTATGGACCGGACACAAATGCTAACTGAATCAAACAAAATCAAACAAAGGGCAATAACTCAAAAATTACAAATTGTAGAGTTGTGGTTCTTGCGCTCTGCACACCCTAGCTATGAGATCTATACACCTGTGAAGTTTCAAGACTATAGGCCTTACAGTTTCAAAGTTATTGACCGGACACGAATTTGCTAACTGAATCAAACAAAATCAAACAAAGGGCAATAACTCAAAAGTTACAAATGGTAGAGTTGTGGTTCTTGCGCTCTGCACACCCTAGCTATGAGATCTATACATCTGTGAAGTTTCAAGACAATAGGCCTTATAGTTTCTAAGTTATGGACCGGACACGAATTTGCTACCTGAATCAAACAAAATCAAACAAAGGGCAATAACTCAAAAATTACAAATGGTAGAGTTGTGGTTCTTGCACTCTGAACACCCTAGCTATGAGATCTATACACCTGTGAAATTTCAAGACCATAGGCCTTATACTTTCAAAGTTATGGACTGGACACAAATTTGCTAACTAAATCAAACAAAGGGCAATAACTCAAAGATTACAAATGGTAGAGTTGTGGTTCTTCTGCTCTGCACACCCTAGCTATGAGATCTATACACCTGTGAAGTTTCAAGACCATAGGCCTTATAGTTTCTAAGTTATGGACCAGACACGAATTTGCTAACGGACAGACAGACAGACAGACAGACAGACAGACAGACGATGCACGCGATAACATAATACGACCCTTCGGGCGTATAAAAAGGAAAATGCTAATTTTTCGGACAAACAGACACTAATAAGACAACATTCTCCCAATCTTTCAATATGGGGGCATAAAACCCTTTTCAAGCTGCCAGGCTCTAGTCCCACATATTAACGATCTGGAACCATAATAGACAGTTTTGAAAATACAGAAAGTATTGTTATATGTTATTTCTATGATATAAGACGGAGGTAAAATGAAACTTAAAACAATTTTTACCGATATGTTGGAATTTTATATACTTTTTTAGTTATTGACCCCCTTTTACAAAAAAGGCGGGAAAAGGGGAAGCACCAACTCCGTAAATCTCATATTTTTTTCCCAGAAGATGATAATATCTGACATTTTTCAGCTTGTATGCTACAACAGATATGTATGTAACGTAAATAAGCTAAATACAAAATTATGAAAAACAAAATTGAGAAAAAAACACTTGATTATACATAAGGTTTATGATTTTGCGACTGAATTTTTTCCATGTTTAAGAAAAATGAATATTTTTCTTTGATCTGTCATTTTTGTAATATTTACTGGCAGGGTATGAGACCTACACCAAAATTATCTCTAATTTATACTTGTGCAAATAAAACAAGAATGGGAAAAAGTTACCGTTAAATTTTGGTTTTTTATGAATTCAAACTTAGTAGGGGCGCATAAAACAAGGACAAAATTATCCAAAATAGGTCATTCAATTCAATCAAATATTCATTGTATGGTCAAATGTAACAACACATTATTTTTATAGTAACTTATATATAGAACTTATTTTTATCAAATATTCATTGCCAGATTTCCCTGTAGTTACTACATAAACTATTGTTAACAAAACAAGGGCATTACATAATTCGGTGCGGAATCATGTGACACTTAACTTCAGAAAATCGTCAATAATTTTGTAAATACTTGACTAATTTGAAATTGGTTTGAAACAGAAAAAAGTGTAAAACGCCCGATATCAGATGGTTGGTAACTCTTTTACAAATCAAGTGATAAAAACGTTATTGACGACCAGATTAAGTTTTGGTTGGTCGTCAATAACTTTCATATCAGCTGATTTTTCAAAGATTATCCTTGGCATTCAGCAAAGTCATGGGGTGTTCCCGCTGTCTCTGCTTAAATTCTTCTTTTCAAATCGGTCATCTTTTGACAGATTGTTGGAAAATATCGAAAATATTATGTCAGGTGATTCCCCGCCGTGATATAAGATTCGTAGGGTGGAAGAGGGTTGAAATTGGTGTCATGTACTACTGTATAAGAACGCCTTTTTTAATCAAATTAAGCTTATCTTACACGAACTTGTATCTTTGATTACCGGGTCTTTACATACCTTTAATTAACGATATTATGGCACATATTTACAAAATTTACCCTTGCAAAAACGCAATAGCAAAGTCATAACTACTGTAAATTTGCATGTGATGGTTCGAATCTTGCAGGTCCCTTACACCTTCAAGATTTGAACCAAGACATGCAACGATAAACTGAAAATTAACAAGGATTACCTTTTTTTTATTACTGTAAAATTTGTAAACATGTGTCATTATATTGTGACTGGACTATAATAAAAAAAATCAAGGCAGAAGACGCAATATTGATACTATATCAAATGCTGGTTTTCAGCATTTATTCGTATAGATCTTGAATCAATCAAGTGTATTGGTGCATTCATAGCCCATCCCCCCTCAAAAAAACAAAACTGTACCAGTCCAAACGAACAGAAAACACTGAGGAAAAGGGACACATTGATGATAACACATTGATCATAATCAACAACCTCTTCTTTTCTCTCAATGTTTGCTCAAATTATTTCTACAATGGACGTCAAAACCAGACTTGTTAAGAGAAGGATACATCAGTCCTTTGCTCTTTATAACCAAATCAGTAAATTCATAACAATTGTAGGCCTATTGAAACAGTTATTTCTTCATTTCTCTTAGTGTTTTTCTGTTATTTCTACCAGTGATCTGGGCCCCGTTTTATCAACGAAATTACGCACATTATTTTCGTAGATTTGAACGGAAGTTCACATTTTTTGCGTAAACTTGTGCGTTTTACAAAACATGTTCGCAGCTAAGATTAGAATTTCCTAAGTGTTTTTCCGTAACTTTACGATCAAAAATAGTTGACGTAAATCTGTTCGTCACCACTGTCGATGCCTTTTACCGTTTAAAGCCTTGATAACCCCAAAATTACTGAAAATATCAAAATATCTATGAAAGAAAATGTTGAAATTGAACAAACCAAGGAAAATTCATGTGAATAGCAATGGATTTTGTGCTAACAATAGACTGGGTTTCAGGTTATGTTTTGATAAACCGTCAGTGTTGTCATAAAATATCGTAACTACGGCCTGATTAAAGCCGTAGCTACGAGATTTCATAACAGCTCCAACAAATTACTATTGTATGTCCGAAATAACGTCACGATTAACTGGATAAAATCGTTCCCTATTTCGCTGTACTTTCACTTTCTTTTTTGTTGCTATTTATAGAATACAACGTGAAAAAGTATTTTTCATGTATTTCCTATTCTAATGGAATGAATGTACGTTTAATATACGTTTAATCGCCAGAGTGTTCAGAACGATAATATTTAAGCATTTTTTATGCCACTAACAACGAGAAATAGGCCTACGAGAATTATCTCTATCTATGCAGAAAAATACACTTTGAATAGCTTACACGGCCGATATATATTAATATTTACGAGAAAGTAAACCGAGGTGAGAACAAAGTCGAATCTTTCCGAAGTGCGTTTCACGGAAATAACCGAGTGTCGTAAATACCCGATCATCGGCGATAATAACCGAAATCCATTATGGTTCCAGAACGTTAATAAATCCCAGAAAAGAGATCTGCCATAAGCTGGGATCGAACTTGGAAGTCTGACACATGGCAAACTGCACAATGGAGGAACAACTTTTATCCAGATCAGGCTGTTTATAAATAAGCAGTATGATCAAAATACATATTTTTTTCATTTACAGAGCTACAGATAAGTGTGTTTGTGGAGGGTGAAGGCACAAAATGATTGTAACTCTGTTCCAAACCATATGTTGTGGATACTGATTTGAATCGTCTTGATGAGTTGATTTCAATGAGTAATCACAAAAAGGGTTTGATGATACTGTACTTAATACTTTGTTTTGAAAAGTCTGCACCTCCTCATATCTCTGCATATATATCTATCACCTTTAGGAATGGTAGAATAACTAAGATTCCCACATTTTCATCATGTAATGTCTTCTTTATCACATTCCTTATTTGAAATATCATTCCTTGAATTCTCAGATGAGTCTTCACTACAATCCTCACTTGTTGCTAAAAATAGACTATCAACATCTTCACTATCACCCTTGCTTGTTTCTAAAAATATATTGTGGCCATCTTGAAAATCAATTGCTGTTACATCTGACAACTCTCCTCTTGCCAGCTTCTTTCGTAAATTTTTCCTCTCCTCTTTTGCCATGAATTCTTCAAGTGTAGCTGTGGAATAAAGAATATTGTCTCTTTTCATCAAAGACCTCATAACTGCAGCTTGTTTTAAGCTACAGTTACGAGGTTTTTGTTGAAAATCAGCAATATAAAGCTTTATTTCAAGTATTAAGTACATTTAAACTGTTATGCATTTTCTACCGTTTTCCCAACCACCCCCTAGCTTTTTTTACATCCTTAAGAAAGACTGTCTCAGAAAACATTGGGAAAAGGGAAGAAAAAAGTAATTAAAAATATTTTTGTTCTTTTCCCTGAATATTTTCTGTGCTACAGTATACATATTTTCTTCACCATATTAACACTCATCTGTAACAGCTTTCATAATAGATATTTTTGTTATATAGGAAAGTCTAAAAACTGAGCAGAAAATGCTTAGAATAAGCTATAGTGTCAGACAGTCATAGAGTTAATGGTCCTTATTATCTAATCTTCGTTTACTGTGGGTTTTGTGATTCACAAATTTCGTCTTTCAGAATGAAAATAACATTTCCATTGCATGTGTTTCTAATAAACGCCTGTTCAAAAACTAGAACTGTTGCAAAGCTGTCAAATACCCCCCACTAGCGCGTTATCACTGAAAAATTGCCAAAGGTCAATTGGTTCTTGACTTAGAGCACCGAAACGGATTTTAAACTAAGTCCAATTGTGACCTTGACCTTTGCCCTTCATGACCAAAAAACAATATAGCACCTCCTCAGGTCAAGGGCAACAACTGTGTAAAGTTTCATGGTCCTAGGTGAATTGGTTCTTGACTTAGGGCACAGAAACGGATTTTAAACAAAGTTCAATTTATTTATTTATTTACGTCTCATCTTTGATTTACAATACAAACACATACATATGTGATTGTGACCTTGACCGTTGACCTTCATTACCCAAGAACAATAGGGCACCCCCTTGGGTCATGGGTTTTGTTTGGTTTATTGGGGTTTTTACGCCGTTTTCAACTACAAAGGTCATATTGCGGCGGCTGGAGCACCTAACCATGGTTTCCTGTTGTTTCTCATACCACTAACCACAACACCCTTACCGAGCCTCCAGCTGCTCCCCCACATAGGTTCACGATATCAAACCATTGATGGGTGACATTTTTAACAGTAAGGGTATTTGCCGCGACCAGGTATCAAACCCGGGACCTCTGGAATCCTTAGGTCATGGGCAACAGCTGTGTAAAGTTGCATGATCTAAGGTCAAACAGTTCTCGAGTTAGAGCACAGAAGCGAAATAGTCTATGGGTGGATGGATGGATGGACGAAGGGGAGGGGTATAACAACAAAATTTCAAATTGGTCAGAAAAGAAAGCTGTTGTCTATAGACAAGTTTATTGTGTACTTGATAAATAATCAAGACAGATTATGATTGGCAAAAGAAAGAAAAAAGTTATAAACTTTTTTCTGCTTTAGAATTTTCTTTCCAGTCTTCCTCTGACGAAACCCCACATATTGATGTCTTTTGATGCCCCAGGAGATAAAGGCTAGATAAATCATTGTGGAAAATAAAGAAAACGTTTGTGACAAGCAATTGCTTCATTTTCACATCTTGTTTCTACCAAAAAAGACCAAAATAATTCCAAATTTTATTCACTTGAAATTTTCATCTACAGAATCATTGAATTGTGGGGCTCTGTGGTCTAGTGGTAGGATGAGGGCTATGGGATTGATAGGTCCTGGGTTCGAATCCCACCGGTGCCACAGGAATTTTTCTTAGCAAAAAAATTTACCCCTAGTTGCTCCTCTTCACCCAGGTGTATAAATGGGTACACGGGAGAGTTGAAAGCCAAAGTGCTGTGGCTGCCAGAGGCACCGACTGCAAATAGCCGACTTGAAACTCAATGACGGTGGAGTCAAGTGTGAATATGGACCTAGTTTGCCCCTTTGCTTTACTTTTTAATGAATTTGGATCTTCCTAAAGCTTTGCCATTAGGTAATGGGTTTAACTTAAAGGGGCCCAAGCTAGGTTTTTATGCTTCCGAACTGTTCGGGAACTCATATTTGTGCATGGAAAAACAATTTGCAATGCATAAAAACCTCAATCACGGCCAATAACCATCTTTCCTTTGCTATAGATCAATCCTTTACAAGTGTGTATAGACATTCTACTTTTACTTCAAAACAAGACAAGGTCAAGGTCAACGAGACACACCTTCGTGGTATTAACACACCGTACAACTGGCTGTGTCGATGACTGTGACCTTATTTGCGAGGGATACATGGAAAGGTTTATTTTGTACAAGCACTGAACATTTATACCCGTAATTATCAACTATAGAATACCAAAGACCCTTTCGTTTATTTTTAAAAGAAAATTCAATTGACCTACCATGCACATGACATCAGATGCCGAATCTGTCTTTGCTGACTTTCGACGCAGCCTGTTGTACGGTGTGTTGAATCTCGCTGAGCACAGATGACATACCTCTGACATATTGATTTTTGAAGGTTGGGCATATGAAACCGTTACAAAACAAAAACAAGGATAATATGAACCAACCCGCACGTTATTGATTGACTTGGATTTTAATACTAAATAAAGCTTGATGAGTGCTAGCAATGGACATAAAGTGATCTGACCCTTCTGGTTGGTAATTTTATACGTTATTTCTGGTTTGTAATTATTGTGCCATTTGCATTTTCGGCAGCCTAGCTGGTCCCCCTTTAATATATACATCAAAATCAGGTGCTGTTTAGGAAGGGTAAAAATATTCTTACATCCTCTTTTTGAAGACATGATTGAAGCTCTTTTCACAGGTTTAGTTTGAGTTTTCATCATTTCTTCCAATGTAATTGAGCCATCATCTACAAATGAAGATATAACATTATGTGAACAAAAATCTGCAACAAGAGCTGTCGGAAGACAGCAAAACCTGACTATAAAGTGCTGGATAATGAAAAAGTCTGAAAAGGGTAAAAATTCTAGAAAATCAAATGTCAGAGTAATGAATCTTTGTCAAGAGGCTGGTATTATGGTCACAATAGCACACAAAAAAGTTGTAGAGCAATTGCATGAGTAGAAACAGAGATATAACACTTGCAACAAAGCGCTCCGCCCATGCTAATGCAGATGCCAGGGTGACTTACATAGCCCGCCTATTCTACAAATAGCCATGCGAAAAAGAAGCCTTGTGATATTTCAGACCAGCATGGAATCTGATCAGCCTGCACATGCACACAGTCTGATAAAGAGCCATGCTGTTCTCCAAAACTTTCTCAAAGGCCAGTAGCAAGCGAGTAAGGGAGCATCTTTCAGAGCAACAGATAAGAGGGGTTGAAGACATTCTCAATTTTTTACTTCAAATCAAAACCCTATGTTGTGGGTAATCATTTTGGATCTTCTTAAATCATCACGAGATATTGTAGTTTACATCATCTTTGTATTTATTCAGACTAAATATAGGATACAAGAGCTTCGCAAAGCGGCGCATATACGCCCGAGAGGGGCTTGTCAGTAAAATTGGCCATTTTTTTCGATTCAAGGGCAGTTAATTCAAACATGGAAAGTTATCAAAAGTTTTTGTTTCCACAACAAGACACCATAGAGATTCATTGTGGCTAGTTTGATTAAATTCTGGTTGAAACAATAGGAGTTGCACACAGCAGAAAATGGACATTTTTGAGAAAATGGGCATTTTTTCTTAAATTCAAGGGCAGATAATTCAAGAACGAAAACAGTTATCTAAATTCCGTAAGCGGTGTGCACAACTAGACACCATGGAGATTCATTGTGGCAAGTTTGACCAAATTCTGATCAAAACTGTAGGAGGAGTTGCGCACACAAGAAAATGGGCATTTTTTTAATTCAAGGGCAGATAATTCAAGAACGAAAAGAGTTAATTAAATTCCGTAAGCGGGATGCACAACTAGACACCATGGAGATTCATTGTGGCAAGTTTGATCAAATTCCGATCAAAACTGTAGGAGGAGTTGCGCACACAAGAAATTGCTAACGGACGGACGGACAGACAGACAGATGGACGGACAGACAGACGGACGGACAGACGGATGGACAGACAGACAGACGAGCGGGGCCATAACATAATACGACCCTTCGGGCGTATTAAAATGAAGGGTGGTCACATGGCACATGTTTTGTGCTGCACCAAATGCTGTCTGTCCATATGTCACCTTAATCCTTTACCAAAAAAGACCTGTATTTGACATCCCTAATAGAACAAATTTGGGAAAACATTGAGGCAAAAGAAGAGATTGCTGTGTCATTTTTCATTGTTTTAATCTTCTCAAATTGTAACTTTTATCATACATTTTGTCGTCTGCATAAGCTTTTAAATTGGAACATCCAAAATTTTGCCTTTTGGGAAAGGGTTAACCATTTTTCAAATAACAAACAAGAGCCGTCACAGACGGATTATGCTCCCCGAACTAGAACTGTCGCAAAGCGGACGAATACCCCCCACTAAAGCCTTGTCACTGAAAAAGTGCTATCGGTCAAAAGGTTCTTGACTTAGAGCATGGAAACGGATTTTAAACAAAGTCCAACTGTGACCTTGACCTTTGACCTTGGTGACCCCCAAAACGATAGGGCACCTCCTTGGGTCATGGCCAACAACTGTGTAAAGTTTCATGATCCTAGGTCAAACGGTTCTTGAGTTAGAACACAGAAACGAAATTGTAAATTTTGACTACTTCCAGTAATATTGACTACTTCCCCCCCCCCCATTAAAAAGTTCAAAGTGGCATAACTCTAAAACTAATCACTGGATCAAGATGAAAATTGCAGGTGCACAACTTCATATGATAGGAAACATCCTGGTAAAATTTCAGAAAAATTGGTCAAAAACTGTGGGAGGAGAAGAGGACACAAGATTATGTCCACGGACGGACGGACAGACGGACAGACGGACGGACGGACGGACAGACGGACAACCTGATTCCAGTATTGTCACAAAATAAAAACTATCATACATTAAGCCCCCTTTTCCCATGACAGCTTTTTTGTACACACATTATTTATAGAATATGGTCTAGAACATCCTATTTATTACATGAGCACAAAATTTCATTACATTCTGCCCATTAGATGAAGAGAAATAAGAGAAAAACTAATTTTTACACTAAGGCCCCTTTTTCCATGACGCAGCCTTAAATTTACAAACGGAAAAAAAGGTCTCTAGGTATTGACCCTGGGAGTTCACATGTGAAGTTTCATTGAATTTGGTCCAAGGGTTGTTGAGATATGGCTGTGGACGGACGGACGGACACACGGACGGACGGACGGACAGCGTGGCGACTTTATGCTCCCCCGAAATTTTTTCGGGGAGCATAAAAAATTAAATTTGAAAGCTGCTGCAGATGACAAATTGAAAGTTAACAAGAATAGGATTCTTGTAAAATATAGCACAGAAAATATTGAGACAAAAGCATAAAATGCTGATTATCAGCATATTCTTCTTATGCTTCAGAGTTTTCCCGAGCCTTTTCTATTACGGACATCACAGCCAGGTCTTGTTTGGGAAAGGGTTAACTTTTCAATGGCAAAAGATGAAAGATACCTGTATCAAGTTCAGTAGTTTTTAATTCATCTAATATTTCTTTGGCCATTGAACTCCTGTGAATAAAATATATCAACTTTCAAGGTCACTAAGATCAAAGGTCATGGTCCAAAATGAAAGGTCTTAGTGGGAAGTATACATATGTGAACTATCAAGGCTGTATTTCTAATAATGATTGAGATATACACCACATTATTTTTTAGAAAATGTAATGCGATGCTGACACTAGGGCTGTGACATTACCTCTACAGACATAAAGCCCCAGCTGGCTAAAAAGTACAAAAAACTTTAAAAGACATGACTTTTAAAAAAAAATAGCTTTCCTTAATATACATGTACATAAATGTATTTGTCTTGTTTCTGCTCCAAGTTCTTTTTAAATGGTTTATTTATCAATCAACCCATTACCAAACAGCAAAATTTTAAATTTGCCTAAATTCAAAGATGTTTTAGATGACCATTTCATTTAAATGAATTTCTATATTTTTTGGTCTTTTTGGGTAGAAAATATTGTGGAAAACAAAGAAATTGCAAGAGCCATTCGAAACTACTCAAATCCTATTGTTTCTCTCCAAAGTAATACAGTGTCCGCCATGGACAAATTTTGCCCAAATTCTTCAGCATGCATAACAATGGAAGCAAACCACACAACTGTTTAAGGCTACACCAGAAAAATATTTGAAACAAACAATGTTCAAAAGTCAATTATATCCTCTTAAATGTGATAGAGTTTTATGTGATTTGCCGATTATTTCTAATATATTTCACTTGGATGATAACATTTGAACGAAGGTTTAAACTCGAAGCTTGGTGCAAACAGCCTTGAGCGTATCGATTGAGCAAGAGCCAGAGAAAGGCCAGCCTAGAGCCATTTGTAACATAGTAACATGTACAAATGTATTGAATACTTACATTAACATACTGTCTATGTACTTCTTCTGTACTGCCTTATAGATAGGGTGAAGGAGGCCTGAAATAAACCGAGACTAAATATGGTCACATGTAGGTTAACCTTTTCTCAAACAAGCTCAAGATTTGTTGTCACTGGTAATGGAGGCTTTGGAAAATGTACTTTTTCTGTATCAACCTATGGATACGGTGAACAAAACCTGAAACATTAAAGCAGCAGTAAATCGCAAGATTCATTAACAAAATCTTCTAATCACAGCCTATTCAAGTTGTAATTACAATGTAAACCAGCTTAATCAGCAAGCATAATCCAAACAAGCTCTGGTGTCCTCTGTAAAGGAAGAGTTTGAATGCAAAGCATTCAGACAAAAAAGCAAAATGCTTACACACAATAAGCATTTTCTCCTTTTGCCTAAATACTTCCTTTGCTACACACACAAATTTTGTCGTTTGCAACTCACTCTATTCATTTCGGACTGATCTACAATTCTGTTGTTTGAGATTTGGTCAATATGCTTTGACAAAAATTGTATGTGGTACATATCATGCTTACTAATTCAGATATATCAAGGACAACAAGATGTGTTTGTGAAACACAAATGCCCCTGAAAAGGCCAATATTAGTTTTCACAATAAATTGGAGACTGACAGACAGACAGACAGACAGACAGACATACAGATAGACAGACAAAGGTAAAACAATATGACCCTGTACGATCTGGGGCATAAAAATCTTTGATTCAAACATAGATCTATTTCTTTTACACTGATTGGGATGAAGCTACTCTGAATATCAGTATTTTCTTCTATTGCTTCAATATTTTCCCATTGCCTTTTCTATTGAGATGTCAGCACCAGAGCTCGTTTTCAAGAGCATTAACCAGAGCAAAAGATAACAGGTGGTTAACACATTCTAATCTTTTTCATTTCAAATCAAAACCCTATGTTGTGGGTACTCATTTGAATCGTCTCGATGAGACGATTCAAATGAGTATCCACAATGCAGGGTTTAATGAACAGTAAACAAAATATTGCATTTTGAAAATCTTTTACTCACTCTTTTCTGTGGCTTTGGGATTATCAACAAGGGCGGATCCAGGATTTTTTCCGGGGGAGGGGGGGGTTTCCACGCTCAAATTATGGCTTAAAATGTAATAAATATGTAACATAACACTAAATTTATTTAGTCAAAATTTAATTTTTGGCCAATGCCGGGTGTGTGTGTGTGTGTGTGTGTGGGGGGGGGGGGGGGGGTCAGGAACCCCAAATCCCCCTCTAGATCCGCCCAAGTTTGTCTACTTACTGTGATCATATATCCACTTTACATCACTCGCAAGTTCTGTTTTGATTAGACACAAGGGTAGTGCTGTCAAAAAATAAGTGACAGATAACATGGTGGATAATCACAAGACATGATGCAACAATGTCAGAAAATCTTCAATAATTTTGTTAATATGCAGTGGCGGATCCAGAGGGGGTTCGGGGGGTTCAAACGAACCCCCTTCTGAAGCCTAATTATTTCATTTTCATGCAGAAATTCAGTCAAAATTGTATATCAATAGGAAAACGAACCCCCCTAATTGTAAATTCGAACCCCCCTTTCAGAAATCCTGGATCCCCCACTGATATGGGACTGATTTGAATTCGGTTTGAAGCAGAGAAGGTAGACAGGTGTCACGCATCAGATGAACGTGTTGCATTTTTGAAAAAAAAAAAACTGATAAAAAACTAATTGAAGATAAACCAAAACTTTGGTTTATCTTCAACATTTTTTTTTATCAGTTAATTTTTCAAAAATCCAACACATACAGCTTATTCCTGACATTTTCCCAACTTCTCTGCTTCAAACAGAATTCAAATTGGTCAAGTTTTGACAAAAATATTGATGATTTTCTGAAATTCTGAGTCACGTGATTAACCATCGTGAATAAAGGAGGTGTTTGTAACATCTATTCTGGACAGTGCCCAGTCTGTTCTCTTCCTTTTGACTTTGGAATAAATGAGAACAGTCTAAATTTGAGCCGGGATCTATAAAAATGTCCCTAAAGGCTTTTGAGCCCAATATGGTTCCAGATCAGCCTGCATATACATGCAGTCTGATCATGACCCATGTTGGTCTCCAATAGCTTCTTCGTGACCTGCAGACACTGTAGGACAGCAGCATGGATCCCGGCTAGACTGCATTTAGGTACAGGCAGATCTTGAAATACAGCTGTCTCATATGCTATAAGGAATGTTTTTCCAGATCCTGGCTCATTTACATTTTCATCACAATTGCCAAACCAAGAGTATATTTCAAATGAAATGCAGACCGACAGGGCAAAAATTAAATGCATCAGATATTTCCCTGTATTGGATTAGAAAATGGACTGCTGCCATTTGAGAGACAATGCAGATGACAAAATCAATTCGTTCTTGTCATATTTTTCAAGCCTTTCTTTATAAGGGATGCTAACAAGAGTTGTCCGCGGAAAACGTAGCTCACCTATACGAGAGCTTGTCCAAATAAATGGGTAAAGGTCAAAGGTCAAGGTCATTGTCTCAAGGTTAAGCTTATGGCATAAGGTATCAATATGTGAATTATCAAGGCTCTATCTGTAATAGTGTAAGAGATACAGCCCAGGTTAAAGTTTTTTAAAAGTAGGTCAAACTCCAAGGTCAAGGTACTTGGTCAAAGGTCATGGTCCCAAATTAAATGTCTTGGCATGAAGTATCCATGTGTGAAATATCAAGACTGAACTTCTAATAGTGTCCAAGATATAGACCAGGTTAAAGTTTTTCAAGTGAAGACGCGACTCCGATGCGACGCGACTCGACACTAGGGCTGTGACATTAGTTCCACTGACTTAAAGTCCCAACTCGCTAAAAAGTGTTTGTTTTGCAGAGAAATATCATAACATCTAACTAAAAGGGACCATATGGAAAGCCAATAATACCAAATTTGGAGAAATGGTTCGGACTCATTAGAGGTCAACCTGATGTCAAACCTTCTACATTAAAAAAACATATTAGAATGAAAAGTTTTGATCCTAATTAGGTTGCGCAGACTGAGCACACTGACTTGGTTATACTTTCCACACTTCCATTAAGGTCCCATTGGTCACACAGTCTTTTGGATGAGACTCTAAACAGAGGTTCTGTCTCCATATGACCTTAGCTGTTGAGTGGGACGTAAAACTTCATACAATCCAACCCATTGGTCACAAATAAAATGGTGTTAAAGAGCTACAGATAAGAGGGGGTGACGAATTTTCAAACTGCAATAATTCTTTTATTTTTCTTCAAATCCTATGTTGTGGGTACTCATTTGTATCGTCTTGTCGAGAAGATTCAAATGAGTACCCACAACATAGGGTTTGGAATTGAAATAACAAAATTAGAATGTCTTTACCCCCACTTATCTGTAGCCCTGGTGTTACCTTCTGCTTTATTATATTGTGGTTTTCCAGGGTTTGTCTTGATATCTAATAGTTCATCTATCACCTGAAAATTTAGCATAAATAAGCCTTTATCAGACAACAAAATTTTAGAATGGTCCAAATTCAAACAAGATGTGCCTGTGAAACACAAATGCCCCCGACCAAGATCAATGTTTAAGTTTTCGAACAGACAGACAGATGGGCAGACAGACACCAGTAAAACAATATGCCCCCAATCTTTTGATACAAGGGCATAAACATTTTGCAGACAATTAAAAGTCAATAAAATTACACATTATTTGGTCTTAACAGGTAGAAAATATTGTGGTTATTGAAGAAATAGCTTGTCCCAAGCAATTTCTTCATTTTCCACAATGTTTTCGAAAGGTTTTATCTTGTAGGGCGTCAAGAAGGGTCCATGCATGGAAATGGATTAAAAATGTTTGGGTAATCCTTTACACTTTCCCAAAGAACAAAATTTTTGGTTGGCCCAAATTCAAAGCTACTGCAGACGTCAAAATGAATCTTGATAAATATGGAATTACTTAATATCATTTTTACCCGTTCCAATGCAGGGACTCCTTTTGACTTTCACACTGGAATTGGGTTTAGAAAACCTTGTCCTTAAAAGTTTATGGTTACGCATGGATTTACTATTACATGAGTTTCTCATAATTACTGTTGTCTGCCACTCTTTTCAAATTGGACTACCAAAAATATTGTAGTTTCAGAAGGGGTTAGTGTTTCACATTTACTGTACATGCGACTCACACACCAATTTTCATACCTCAACCCAACCAATGGTCGAATAGATTGCAAAAATATACTTTATATGTGACCCTTCATGCTAAAATGATCTTATGGGAAATATGAAAAGTATCAATCCTACTCAATCTGCATAGTCTGCACAGACATACCAGGGCTGTTGAGACAATTTAAATGAGTACCTACAACATAGGGTGCGGATTTGAAATTACAAATTAACTTTTTCCCAAAACAATACCTGGTTTGACATCCCTAATGGAAAAGGCTTGGGAAAACATTGAGGCAAAAGAAGAAATTGCTGATGATTAGCAATTTCTCCTTTTGCCTCAATATTTTCTGTGCTACATTTTACACGAAATCCATTCTTATTTACAGCTATTTTGCAATCTGTAGCAGCTTTAGAATTAATAAAGTATAAAATTTTCATGTTTGGGAAAGAGTTAAGAATGCCTTCACCACCTCTTATCTGTTGTCCTGTGTATAATATATACGGAATATAACATGAGTGGATTTTCCGGCGCCTTGTATTTGTTTCGTGAGCGTAGGAATGGTGGAGTGAGATGTGAAATGTGAAACGCGCCGGAAAATCCATCCATGTGATATTCCATCTATTATATACCGAATTTTTTTATTTGAAGAAATAAGTGATTTTTTGACAAATACAGAGCTTTTTAATAACAGCATGACGTTTCTTACGCCACAACGTAGCATTTTCACTAATAGCGGGAAAATTGCATGTGCGTGACGTCAACACAACAACTTGCCATATATGGGAGCATATCACACTCGTATGTGATACGGATTTTTTTTGTGTGTCTGATTTCTCTACCCTGAAATTTGATGGGTGTATAATAAATACTATATATCTTACCGTAGGGTCCTCTCTGCCACTCCCAATCAAAAACAATATACCCATCATATTGCGTATTTGATGTGTCAAAAATCTATCTCCGGACAAGGTTAATAAACAAACTCTTGGATCCTCTTCGCATGGCGTGATTGCTGCAGATTTTATGGTACATGTATAGCTATTTTTCAGCTGCATTGTTGATAGATTACGAAAGTCGTGTGTGCCTTCAAATTTCTTACATGCTTCAGTCATAGCCTGAAGAAATAACACAATTATTATAGATGACAAAAAAGTTATACTTTTGAGCTGGAATCTGGAAAAAGGTCCCTTAAAGCATTTTAGA
Organism: Fragum sueziense; assembly: GCA_963680895.1. Lineage (NCBI taxonomy): Eukaryota > Metazoa > Mollusca > Bivalvia > Cardiida > Cardiidae > Fragum > Fragum sueziense. The sequence goes on along the minus strand of OY804599.1, from coordinate 17,470,193 downwards.
AAACTGAATATCCAGACTAGTCTGTGTTCCAATACAGCCATACCTGTCAACTTTTGGAAATTTCAAAGAGTGAGATTGCGCGCGACGACCTTTAAATGAGGAGTTTTCGCGGGTATTTTTCGCGCGGAGTGATTTAACCTCAACTTTTAGGAGTCAGATTTTTTTGCAGTGTTTCTTCAACTTGAGTCTTTAAACAAAGACAGTAGCTTGTTATCTAGGTCTTATATTTATCATTTTATTTCTTTACAAAAGCATAATAGTTAAATAGCAAAGTTCATAAAGGATAATTATTGTAGGAAACAAGACATCCTTTGTTCCAAACAATTCTCACCAACCAATTTGTTCACACTTTATCTCTAACTTTCTGTTATTCTTTTTTTTTTTTTTTTTTTTTTTTTTTTTAATTCTTCTGTAACCTGTTCACAGTGTAGCAATTGCCAAGTTCCTTCCCTTTTTTCAAAAAAAAAAAAATTCTTTTAGTCTGGTAAATGATGCAAAATAATGCCTGTGCAACCATATCGCGGTTATTTTGCGTATAAGAAAACCATTGGAAGTGCAATATAGATTAATATAAGGTAGGCTAAACCACAAAACATAATGGGGCGAAACAACCTACGAGTGCGAAATACCGATTTTCTGGAATGTGCAGAATCTTATCGAAGCGGTGGCCCACGATCGATCCGATATTCTCAGTGTAGGCTGTTATACTAGTTGATCATCATCCATTAAATCTTGTTAAATTGTAAAATTGCGAAGATAAACTCGATAATCAAAGTTTGTTTACAATTGAATGGGCAAGCACTAATTGTCATCGACAGATTATCGGAAAACTGCTCCCTCGATAACATATCGCGCATTTTGATTGGTTGTCTTGTCGATATTAGCCACGCCTTACACTTACCTCATTTGTAATAAGTCGATACCCGAGATCGTCGAGTTAACGCATCGGCGCGTTTTGATTGTCAATCAAGGAAGATGACAATTTAAACAAGATAATCGCTAATTGAGCGAGTAAGGGTGCAATTTCACAATGATAAACAATAAAGGCAGACGGAAATTGCAAGCGTGTGATTGCTGGAAAATCGTGTTTTTTAGCGATTTTAGACCATTCGTGCGTGTGATGAACTCCTGCACTTGAAATCGTGTTAGTCACGATTTATTCGTGAAAGTTGACAGGTATGAATACAGCCCAACATGGATCCATGATGCTATTTTTAAGTTACTACAGATCAAGAAGAAGCTATTAGAGAACACAATGGATCCTGATCAGACTGTGTGTGACAAGCAATTTCTTGATCAGACTGTGTGTGACAAGCAATTTCTTCATTTCCAACTTTGTTTTCTACCTAATAAACCCCTAAAATATCATGCACTTGAAAATGTTGTCTTAACCCATTACCATACAGTGACTCTTTTTGACTCCCTTTAAGTTGATGGCTTTGGAAAACGTTGTGGAAAATGAAGAAATTGTTTGTGACAAGCAATTTCTTCATTTCCCACAATATTTTCCATGCAAAATGATTAAAAATGTACTTTTTCATTCATTTCAAGTTGTCGTCTGCAAAATCTTTGAATTTGGAACAGTCTAAAATTTTGTCGTTTGGTAATGGGATAAACATCTTTGAATTTATACAAGTCAAAAATTTTATTGTTTGGCAATGGGTTGATCTCTCCATTTTTCCATTCTCCAACTATTATTAAAATGTTTTCATAAGCATTTTTGTTGGGAGGCGTCAAAAAGCAACACTGTTGGAAATGGCTTAACATGTAAATCTTTAACCCTTTCCCACACAAGACCTGGTTTTGACATCCCTAACAGAAAAGGCTAAGGAAAACATTGAAACAAAAGAAGAAACTGCTGATAACCAGCAGTTTCTCCTTTTGTCTCAATATCTTTCTGTGCTATATTGTACACAAATCCCTTCCTTTTTAACATAGATTTTGTTGTCTAGAGCAGCTTTTAAATAGGACCACCCTAAAATTTTGTCGTTTGGGAAATATAGACTTATAATTTTATGACTAAAATGCTAACTTTATCTCCAGCATTTCCTTTGAATTTGAACTTGTTCAAAATTTAGTTCACATTGAAAAGATAAATGCAAGTTGTAATATACAATACCTTTAAATCTAGGCCTTCTTTTCTAAACCAATATTTGTACATTTTTCCTCGGTTCAATTTCCTGCAATATATACAAACATTCCTTCTATAAGGAATAACCAATCAAACATGGTATAGAATAAATACCGTAATTACTCTAATAGATGCCCGGGCATTTAATAGAAACACTGTCAATGGAAAAGTAGGGAGTGGGCGTTTATTAGAGGTATTCTAATTTTGTTAGTCAAAATTTGCAAACCAATTGTCAATTCATGGACTCGCAGTTCAGCAAGTTGAAATTTGGCAAAGTTTTGTAAGAAGGACTGCAAAATATGATTTTTCGAAGAAATTCCTTCATTGCCAACAGATTTAGGGCTGGGATCCTCTTTTTCATTGCTTTTGGAAATGATCTTTGGTTATGACTTACATTATTTTCATCCGGAATCAGGGGATGGGCGTTTATTAGAATAACCCCTTTTGGCTAAGATTGTGAATGAAACAAGCAGATTTTCAGCCAAGATTTGGGGGATGGGCTTTTATTAGAATATGGGCATTTATTAGAATAATTACGGTACCTTGACAAAATCCAAGAATTTACAAACATATAAAAACAAGATTTGTTTGAAGACAACATAGCTCACATTAATGATTTATTGTAACAAAAATATATCAAACTCCAAAGTCAAAATCATTAGGTCAAATGTCATAGTCCAGAATAAAAGGTCCTGGCATTACAAAGTAAAGGCTTTGGAAAATGCTATGGAAAATTAAGAATTTCTTCATTTTACACAATATTTTCTTAAAGACCAAAAATGTAAAATTACATTAAGTTGAAACTGTTGTCTGCAACTTCTTTAGATTGATTTTAGGTAAACAAACCAGACCTTGGACTAAAGTCCTCAGGAACAAATGACCAGCCTAATACCTTTATACCGTCCGGTAGTAGGAACCTATTGATTCTTCTTATTACACCGTTGAACCATCTTAAATCTCTACAATCTGAAAAATCAAATGAAAATAAACAAATAATCCACTCCTATATATTGAAGCTTTCTGGCACCCTTATAGATTAAGGCTTTGGAAAACATTGTGGAAAATGAAGAAATTGCTAGTGACAAGCAATTTCTTCATTTTTTACCATGTTTTCTACCCAGAAAGACAAAAAAGTCTAAAATTTAATTCACTTTAAATTGTTGAATGGAACATCTTTAAATTTGTACCTGTCTAAAAGTTTGTCGTCTTGTAATAGGTTAAATGTTCTACACTGAATATGGAAACAGAGCCTACCATAATGGCAATTGAAACTAGCATGATTCCAGTTTCTCAGCCTGTATATACACACAATCTAATCAGGCGTGGTATTCACAATCTAGTCTAATTCCAAGTTTACCTTTTAAAACTAGAACTGTCGCAAAGCTGACAAATACCCCCCACTAGCGCCTTGTCACTGAAAAAAGTGCTATAGGTCAAAAGGTTCTTTAGTTTGAGCACGGAAACGGATGTTAAACAAAGTCCAATTGTGACCTTGACCTTGGACCTTCATGACCCAATAACTATAGGGCACCTCCTTGGGTCATGGGCAACAACTGTGTAAAGTTTCATGATCCTAGGTCAACCGGTTCATGACTTAGAGCACAGAAACGGATTTTGAACAAAGTCCGATTGTGACCTTGACCTTTGACCTTCATGACCCAAAAACAATAGGGCACCTTCTTGGGTCATGGGCAACAACTGTGTAAAGTTTCATGATCCTAGGTCAACCGGTTCATGACTTAGAGCAGGGAAACGGATTTTGAACAAAGTCCGATTGTGACCTTGACCTTTGACCTTTGTGACCCAAAAACAATAGGGCACCTCCTTGGGTCATGGGCAACAACTGTGTAAAGTTTCATGATCCTAGGTCAACCGGTTCATGACTTAGAGCACGGAAACGGATTTTGAACAAAGTCTGATTGTGACCTTGACCTTTGACCTTCGTGACCCAAAAATAATAGGGCACCTCCTTGGGTCATGGGCAACAACTGTGTAAAGTTTCATGATCCTAGGTCAACCGGTTCATGACTTAGAGCACGGAAACGGATTTTGAACAAAGTCCGATTGTGACCTTGACCTTTGTGACCCAAAAACAATAGGGCATCTCCTTGGGTCATGGGCAACAACTGAGTAAAGTTTCATGATCCTAGGTCAACCGGTTCATGACTTAGAACACGGAAATGGATTTTGAACAAAGTCCGATTGTGACCTTGATCTTTGACCTTCGTGACCCCAAAACAATAGGGCACCTCCTTGGGTCATGGGCAACAACTGTGTAAAGTTTCATGATCCTAGGTCAACCGGTTCATGACTTAGAGCACGGAAACGAAAAAGTCTACGGACAGACGGATGGACGGACGGACGGACGGACGGACGGACAGACAGACATGGTGAAACCAATATACCCCCTCTACTTCGTAGGTGGGGGGTATAATTACATAACAATCCATCCAATTGGCCAAGATAAAGAGAAAGAAGTCTTGTCCAGATGGCTTGTAATGCAATTTGGATTTAGACAATAAATTTGGAAGTGTTAGTGAATACAGCCCTGGGACTCATGCTGTTCTCCTACAGCTTTTCTGTGGACTGTGGCAACTACGAGATGGCGATAACCATAGCAATCATTGAAAATGATCATACATGTTCATGTTGAAAAAAATACCAATTTTGAACAAAAGGCCATAATTCAGTCAAATATCAATGAACCCTTACCAAATTGTATTATGCACATATTTGATAGGTACCCAATCTACATGTGCAGTTTGAATGAAATCTGTCTATTAGTTACTAAGAAATTGAGCAGACAAGAAAATTTAGTAAAGGGCCATAACGAAAAGCTACAGACGGACAAACCAACAGACCAACAAGCTGACTCCTATACTCAAAATAGTATTTTGGGGGTATAATAACCCTGATCTGACTGCCATTTTGTGTAGACTGATCTGCTTAAATGTCATTAGGGTGCTTTTTTCTACATCCATTAGTTATCTGATAGTATAAAGAGATACTCTTTGAACTAAAACTGGCAAAATATCAGTCTGGGTTGAAAGGGCTTAGGCTTGTGGCAACATCAGAACATTGTTTGCAATTGAATCTAGAAAATATGGCAACGGGTGTTTTGAACATCTTTCTCCATAACTAAAAGTCCAAATGACGTCAGAAAAGCTGGCGTAAATTTGAGCCATTGTAACAGTACATTAGTCATTAGGTTTAGAGAAGTTCTGTTCAATGACTGTTGCAGTTGACAAATGATTTTTTGATAAACTATTACAACAAGAGCTTCGCAGAGCGGCGCATATACGCCCGAGAGGGTAGGAGGAGTAGCGCACACAAGAAAATGGGCATTTTTTTAATTCAAGGGCAGATAATTCAAGAACGAAAAGAGTTATCTGAATTCCGTAAGCGAGGTGCACAACTAGACACCATGGAGATTCATTGTGGCAAGTTTGATCAAATTCCGATCAAAACTGAAGGAGGAGTTGCGCACACAAGAAATTGCTAACGGACGGACGGACGGACAGACAGACGAGCGGGGCCATAACATAATACGACCCTTTGGGCGTATAATAATAATAAAAAGGTTTATGTACAATAAAAGAACAGAAATATTAAAGCAAAATGAGAACATGATGTGTTTGTGAAATGCCAATGCCCTGGACAGACAGACAGAAAGATGGACACAAGTAAAACAATATGCCCCTAATCTTTCAATATGGGGCATAAAAAGCTACTTATAAGTATTTTCTCCTTCAACCTAAAAGATTTACCAAGCCTACAGTACAGCTCGCATGTTTTTTGCCTATTTTCACACATCACCATGATTCGATTTCTGGTGGATTCGGGTGGAAAAACGTGTTTGCTGCGATGAGCATGTTTTTCCATGAAAAGACGCAGAATTACCATGATGTACCACTACATGTTTTTCCACACGACCACCGCAAGTCGCGGTGATTTGCGTGGACAGGCTTAGACAATGATTTGCAGTGATGCATGAAAATTAAAGGTGGAAAAATGCATTGGTTGCATTGGAAAATCACCACGATTTTCCACCCGAAATTTTGTTCGTCCACAGGGGGCGAGTGTTTTAGGCAAAAAACATGTGAGCTGTACTGTATTCTATAGGGGACATTAACAAGAGGCCCAAGAGGGCCTGTATCGCTCCACTGGCTAAAGTAAAAGAATAACCTCATGATTTCTTGTAAGCCTCGCACTGCCAATTTTTGAAAAGGGTCACCCAAGGAATATTTCTGCCAAGTTTGATCTGAATTGGCCCATTGGTTTATTTCTAAAGAATTATTTCATGGTTTGTCCAATTCTGATAGCCCTGCCCTGCCACACCCACAGTTATAGACCAATCAGCTTCAAAACACTGTAAACCACCCAAGGAACATTTATGCCAAGTTAGATAAAATTGACCCAGTGGTTGTTTTTAAAGAATTATTTCGTGATTTCACCCATTCTAATAAGTGCCCCCATGCCAAGCCAACATTAATGGACCAACCAAATTTTCACTAACAAAGTAAGCAAAGGGCCACTCAAGTAAAAGTACAGCCAAAATTGGCCTCCATTGGCCCATTGGTTGATTTATAAAGAGTTATTTTGTGATTTCTCTAATTCTGATGAGCCCCCCCACCCCCCCCCACCCCCCTGCCACTCCCACATACATAGACCAATCAAAATTTCACCCACAAATGATTTAAAGAGTCACCCAAGGTACATTTCTACCAAGTTTGGTCAAAATTGGCCGAATGGGTTAATTTTTAAAGAATTATTTTATGATTTCTCTGATAAGCCCCGCCCTGCCAAGCCCACATTTATTGACCAATCAAAATTCTTTGAACACTTAAAGTAGAGGTTCATTTAAGGAACATTCTTGTACAGCTTGGTTTAAATTGGCCCACTGGTTTGAGAGGAGAAGATTTTTAAAGAATTATTTTGTGATTTTGTAAAAAGTCACCAAAGGTACATTTCTGCCAAGTTTAGTTAAAATTGGCTCAATGGTTGATTTTTAAAGAATAATTTTGTGATTTTTCTAAGTCTGATAAGCCCAACCCTGTCATGCCCACATTTATAAACCAATCAAAATTTCATTGACAATTTAGGTAAAGAGTCACCAAAGGTACATTTCTGCCAAGTTTAGTCAAAATTGGCTCAATGGTTGATTTTTAAAGAATTATTTTGTGATTTCTCTAAGTCTGATAAGCCCCGCCCTGCCACGCCCACATTTATAGACCGATCAAATTTTTTTTCACCATTTAGGTAAAGCACCACCCAAGAAACATTTCTGCCAAGTTTGATCAAAATTGGCCCTCTGGTTTGAGAGAAGAAGATTTTTAAAGAATTATTTTGTGATTTCTCTAAGTCTGATAAGCCCCACCCTGCCACGCCCACATTTAAGGACCAATTAGAATTTCACTGACAAACAAAATAAAGGGTCACCCAAGGTACATTTCTGCCACGTTTAGTCAAAATTGGCTCAATGGTTGATTTTAAAGGAATTATTTTGCGATTTCTCCAAGTCTGATAAGCCCTGCCCTGCCACGCCCACATTTATGGACCGATCAAATTCTTTTCGCAATTTAGGTAAAGCACCACCCAAGGGACATTTCTGCCAAGTTTGATCAAAATTGGCCCTCTGGTTTGAGAGAAGAAGATTTTTACAGAATTATTTTGTGATTTCTCTAAGTCTGATAAGCCCCACCCTGCCACGCCAACATTTAAGGACCAATTAGAATTTCACTGACAAACAAAATAAAGGGTCACCCAAGGTACATTTCTGCCACGTTTAGTCAAAATTGGCTCAATGGTTGATTTTTAAGGAATTATTTTGCGATTTCTCCAAGTCTGATAAGCCCTGCCCTGCCACGCCCACATTTATGGACCGATCAAATTCTCTTCGCAATTTAGGTAAAGCACCACCCAAGGGACATTTCTGCCAAGTTTGATCAAAATTGGCCCACTGGTTTGAGAGAAGAAGATTTTTAAAGAAAAGTTTACGCACGGATGGACTTAGGACGGACAGACGCACAACGGACACAACGCCATGACAATAGCTCGCTGGCCTTCAGCCAGTGAAGCTAAAAACAGGTCTTTTTTGTGGGGGAAGGATTAATGCTTTCCCATGCAAGACCTGTTCTTTTACATGTCCCTGACAGAAAAGACTTGAAAAAACATTGACACAAAATGAGCAAATGCTAATGATCAGCATTTTCTCCTTTAAAGCTTTGTTCCAATGTTTTCTGATCTACATTTTACACAAATCATATCTCTATTTATGCTAAATTTGTGGCCTTCAGAAGCTGTCAAATTGGACTACCCTAGAATTTTGCTGTTTGGGAAAGAGTTAAAACATCAATACCAATCATATCTTTGGATTTATCGTCTTCACATTTCACATTTGGCAGCTTGTAATAATCATCTTGTACATCAAATGCAACAACCTGCAATAATACATAAACCCTTCCTGAAAAGCCAAGTGTTTGGGGAGGTTCCATTTGAAAGCTGCTGCAGACAATAAAATAGGCATTGTTGAAAATAGTATTTGTGCAGAATACAGCTCAGAAAATATTGAGGCAAAAGGAGAAAATGCTGATTATCAGCATTTTCTTCTTTTGCCTCAATGTTTTCAGATTCCCAAACCATTTCTAGTACTAGTAGGGATGTCAAAACCTGGTCTTGCATGGGAAAGCTTCAAAGGGTAGATAAAACAACTATCTAGCAATTTTACAACAATTACAAATAATTATTTTTAGATTGGTCTAAAATAAAAATAAAATAATTTGAGGAACTAAATGCATTTTTGGTCACATTTACTAAATTTTCTCTTAATCCTAGTAAAACTTGAAATCTATCACTAAAGGTGATGAAATACCCCTGCCACTACATTTTTGCAGGCAAATGTTTTTGTCGAAAACAAAAGGGCAATAACTCACTAAATAAGCAGGGTAGAGTTATGCACCTTGTACACTGCAATTCTCCTTAGTGAGCTCTATCTACCAATGAGGTTTCATTATTGTAGTTACTTTACTTTTAAAGATATGCTCCTGACAAGTATTTTGTACATGGACGGACGAAAAGAAAGACAGACATGCTGATTCCAGTATAACCCCCAAAATGTTCATTTTGTGGGGATATGATCATGTAATAGCTTGTGAATGAATGAAACTCTTCTCTTTATGGAGATTCCATAAAAGAAAACATAATGAAATTCATTATCTTAAATTAGACGTAACAAATAAATTTAATTGTTGATTCATTCAATTTGTTATTTCTCAACTCAATGGTGACAAACGTAAAACTAACAGAGACAAATTACAAAGACATGCTTATCTCTGAAGAGTATGTGGGGAAGAAAACTCAATTTTCTTTTCCTTCCAATGTGCTAAAGATAGACTGGGTTTACCATTATGTTTTGATAAACCGTCGTTGTTGTTATAAAATCTCGTAACTAGTAACTACGGTTTTAATCAAGCCGTATTTACGAGATCTTATAACAACAAATACAAAATACTATTGTTTGTCTGAAATTACGTCACGGCTAACAAGATAAAATCATTCCCTATTCATCGAAAAAATTTCTAACCTGAGAAATGGCACTAACACCTTTATCTGTCCTTGAACTCTTCTTAAAATTACTGGAAACACTACAACAAAGAAGTTCATCATCGCTTTTCAACAAAAACCTCCTAACTGCAGCTTATTTTAAGCTGCAGGTAAGAGGTTTTTGATGAAAAGCAGCAATATGTTATTTTATACTAACACAATGATAAATATCCTTGCTTTTCCCTTGGGAAAAATCGCCAGCTTTTACGCAGCTTCTGCGAAGCTTTCAAGCTGCGTAAAAGCTGCGTTTACGCAGCAGTATTGGCACCTGCGCAAAAGCTGCGTATTTTGGGGGCTAGAAAAAACGCAGCTTTTAAAGAAATAAAAACAGAAGCTGCGTAAAAGCTGCGCAAAAGCTGCGTAAACGCAGCTTTCCAGAGCTGCGTAAACGCAGGTGCCAATACCGCCGCGTAAATGCAGCTCTGAAAAGCTGCGTAAACGCAGCTTTTACGCAGCTCTAAGTCAGAGCTGCGTAAACGCAGCTCTGAAAAGCTGCGTAAACGCAGCTTTTACGCAGCTCTAAGTCAGAGCTGCGCAAAAGCTGCGTAAAAGCTGCGCAAACGCAGCTTTTACGCAGCTCTGAAAAAGCTGCGCAAAAGCTGCATAAACGCAGCTTTCCAGCGCTGCGTAAACGCAGGTGCCAATACCGCCGCGTAAACGCAGCTCTGAAAAGCTGCGTAAACGCAGCTTTTACGCAGCTCTAAGTCAGAGCTGCGTAAAAGCTGCGCAAACGCAGCTTTTCAGAGCTGCGTAAACGCAGCTTTTACGCAGCTCTAAGTCAAAGCTGCGTAAACGCAGCTTTTCAGAGCTGCGTAAACGCAGCTTTTCAGAGCTGCGTAAATGCAGCTTTTACGCAGCTTTGCACAACGTCTAAAACCTAAATTTAAAAAAAATTATGTAGCCTGAAAGTCGTTTGGCCATGAATGATTCAAAATAAGTTAATACAAATTTTAAAGTCGATTAGTCCTTATCCAACAGCCAAATTTTAAAAAAATCAAATTTTAAAGCTGCTTCTAGTTACAATAATGGAATACAAGATTTGTTTTCATCATATCACAGAGGAAAAGGCTAGTTATAAGCAATTATTTCTTTTACTTCAATGGTTTTCGAAGGCATTTAAAAGTTATATAACAGAAAATATCAAAGTATGTAATAAATACAAATTTTTAATAAATAGACTTACAAAACTCAAAAGTACATTAAGCTTGTGACAAATGACCTAATTTATTATCTTAATACATTCTAACAAAATCCAAATATTACCCTTTCAAAAATGGTGAAATTTCAAATTGGTCCAAAGCTAATATTTCTTATATCAACAAACTAGGTTTTCATGAAGAAAAAGGTGAGTATCATAACAGTAAAAATATTGAGGCAAAAAGAGAAAATGCTGATGATCAGCCTATTTTCTTCTTTTGCCTCATCGTTTTCCCAAGCCTTTCTATTAGAGACGAATTGAAAGATGGTACAAAAAAATGACACATACAGAAAACATTTGGGCCAGGATCTGGAAAAATGTCCCTTAACTTACTTTAAGGCTTTTAAATTGAGCCCAACATGGTTCCAGATCAGCCTGTCTGTATACATGCAGTCTGATCAGGAACCATGTTGTTCTCTAATAGCTTCATCATAGTGTGTAACAACCACATGAGAGTAACATGATCCAGGTCAAACTGCACCTAGGGACAGCCTGATCTTGAAACATGGTTGTCTGAAATGCTATAAGGGACATTTTTCCAGCTCACGGCTCATTCAAAAGCTGGTCATCATGAATTTAAATATGTTTTAGGCGTTTTCTCCAACTCTTTTAACCTGTGATATGTTTGATCACGATCCTTGTCATTCTAATTTCCAGAATAAGCAAGTATGCAGTTTGATTGTTCTGAGGATTTCTTTTGGATTTTTTATTATAATAAAATTACACAAATCATCTAATATTTCGTCGTTGTAAATGTAAAACCTCGTATCTCGTTTTCGGAAAACTCAAAAGGGGAGGGAATAAAGTGTAATAACTTTTCTCAAACTGAAATGTTTTACTTGAAATTTGGAAATATTGTTCATAAATAATGTATCATTGATACTGATCGGTAAAAATATCTCAAAACCTGCAAGAATTGTCTAAATTGGACACACAAGTTTGTACTTTGAAAATCGCTAGAATCGACATACGAGGTTTTGCATTTACACCGACGATTTAAACCCTTTCCCAACAACATTTTTTTTAGTCCAAAGAAGTTTCAGATACTAGAATTTTTGTATTGAAAAGCAATATCAAAGAATGCTATAGCATGGGAAACATTAAGGAAAAAGATGAAAATGATGATAATAATAATAATATACTTCTTTTCTCGTAATATTTCTTTGACGAAGTCTTGTGTGGAAAAAGGTTTAATTCTTTCATAAATCAACATCAAATATTCTAAATTAATAATATTAATATTACATTCGACCTTAAAGGCTATAACATACCATCAGGGAAAGTATTTGGCATGTTCAGTCCACACCGATTTGACAAGGATTCAGAATACTACTAGAAGATAATTCTGAATCTAGCATGTTTTTCATACCTTACTCTATGCTCATTTTTCAATTAAACCAATCATGTGATTGACATTATAATGCTGAGTTTATAGTGTTTCTTTCTTGAATGGTATCTTTTAGCATGACAGCTTTATTTTAATGGATAAATTTAAAGATGAAGCATATTAAACTGTGCTGAACCTCAGAAATAATGTACCACTTCAAAGCACACAAAGAAATATTTCAGGGTTTTTCGCAGAATAATTTGAAGTCATTGTATCAAATAATAAGTATTGGTAAACCTTGAAACATATTGTGTTCATGCAAATAATTGTGATCAAAAACATAATTGGAAAAGAAGATATGCTCAATTTGAGCCATTTCTTCTTTTCCCATAATGTTTCTATACAAAATTATAACATATTGATTTAAAAAAAATGCATTATTTACCAGTTTTTGACATGAACTACCTCAAGGCTGGGGAGAACACTGAATATGAAGGCATAAAAACACAAATTTCATATTGTTTTAAATCTCCAGTCCGCTCCACATGGCCTTAAAACCTCGGAGGGCCGTCCTCATCTTGGTGAAGGTGTTGTCTTTAGTAATGGAGATATGTTCAGCAACGACCCCTGAAACAGTATAAATGCAGTATGTATTAGAAAAGATATTGATCCTAAAACCAAACGCAAGTACCAAATGAGCTGATGAGATGTAACTACTTGAAAAAGTATCTCACTATCTCAAATTTCTCCTTAAGTTATGTGTTGCAATCAATTGTTCCTGTACTGGAGAAAAGGTACATGTATATCAAACATGATACTTGTTTAATATTGTTTAAAAGAAGTTATGGGATATGCTAACTTGTATAGACAAACAGACAAAAAGTCACACAATATGCCACTTCATTACAATCTATGGCATAACAAGTATGAATGCTCCCGAAATGGCCAATTTTGCCAATTTTAATTTTTTGGACAGACAGACTGACACGAGTAAAACAATATAACCCCCATTCTTTCGATACAAGGGCATAAAAACGGTTTCAGCAGACATACAAATGGTTAGTAATGTGAAAATTTGAAAAAAATGATAACTAATGAAAAATTGTTTGCAATATCATTTTTCTGATGAGATAAGAATCGGACAAGATGAACTTTGCTTTATATTTGACCAATAAATGTGTAGTAATAGAGGCAACTAGTTCCAATAATTGTGGATGCTAGAGTATTGACAAGTAGTGCCCAGTGGAGCTAAAAAATTTGATACAGAGAACCTACTTTCTGTTGACCGGCATTAGACCTTGGTTACTTTCTTATTTACGTCCATAATTGGCATTGAACACATCCCATTCTACATCAGAACATCAAATTGTCAATCTTTTATGAATTTCCACCACACATCCTTCATTGCACCTTTAACCTGAAAACAAAACAGTGCAATTAAAAACAGGCAAATGACCCCCCCCCCCCTCCAATGCCAGTACCTACTTCGTGTTAGGGACTAGGTTGGAATCCTGGTTCTGACCAGCAACATTCCTCAGTGCCTGTTAAATTTAATACCCAATGCTAGTATAATCTTGGCATGTACAACATCAATAGCCAATAGGTATGGATTTTGTGCTGTAAATAGACTGGCTTTACATGGTGTATGTTTTGTTAAATAGTCTGTGTTGTTAAAACATCTCTTAGCTACAGCTCAAATTAAGCTTTTAAAGTAAGACCTGGGTAATGCAGTTCCTTTAATTTTAACTTATTCCGTAACGTCCGTAAGTCCAAGCATTTCTAAAGTACTGTTAGATGCAATATCGCCTGTTTCCATAAAAACGGAAATAATTGAGCTCACTCAGAGATTTCATGAAATATTCTAGACAATTTTTGTGAAAATGTTTCTAAATTGTATGAAGAGTAGGCAAAAAGCACAACAAAAGTCAAAAATTCAAAATTTGAGAGCAACGAAAATAACTTCCCGCGAAATATATTTGCACCACACAGATTTCGTTCCATAACTGGTCACATAGTCCATTACCCAGGTCTTAACTTTATTATGAGATTTAGAATTAGACTGACAAATTACTACTGTTTGTCTGAAATTACATCACTGTTTACAAGATACAGTTGTTTCCTGTTGATTAAACTTTGTGCTCTGGAGAACTAAAAACCTGTCTAGCTGTACCCCATCCCGCTTTTCCCAAAAATTAATCCAAACCAACCAGAAAAACAACCGGGATTTTTTGTCGTTTTTCTGGGTGGTTGGGGTAAGTTCTTTGGAAATGTACAAGGATTTCACACATAAGTCATATATCAGAGGAAAGATATCAGTATGGTGGGGTACATGTGTAACGTGTCTTCAGTCAGTAGAGCAATTTTATATGAAAATCAATATGCTCAACAATTAGCGAAAATGTGGTTAGATGGACTGATTTATCCTAGCTCAAATAATCAACAATAAATCTGATCAACTTCATTAAAAATCAAGCAATTCACCATTCAACAGTATATATAGATGATCTTCCTCTGCTGATCCTGAGCAAACTTGCTCAGCTACACTAATTGGATTTCTGAACTTACTGTGTCGATCACCGAGTGTATGAGAATGTTGTTAATCTTGAAAGGGATATTAAAAGTGTCATTAAGTTTTGGGCTGATCAAAGTTAAACTTGTCATCCTAAAATACAGAAGTATTGCCATAAGTTGCCCATCCATCTCCATCATCAGCTTGGTGCCCGCTGTCATTGATGTTTCGGCCCTTATCCAAGAACATCTCGTAGCGGGTGGGCCCACCAGTAAATGGTGTGGAGATGGATTGATTCCAGTTATTCTATAAGAGTAAGTTAGCTAATCGAATACAGTCTTGAACATTGTCTCAAAGCCATTTTGGGATAGTCTGGTTACCTTAAGCCAAACTTTTACCGGTCAGAGCCTGTACCTTGTATCAGACCAGATATGTCCTGACCAACACACAGGACGACACTAGTCTCGAACTGACACTGTACAATTCAGTATGTGATGAGGCAGTCTGATCCATCTTGTCTACCGTAGTTCAACCTCTTCCATCAGCCTTCCAGGCGATCTCTAAGCTCAACTGCTATAACATGGCACAGTCGTTTCTATCGTACTACCAAAAGCCTCAAAGCCTTTGAAAACGTATGGCCAAACTAATTGATCAACAACAGCCTATCTCCCATCCGAGATAGCTCATCAATAGTTTCGACCAACCCTATCTCTCATTATCAGAGATAGTCCTATCTCCCATACGAGATAGCTCACCAATAGTGCCCAAAATCACTTAGCTTTATATCATGGTATATGCTGGTTTCCATTTTGTCACTATTCAGGGCGATCAGAGAACTTACTAAGATGGATACGAATATTCACTGTTCGGTCCTCTGTCCCCTCTACTAGGATGACAAAGCTAACACAACAATACCAATTTTATTCGGCCGTATAATTTTCACTATTGAAAACGACCTGTTCTTCTCACGTCGAAATACAGAATGATTGCAACAGAGAAATTCTGCGCCTTTTATACTTTTTGGATTGAGTCCGGCTTCACTCATGGTTCCCAATTTTTATCAGGTGCTTGTAGACTGGAATTCTATAGACTAGATACTTAAGTGAAACCCTAGGTTCGTCATACATGCACAAAACTGTTTGAAATTTGATGCATAAATAAGAAAGTTATTCCACAATTTCTTACCTGAAGGGGAGGGGGCAAATTTGTCTGTATTTGGTATCCATCCCATGATGCACAATCTCCACTGTGATTATATATACTCTTTAATTTACCCATTACCACACAGTCACGCCTTTGGCAAAATCAAGGCTTTGGAAAACATTGTGGAAAATGAATAAATTTCTTGTAAGAAGCAATTTCTTCATTTACCAGACTGTTTTCTACACAAAAACATCCAAAAATTTTAGATTTCAATCACTACAAATTGTCGTCTGCAGCATCTTTGAATTTGGATCACCCTAAAATTTTGTCATTTGGTAATGAGTTAACCACAGATTTACTATAGATACATAAAACTTACCATTATTCAATCAGTGCTGAGTTTTACTACATTACCAGCTTGCTTTATTACTAAGCACCATAAAAGGATTTTTTGTCAGTGGGGTGGTGAATGGGTACTGTAAAATAGCCTGAAATAAATAAACAAAAACTTTTCTCTGCTATAAAATTTTGAGAATTCCAA
Organism: Fragum sueziense; assembly: GCA_963680895.1. Classification (NCBI taxonomy): domain Eukaryota; kingdom Metazoa; phylum Mollusca; class Bivalvia; order Cardiida; family Cardiidae; genus Fragum; species Fragum sueziense. Next base: position 17,453,742 of record OY804599.1, on the reverse strand, counting down.
AACAATATATAGATCTATTATTTATTGTTTGTTTTGATGGTACTGTGTTGTTATTGATCTTATTACCATTTATCACAAGTTCTTTCATTTTCATGTCACATACATGTTCTATAATTAGATAAATTAACTCTTTCTCTAATGGCAAAATTTAAGAATTGATCCAAATTGGAAGATCAGTGCTACCTGATGTACACAACAAATTTAATAAATTTTTATTCATACTAAGAGACATTTTAAGTTAAAAATGTGTTGGGTTTCTTTTGAGCTTAAAGTAAATAATGAAGATAAATGATAATGTGATAATACAATTCTCTCCTTTCCTCTCAATGTTTCCCAACACTATCTCTCAGGGAGTGACATTTTTGTTTGGGAAAGGGTTAAACTATTGAGGCCCAAATCATGAAATAATGTTACTAAAAACTTATAATTATACATAGATCTTTTATCAACTTATAATTTGAATAAAATTAACTTTCCATTTAAAAACACTACATTTTGCTGTGGTTAGCTGTTAACATGCCAGTAAATAGAGTAAGTGGCAGCCATTTTGAGCAGTAGTGAACTAAAATGGACATTTTTTTTTATCTACAAATTCTCAAAATATGATGGGGGAATATTAGTATTTCAAAAGAGTTAACACAGTATATGCAATCAGGAATTATATCTCCTTATAATTTTGTAGTACTTTTAAAATGAACAAAAATAGATATAACTTACTTTTTTCTCATTTACCATCAAAATCATGGGTTCAAAGAAGAAGAAAAATGGGGGGAATGGCATACTGTGAAATGATTGGCTAATAAATTGTTTATCTTTTTATAACCAATCATGGCTCATCTTGAGGAGCACCTGTCAATATTACCCTTTCCCAAACAAGACCTTTTTTTTTACATTTTTAGTAGAAACAGTTCAGAGAAAAAGTAAAAAAAATGTACATCATATTTTTTATGCTGTAATTCAATATCTTTGCTATTTTTACTAAAAAAAAAAAATGTTGTCTTCAACATCTTATAAATATTGGAGCAACCATAAAGTTTGCTTTTTGGGAAAGAGTAAACAACCTTTTTGGGAAAGAGTAAACAACAGTGTACCCAATTCATGGAAAAAGGAAAAATTGGAAATCATAACTGTAATTTCATTCTTCATTCATTTTTTTCTCTCTCAGGAAAATTCTCCAAACAACATAAATTAATTTTGATTAATTTCCATAACAACTAATTTCATCTAGAATCTATCTCAATTATAATATTAAAAAAGTCACAAATAATATGCATGGCTTATTGCACTTAAACATAACAGCCTTAAATTGTTTGGTCAACTTGTTATCATTGTACCAATACAATACAATACAATACACTTTATTCACTCAGTTCCTTTTACAGAAATCAAGAGGTATACATGCACATGAAATACAAATAACAAACGAGGCTAATATGCCGACTAAGCAGCCAGACAGACATCAGAATTTACACATGATAATTTTTATAAATTTACACAAATTCACAATTTCAGACTGGATATTTGAATTCATTAGAGACTCGAACTTTAAAATGTTACATCTTTTTGAATACTTGACAGGGATCAATCGTTCACGTTCTTCTTTTAAAATACTACATTCGAATAAATAATGATACTCGTCACCTATGTTGTTGTTACAGAGGATACATATTCTATCGGGTATATCGGTATTCAACCATCTCCCTGTTTCTATTGGTAATTTAGTATTGTTCGTGCGGAATTTAGTAAGTAGTTTTAGAAGTGCAGAAGGAGTATTTATTAGATATTGTTCAAAACCAAATTTCTTTTTAATTAGTTTATACGTGTGACAGCTGTCGTTATTTTCAAGTATGCTAAACCAATCATTAATAAACAGATCTTTTAATTTTTGCTTTGTAGACAATTTTACCCACTTTTCGTTGTGAAAATTCTGACTATCCCAAATGTTATTCATGCCACATCTATAAATAATGTTTTTTATGTTATCTATCCATTTGAAAAGGGGAATATTTTGAACAATTTCTGGTGTAACGTAAAGATTATACAGAACATTGTAGATGTCGGAAAGCAGAGAATTGTGTTTGTTGGAAATAATTTTTGACCAAAAAGAAATTTGCCTTGTTTCAATCTCAATCGATAAAGGATAGACACCTGTTTCGCCGTAAACGATGTGGTTTGGTGTAGACTTTTTAACATTCAATATATACTTGAGAAATTTAAGTTGTACTTTTTCTAAAACTTCATTACTTTCAAATGCCCAAATTTCGCTACCATACAATAATATAGGTTTCACAGTTTTATCAAAAAGATCAATTTGCATATCAATAGGAAGAGATAACTTCTTGATTTTCCTAAGTAAGCTGTACATTGCACGCGTTGCCTGTTTAGAAATTTCTGATTTGGCTTTATGGAAAGTTCCATATCGACTAAAAACGATTCCTAGGTATTTGTATTCTGTTACCGTTTCGATTGGAGCGTTGTTAAATGTGAAATTGTATATCCTTTGACGACCTTTTGAAAAAACAAGAACTTTTGATTTTGACGTGTTTACCGACAGTTTCCAAGTTGAGCAATAATCATAACAAGAGCTTCGCAGAGCGGCGCATATACGCCCGACAGGGGCTTGTCAGTAAAAATTGGCCATTTTCTCAATTCAAGGGCAGATAATTCAAACATGAAAACTTATCAAAATTTTGTTTGCACAACAAGACACCATAGAGATTCATTGTGGCCAGTTTGATTGAATTCTGGTTGAAACTGTAGAAGTAACACACAGGAGAAAATGGGCATTTTTGAGAAAATGAGCATTTTTCCTTAAATTCAAGGGCAGATAATTCAAGAATGAAAACAGTTATCTAAATTCTGTAAGCGTTGTGCACAACTAGACACCATGGAGATTCATTGTGGCAAGTTTGATCAAATTTTGATCAAAACTGTAGGAGGAGTTGCACACACAAGAAAATGGGCATTTTTTTAATTCAAGGGCACATAATTCAAGAACGAAAATAGTTATCCAAATTCCGTAAGCGCGGTGCACAACTAGACACCATGTAGATCAATTGTGGCAAGTTTGATCAAATTCCGATCAAAACTGTAGGAGGAGTTGCGCACACAAGAAATTGCTAACGGACGGACAGACGGACAGACAGACGGACGGACAGACGAGCGGGGCCATAACATAATACGACCCTTCGGGCGTATAATAAAGATTTAAAGCATTTTGTAAGTCTTCGGCAGTGTCTCCTAATAAAACGGTATCGTCTGCATATAGTAAAACGAATAATTTTAGAAACATCCTTAATTCATTTTGACCATTTTCTAGTGGCACGTCGACGCCGTTAATTAATCCTGAGTTGTAAAAATACTCGTGCAAATCATTCAAGTAGAGGGAAAATATTATTGGGGACAGATTTTCTCCTTGACGTAACCCGTTCATGCACGAGAACAAATTGGAGCACGTGCCACCTACGCGTACACATGATTTAACGTCTTCGTACATGTTTTTTATTAAACGTAAACATTTGCCATTAATATTAACGGATAAAAGTTTGTGCCATACACCGCTTCTCCATACGGAGTCAAAAGCTTGTTTAAGGTCAATAAATGCGCAGAAAAGTTTATTTTTGGATTTAAAAGATAATTGGATTAAAGTGTGAAGGATAAACATATTGTCTGTTGTGGAGAACCCTTTCCGGAATCCTGCTTGATAATCATGGATAATATTATTTGATTCCACATAGTTATGTAACCTCGTGTTAAGGATAGCGGTAAATAACTTCCCGAGGCAGCTTAGCAGTGTGATGGGGCGATAATTGGACGGATCGGTAGGGTCACCTTTATTTTTATAAATTGGATGGATAACTCCTGTAGACCATGACTTTGGGAAAACCCCTTTATCTAAAATTAGATTGAATAGTTTATGGTATACATGTTTAAGTAAGGAATAACTATATTTAATATGCTCGTTTATTATTTTATCTATGCCACTCGCTTTATTATTGTTTAAATTTTTAACGGCTTTCTCGATTTCGTCATAGCTTATTTCATGGTTGAGGAGATTATTAGAGTCATCATCAACAGCAGTATCATTGATAACCGTGTTTATATTTGGGTTTAAATTAGTTCCATCCGTACCAGAATTAACTTCTTTGAAGTGATTATGCAGTTCCGTGAGACTGCATTTATTATCACTAATAGAACTAGGGTTTAATATTTTCCAGAATTTTCGCGGGTTTTTGCTTTTAGTGTGTTTTAATCTTTTGATGAATTTTTCACTTTCGATTTTCGAGTATTTATTCAAAGTTTGTTTATAAGCATTGTTCTTTTGTTTAAGATTTTGTTTATTTATGTCAGATTTACGTAGCTTATATTGTCCAACAAGGTTAACCCGGGACAACTTAATTTTCGTGCGCAAAGTCCGTTAGTTGAGCGTCTTAACAAAACAAAGCCGAAGCGGGGTCATTACATATGCAGATGTCCCGGGTTAATCTTGCTGGACAATAATTGAATTTAGCTCTGTGAAATTGCTTATGTGCAGTCTTACAATCCTTTTTAAACCAAGTTGGCAAGTTTGGATTTGAGTTATAATCGTTATGAATTGGACAATCTTTATATATTGATTTGGGTTTTGAGTAACCGAAACTTATTTCTGCTGTTTTTATGAATAAATTTGCAATATTGTCAACAATAATATCAACATTTTCTTGGTAATTTGAACAATTATTACTTATTTGAGAAATATGCTCGAATATTTGATTTACACTATTGATATCTATATTTTTACTAAAATCGTCTTTTTTAGAGAAATCCCAAGTATTTATCTTCGGGGTTTCCGTTTGCTTACAAGAGCAGATTTCCTTCAAATTGAAATTTAAAGAAAGCGTTACTGGGTTATGAATGTCGGACAATAATGGACAAAAATCTAAAACATTGAGACTTACAACATGTTCAAAAATATTTGGACTACATATATAATAATCAATAGTACTAACATCTCTACAAGTAGTGTTACCAGCAAGATCATCAGTAGTTCTACCATTTAGTATATAAAATCGCTCTTCTATCAGAAAATCAAGCAGTTTATAACCTAGATTATTAACTGACTGATCCTTATTTGTTCTATTTAGACTGACATGAGAATTCTCAAAAAATCTCATTTCTTCATTGTATTCATCAATTAATTCATCTGAGTTTAAAGATTGTAAAATGGATTCATCAATAGGTATATAATCTAATTTTTGCTTTGTTCGTGAATTGAAATCCCCGAACAATAAAATATGTTCATATTTATTATCAAATGACTCGATTTCTTCTTTTATCACTGAATATGGGTCGTTGACGGAGTATGGCGAATTCTCCGGGGGTATATAAAGTGACCCACAGAGAATGTCGCCACACTTCGTCAACTCCTTGGATACTGTAAACCAAATTGCATGTTTACTATTACATTTTAATATATTTACATGTTTCAATAAACTATTACGTACAAGTAATCCTATACCACCAGATTTTCTGTTGGCCAAGGATCGTCTATTATTACAGTAGAATGAAAAACCTTCTAAACAGAAGTAATCGGTATCGTCCATTTTGATTTCTTGCATTCCGATTATATCATAGTCTCTGATTACATTTTTAAAATCAGGATTTTTCTGCTTGCTTAATAAACCACATACATTCAAACTTAAAAATCTAAGATTTTTATTTTTGTCTGTATTTAGTTTATTTTTGCTTCCTGTTTGTTCATATTTTGACTGGTCAATATTTGGTTCATTTGTATTAAAGACATTGTTTCCCATTTTTTCACATTTTGTCTGGTGAGTATTGTTTTTGTTTTGATTGCTGACGCCATCTTTTGATTTTGAACGAAATTCATGTGAGCTTTTCAACTCCCCCGCACATTCCTAATCGTCAGACGACCCCCCGCTGAGGACTGTGCACGTGCTGTTCATGTCAAGCGGATTTTCCAATACCGAGTGCGCTTGACCCAAAACACTAGATACACTATAGACTGGCTCGTTTGTGGTATATTCTGGGTCGACTGTTTTCGGCTTTTTATTGTTTTCCTCTTCCAGCGGTGATCTGTCTTTATTTTTATGACCCTGTGTGCTTTTATTTGGCGTATTTCTGTAGACACTGTGGTTCATTAGACTTTCAAAACGATTTGATAGGGGTAAAGGTTGTGTATTTACCCAGACTTGATTGTTTTGTGCCGGTCTATAGTTGTTTACCCACGGTGGATTGTTTTGTGTCGGTCTAAAGTTATGTTGTCTTGGGGGAGGATGGACGGGTCTATTTTGGGGTTTATCTGGGTTGTATAGTTGGCCGTTGATATACAGTTTATCGCGAACAAGTGCCACTTTGTTTGCTTTGTTCTCCTTATATTGTCTCATAACAGGGTAGAGAGCTTTGCGTTTTTGTTCGATCTCGTACGGGAACTGCTCCCTTACCGTATACCCGTTTCGCTCCTTGTTTAGGTCGAACGATCCCTTTCTAATGTATTCTCTATCTGTGTACTTTTCAAATTTTTCCACTATTGGTCTATTTTGACCGTCATTTTTCTTATAACCTAATCTGTGCACGCGGTCAAACACTATCTGATCTATGGATTCAGGCTCATTTGGTACCACTCTATCTTTTAGAAAATCTCTTAAAACCGACTCTGTATTTTCATCTGTGTGTTCTTGGATCCCGAAGAACAGAAGGTTTTCTTGCATTGAACGGGTTTTCAATTCGAGCATTTCATTTTGAAGTTTCTCATAATTTTCAGTCATCACTTGCATGTTTTCAGCTAGGCTATTATTGATACTAGAAAGCTCCTTTATTTCTCTTTCAGTCTGATCCTTTGAATCCTTATAGGTGTCAAACATGGCGCCCATTGTCTCACAAGATGTTTCAAATTCTGCCATTTTGGAAGAAATTTTCTCGTTTTCTCTCTTTAACTGTGTCACTTCTAAATCTACTCTTTCCACCATGTTTTCAATTTTAGACAATTTTGACACGCTGGTTTCAATTTCGGTGAGCCTTGATAAAACACTGTTATTTGTCAGCTGTGTTTGGCGGAGCTCGTGTTGTATTTGTTGTAATACACCGTAAATACCGCTATTTTGCAATTCGTACTGTGTGTTCATGCCCTGTGTGTTCATGTTATTGTTATATAACGGTCCATGCATTGGGTATTGTTGATATACATTTTGCCCATTTGTGTCGAAAGTGGGTGGGGGCATGGAAGAGAACTGTTGTGTCGCGATTCTAGGATTTTGGTTTATTTGGCTTACTTGCGTGTTCATTGTTGTTGTCGACGTTGCAGATGCTGTTGCGTTTTGTCCCAATGTGCTTTCATGGTTAGCTTTTTTGCCAGTGTCAGATTGTGAAGTTCCATTTCCCGCCATATTTGGTCCTTTGTCTGCAGATTTTTTGGGTTTGTTGGGTTTGTTTCCCGTCATTTCGCCAAGTTTTCACACGATATTTCCTCATTAAACAAACCTCTGCTATTTCTTAGTTGATTTGGTAGTGTTCTGTCCAACTTCTTACTTCTTTATATGAAAAATAACTGATTTTCTAAAAATTTATCGAGAGCTGTGTGAAAGGACGTCCATCTTGGATAGCCTCGTTTTCGATCCCCAGCAATATATAGAAATCAATATTATATGATGCATAATTGTCCTAAATGAAATTAATATAATGGTAAAGATATGGTGTTTTAGCAGTCACAGATTTGCAACAAGTTTGCAACAATGACTGTATACAGTTTTAACCCTTACCCCAGAAAGTCTTAAATAGTTTTAATACTTCACATCATAGTGCTTTTGATACCATTGACAAGAAATGCTAAAACAGACAGACCAAGGGACTCCAAAACAATAAGCTGAGTTTGCAAAGGGTAATGAAATGGACCTTTTAATTTATGTATTTTTACTTGTTGATAAAAAATGGATTTAGAAGTAATTTGTCAAACTCTGTGAAATAGTTTGTTTGCAGATGTTGAGTAAAGGGTACTTGGATAATACCAGACTATTAATTAACACTTTCCCAAAAAATGCAGATGAATGATTTCAAGAGAATAGATTTTTTTTGTCTTTCTGAGTGTAAAGTATTGTGGAATATGAAGAAATTGCAAGCATTACTAATTTTGTTTTTTTCCTTTTTCTTTTCATTAGAAACTTATATAACTTTTGTGCATATTAAGACAAGTTTTAATAAGGGCACACATAAAGCGTTTTTTATGGGGGTGTTAAAATCTAAGTATCAGTCATAGAATTTGACAATTCTATGCAATTTTCTCTTTTCTTATAAATGTTTCTATTAAAAAAAAAATACAAAATTATTTTAAACCCTTTTATAATTTTTTTTGACATCCTTAACCCTTTCCCAAACAAGACTTGATTTTGATGTCCCTGATAGAAAAAGCTTGGGAAAACATTGAGGCAAAACAAGAAACTGCTGATAACCATCAGTTTCTCCTTTTGTCTCAATATTTTATTTGCTATATTTTACACAAATCCTATCTTTAATAACAGCCATTTTGTCATTGGTGGCAGTTTTTGAAGTGGATCACCCTAAAATTTTGTTGTTTGGGAAAGAGTTTATAGAAAGGGTTTTGAAAAATTGAGACAAAAGAAAAAATTGCTGACAATTAGCATTTTCTCCATTTGCTTCAATATTTTTGTGTTGTATTGGACACAAATTCTTTTCTTAGTATTTTTTTTTATTTTGTAACTTGGATAAAAGGTATATTTTTTGCTGTTTGGGTAAGCATAAATGGACAGTTTCGACACCAGGAAATGAATTATTGAATAAATTAATGTAGAAAAGTGAACATAGGAAATTTTTGTAAAGTGCCATGAACTTTTTCAACATATCTGATCTACACTGACATGATACAAGTTACAGAAAATCATTTTCTACCACTGAATGTTCCCCTGAAATGTCACATGGATCTCTAATGATGGAGTAACCTTAATTTATATAACATGGACACATTTTTTTTCATTTATTGGACCTAATTAACTGTTATTTTAACAATTTGCCTCTCTTGTTAGCCCTTTCCCAAAGTACAAAATGTTGACTCAGAAAGATATGCAGTTCACAAATTAGACAATTTAGAGAACAAAGTATGTTTGTTGTTGGCAGGAAAATATTGAGGTATTATAGGGTAATAAGCATGTTCTTTTTTTTCTTCAATGTTTTATTGAGTCTTTTTTTTTCTCTAATTGGTACATCAATGTTTGTGAATGGGTTATGTATAGTGACATTCAATCTCAAAATCAACCAAATGGGCACAAACCTTTGAGGGAAAAGTAAAAGATTTTTTTTCCATAAATACGCAGCTATGGATAGCTGCGTAAAAGCTGCGTCTTTCTAATTTAAGGGGAAGAAAAATCAGCACAAGAAAGACGCAGCTTTTGCGCAGCTTCTTGAGCTGCGTCTTTAGATCTCAGACAAAATGATAAAAATACGCAGCTTCAAAACAAAATACGCAGCTTTTACGCAGCTTCATAACAAAATACGCAGCTTTTACGCAGCTTCATAACAAAATACGCAGCTTTTACGCAGCTTCACAACAAAATACGCAGCTTTGAAGTAAAAAACGCAGCTTTTAGAGAAAAACGCAGCTTTTACGCAGCTCTTTTTAAAAAACGCAGCTTTTGGGATCAGAAACTAAAAAAACGCTGAAAAGCTGCGTAAAAGCCGGCTTTTACGCAGCTTTCTGGAAAAGCTGCGTTTCATTTTCCCAAGGGTTCTTCAATAAGAGTTGTCCATGAACAAGATAGCTCACCCTAACAATAGCCTGTCATAAACAAAAGGTCAAACTCCAAGGTCAAGGTAAAATGTCATGGTCAAAAGTGAAAACCATTGGCAGGAGGTATCAATGTGTGAAATATCAAGGCCCTCTATTTGATAGAATGCAAGATAAACGCCATGTTCAAGTTTTAAAAAACAGTAGGTAAGACTTTTACTACTAAATGAGTAAAAGGTAGGGAAAGAGGAAGAAAATGCCTTCAATCAGCATTTACTTCTTATTTCTCGTTTTTTTTTTTTTTTTTTTTTTTTTTTTCAAAACTCAATAGATTCATCCAACAAAACCAGAAGATTTTTTTTCTGAAAAGAGTTATTAGTACTTGATATCAAGATAATAATCAAAATAAAAATGTAATTCTGACCTGTCTTGTATGAGTCTTGCCTTGACTAATGCCCCAAACAAATGCTCTTCTATAGTATTTTGCAAGTCTATTTGTTGTTGCATTCCATTGTATCTATCTCCGATGTACAATAATTTCAAGGCCAATCTTCTGACATTCTGTCTGTAATAGGCATAACATGTGCTTTACCCTTTCCCAAACGTCAAATTTTAGGGCGGACAATTTCAAAGCTGCTGCAGACGACAAAAGGATGTTGTTAACCATAGAATTTGTGTATAAGATTAAACAGAAAATATTGAGACAAAAGGAGAAACTGCTGGTTATCAGCAGTTTCTTCTTTTGTCTCAATGTTTTCCCAAGCCATTCTTACTAGAGATGTCAAAATCCGGTCTTAATTGGGAAGAGTTAATTTGCAATGTGCAATGCAGTTTTACAACCTATTTAACACTTTTGACGCCCAACAAATAAACGCTTTGTGACAAGCAATTTCTTCATTTCCCGCAAGATTTTCTACCCAGAAATGCTCTTCAATGGTATTTTGTTGTTGTTGCTTTCCATGATATCTATCTCTAATGTACAGTAATCTCAAGGCCTATCTTGTCACATTCAGTCTGAAATCGGCTTAACATGTGCTTAACCCTTTCCCAAACGACAATATTTGAGGTTGGCCCTAGAACGCAACAGACCGTAATCTGATCTTTCAATACGGGGGCATAACGAAGCTGAAAACCCATTACCACATATTGACGCTTTTTGACACCCCACAATATGAAGGCTTTGGAAAGCATTGTGGACAAAAAAGACTTTGATTATGACAATGTTGTTTTTTTAACCCAGAATGACCAAAAAAGTGAATAAAGATATTATAGTTTGCAACATTTTGGAATTTAGATGTCTAAAATTTCGTTGTTTGGTAATGGGTTCAACAGTTTGCAGTTTAGGAAAAGGTATTATAGTTTTTTTGTTGTTTTTTTTTTTGTTGTTTTTTTTTTAATCTAGGAAGTGGTTAAAAAGCAAGAATGGACTACAGCACCTTGACTGTCCTTTTTCAGGGTCTGTCACTCTATCAGTATCTGAGTTTATAGCAGTGTTAATTTTGTTACAGTAAAAATGCCTGCATACATCCTGCAACACAAATGAGCCAGGATCTGGAAAAATGTCCCTTATAGCATTTGAGTCAAGATCAGACTTTGTCTAACTACAGTCTGACCGGAATCCATGCTTATGGTGACTAAAGGTCATGAAGAAGCTATTGGAGACCAACATGGTTCTTGATCAGACTGTGTGTACTATATACGCAGGATGATCTTGGACCATGTTGGCCTCAAAAGACTGAAAGGACATTTTTCTAGTCTCACCATGTAAATTAATCAAACTTAATATTGTCAACATTACTTTAACTAAAGTTAAATTTAAAAATCCCAAAGTTAAAAGTAGAAATTGTCTTTGATATGCAGAAAATAAACATTCATAAAAACAAGATTTAATTGCATGTTTTCATTATTTTCTTTTCACAGTTTATAAATGCAAATGATGATTGACAAGATATGAGTAACTAAAACCAAGGTTAAAACATATTTTCAAACATGTTCATCTCGTTCTTATTTAACAGTATCATTCATTCATTAAATGTGGCATAAAAACGACAAGTGATCCTAATTATATCACAACTTAACTCTTCACATGCTGCTCATGTCATATCCCTGTTTTAAACAAAGCTTTGGCAGGCAGTATCTAGACTAAAGATCAGCCTGCACATACATTAGCCTACGTAAACCGACTGCTTTCTACTCAATATTTGTGGCAAAAAGTTGGGATTAACTTATTAAATGTCTCTTAAATTGACAATTAGTTTAAATTTTGTCAATAGGACAAGACTTAACCCCTTCACAAATTGTAATTACCATTTTCACTAAAACATTTGTTGGAAACACAGCATTTCTCTGATGAAGGAATGGAAAGAGGTATTTTAAAGTTGACATGCTGCTTTCTTTCCTTCTCAATACAGACTCTCAACATCTATCTGCAGAAACTCTCGAAATGTGGAAAGAAATCTGTAATATAAATTAACCCTTTCCAAAACATCAAAATTATAGGGCAGATCAATTTGAAAGCTGATGCAGACAACAAAATAGATGGTTTCAAAGATAATGTCTTGTGTCTAATTTAGCTCAGAAAATATTGAGACAACAGGAGAAAATGCTGATTATCAGCATTTTCTTCTTTTGTCTCAATGTATTCTCAAAGCACTTTCCATTAGCGACGTCAAAACAAGGTCTGGCTTGGGAAAGTGTCTAAACTATCTAAATGTCTTTAACTCATTACCTGACAGAAAACTGTTAGACTTTATGAAATTCAAATGTGTTGCAGACAACAATTTCACATTTAAAAGTCGTACTCAGAAGAAAACATTATGGACAATGAAGAAAACAGCTGTCACATGCAATTTCTTCATTTTCCACAGTGTTAGTGCATGCATTATCAACACTTTCTAAAACAAAAGAAATTGGGACCAGTTGGCTCAGGTAAATTTGCAAACAGGTGAATTTGGGCTTATCAACACACAGATGTCATAGCTTTTTTCCTTCTTTCACAGAAGACAGACTGTCAGGCCTATAAGGATCTACTCCTAATACTACTTCTACTTTTAATAATTGGAAATGGGTTAAATATGAAATACTGAAAAATACAAACCACCACTGGCATAGACTTCCGATGCAGCAAAAATAATAAGTAATCAACGGAAATTAATAAGAGTAATTGATTTTGCTTTTTTAATTGCACTGAGGAATTCAGTTGGTTGGTGAAGCTTTGTCTGCAAATGAACAATGTTTTCAATACTGTGGTACCATAAATGATGTAGTACCTAAAGAAGTTGACTATACTTTATGTTTACAATTAAACACTGGAACACATTGCCCATGACAATCAAAATCTAGCCCCAGTCTCAGTGTATAGTAGTCAGCTTCGGTACAGCGTCTTTTACAGTACCGTGGTATTCAAAACAGTGTTCATTTGCAGACGAAGCATCACCTACAAACTGCATGCAAACTTAAAGCAAGGTCATTTATTCTAGCATTCGCCATTCGGTGATTACTTTCAATATTATTTCGGCTGCATTGGATTGCTATATAGAAAAAGAAAACATGAAATGTTTTCATGTCCCCATTCATTATTTATTTTTCGGGACACCATGAAGTACTCTGGGACCCAAGAGAACCACCATACTCTCTGAGAGGCTGGTGGCTGTCAATCTGGAGTAACTTCTTCTTTGCTTTTATTTTCAGTTGTACTTGTATCATACCATAGGGGTCTGTTAGTTGACTCCCAGCACCTAATGCACCTTTAAGTAGTATTTAGTAAAGGGATTTTCCTATGTTCAATCTGATCAACTTCCCACTATCACAAAAAATGGCGTGACTTTTTCAAATAAATAGAAAATCTGTCCAATTTTTCGTTAAATGAGAGCCAATATATTTTTCTTCAACGAAAATACAATTGCTTGGGGGTGGGTAATGTAGTCTGACTGCTACAATGGCACAAAGTTGAAATTTACACCAAAGATTTGCTCCATAATTTACATCACCGCGTTCAGTCGATTTCAATATGAGCACGCTTGAGATCGAACATGTCATTCAAACTGTGTGGCTCTCATTTAAAGAAAAATCGGGCTGATTATGTTTAATTGAAAAATTTACGCTGTATTTTGTGATAGTGGGATGTTGATCAGATTGAACGTAGAAAAATCCCTTTACTAAATAAAGGTTCATTAGGTGCTGGGAGTCAACTTTAAAGGGTGACGGTAACAGATGGTCTAATTGCAAAAAATGAAATTTTTTTAAAAAATATGCAAAACTTTTGTGTTGACCACTTCGGGATGGTTAATAATATGCGATTCAGACAGAGAATGAGCCGAAATTACAAGACAGATAGCTGAATTTAGGGAGAATCCAAACCTAAATTCAACCCAGTCTCAGATGGGGTTAGAATTATTTTTTTAATTGTTGCGCATGCGCATACAGCGCGGACCATGATTCAAACAAGATTCATACTTGAATTTCAATATGACGTCATCATGTATGTTGTGACGTCATTTAAGAAAGTCGCATGTCCTACCGTTTTGACCTACTTTTGTCATCGCTTCATCGCTTCATGAATTTGGGATCAAATTGCGAAAAAATGAGTCGTTGCTTCAATAGTTTGTCGTAATCATTTAATCAGGTCATATAAAGCTTAAAAAGTGTACATTTCGTTTGTATTTGACAATTTTTGGGTCCAAATCTGGGAAATAGTAGCTTTAAGGTATCCAGCCCCTCAAAAGCACCAAAGAGCCAGAGGCGAAATTTGAAAAGTGCAATCAATTCCTAAACTGTGTTACTTTCCATTCCAAATACAAATATAAGCATTCTGTAAGGTTTAGAATTTTGAATTAATGCATACTTTTGGAAATATTTGACGAAAATGTTCAAAATTACCTCCCTTGCATATGAATATAGAGTAAAATAATATTTATAAATTATTTTCTTTTTGAAGCATAATCTTGAAATCTGGCACGGTGAATCAACTTATGTGAAGTGTATTTACAAGTGTGTGTAGTTTGATGCATTTCATACAGCTAGAAAGTGGGGAATTTTTTCAGGGTCTGTAAACCTTAAATACAGACCCCTATGTAGTATGTAGTGTAGTGACGTTGGGTAGGAACACGACCAGGTGCCCGGCTAGCTCAGTGGATAGAGTGTCTGACCAGTAATCCGGGGTCGTGGGTTCGAGTCCCACGTCGGGTGCACTTTTTCTCCTCATATTTACTTCAATGGCGACAAGGTAAATAAAATTGGTGTACGCGGGTAGGCAACACCTAGTGGTCCTAGGGACCGGTAACTCACAGGAAATTATGAGGGGGAGGAGCTTAGTGATGTTGGGTAGGAACACAACCAGGTGCCCGGCTAGCTCAGTGGATAGAGCGTCCGACTAAAATCCGGGGGTCGTGGGTTTGAGTCCCATGTCAGGTTCACTTTTTCTCCTCATATTTACTTCAGTAGTATACGATCTTTTACCCTTTTAACTAATTCTAACAATTTTCCTTTAAATAGCACTTTAACCGGTTACTAACACACCTTTCACCTAGTAACAATCGGAAATCGATTGTTCGGGTAACCAAGTAGATGTAGCCTAGAGCACAGGGAATTTTAGCGATTTTTATGTAGACTCTTTCTATTAAAGACAAGGGGACCAAGTTTTCATGTATAGAAAATAGTACCCATTCTCGCAAAACACCCATTACGACGCCAATTTTGAAGATAATTACACGAGATCTTCACTAATTAACTCCATATATATTTATTTAGCGAAAAATCCGGTGGTCTGTACGCATAACGATCAGAGTTTTTCGTGACAGAGGCCGGTTTCTCGACGAAAGGTTCGAAAACGCCATGAACGACGTGACCGTGTGACCCCCGCTTGTAGGACTAAATCTGCTAGTTTGTGCATGATCATGGCCAAAACATGCATTAAAACGATAAAATAAATTAAAATCTTTCACCAACCTTCCTTGTTGAATAACATCACAAAGAATTCAGCTTTAATTTGTTGAATGTTTTGCCGACTCAACGGATTTTAGATTTCGGCAATTTTAGGCGCGTTCGCTTGGGAAGTTGGGATACTCTGGTGAGTGTTTTTATCACAATGTTCCCCTTGACTTTCGAACGAAACAGAACGGTTCAGTTTCAAATTTCAACAAAATTGTCCAAAGCAATGCTTTAATTCGTATCTTTTTACGCTTATTGAACACAAATTTTATTTTTTAACAAGAAAAAGAATTACTCGATTAATAGTGAACGTATGACTGATGGAGGGCGAGTTCATCTCGCTGTTGAGCACACTCACTCAAGTAATTCTTTTTATTGTGAAAACTTAAAAAAAATCATCGACAGTTATGCTAAATTAAGCTTGAAAAAATGAGAATTAAAGCATTGCTTTGGACAATTATGGTGAAATTGAATAATGAGCCGTTCTGTTTCGTTCGAAAGTCAAATGGAACATTGTGACATAAACACTCACCAGAGTTACAACCGAACGCGCTGACATCACGCTTGTGTCGTACATGGCAATTTCGAACCTTTTGTCGAGAAACGGCCTCTGTCACGAAAAATACTGATCGTTACCTGTACAGACCACCGGATTTTTCGCTAAATAAATATGTAAGGAGCTTATTAAAGAAGATCCCGTGTAATTATCTTCAAAAATGGCGTTGTAACAGGTGTTTTGCGAGAATGGATACTATTTTCTGTACATGAAAACTTGGTCCCCTTGTCTTTAATAGAAAGAGTCTACATAAAAATCGTTAAAATTCCCTGTGGCCTAGAGTAGATGAGACTGAGAAGGCTGGGCAGTTAAGTGTCGATTAACATATTTTTCTCTGTTGATCTGGAGTGACAGTTATGAAATATTGGTCAAAAGGATAGGGGAATCTAAGTTATGGATTGCAAATTGTGCATTTCATGGTTTTCATCATAGATAAGCAGAGAGAACAAAAATCGTTATTTTATTTAGACGCGAAAACTAGTGACAAATCGCTTAAACGGTGTTGCAGATAAATTTGTAATTGCGTGAGAGTTACACTTTACGATCTCGACCACGCTTATTTCCTTTTCGAATTTCTGTGCCATAAAGATGGAGCACAAGAGCAAAATATCAAGCAACTTACTTCAAATGAAGGTTTTTATATTTTGAATTCATATTTATTGGAATATTTTGCTGTCCATTCGAGAATTGCACAGTTTTCTTGTTGTGTTATAGTAACCGGATAGACATATTGTCGGATATTTTATCAAAACACTAAAAAAATATTTGGTTTTATTAGCTCCACTGGCCGAAGGCCAGCGAGCTATTGTCATGGCGTTGTGTCCGTCGTGCGTCCGTACGTGCGTCCGTTAACTTTTTCTTTAAAAATCTCCTCTCAAACCAGTGGGCCAATTTTGACCAAACTTTGCAGGAATGTTCCTTGGGTGACCCCAATCTCCGAGCAGAGTTGTCGTTCGTTACTCTCACATACATCTCTGCAACGGGCTGGGCGGCTGAATGACAAGAATCTTGTCAAACCGAGGAAAATGTGTATTATTATTGTTAACTGTTTCATGTGTAACATAATAAAGTAGACAAAGAAATGATGATTCTGGTTACATTTGAAAGGCACTATAACTGATGAAATAACCCATATACAATGGAACTATTTTCTCAAGCCTCCTTACCAATGGCAGGAATTTTGTGCTAAAAATAGACTAGGTTTAATGTTTTGTTTTGATAAATCGTCGGTGTTGTTATAATAATATTGTATCTACGGCTTGAATCAAGTCTTAGTTGCGAGATTTTATAACAACACTTACGAAATACTATTGTTTGTCCGAAATACGTCACGGTTAGCTGGATAAAATCGTTCCCTATCAGAATGAAACGTACAGAAAATTTGAATGAATGACATCAATCTAAAAAAAAATTAAATTATTTTCGTTGGAAAATGGTATTAAATTTTAAGCAACGTAAATTATGACATATTTTGGACTTTGGAAAAGAAAAATTATTTGTTATTGCCGTTTTGATGTGATAGAAAGTGACGTAATCTAGCAGATGATGACGCAATACTCTCTGAGGCAACTACAGAGGTGAATGTAATGAATGAACCGTGTGCAAGAGAGTGGGGTGACCCTTTACTTAAATTGTTGAAAGAATTTTGATTGGTCCATAAATGTGGGCATGGCAGGGCGGGGCTTATCAGACTTAGAGAAATCACAAAATAATTCTTTAAAAATCAACCATTTGGCCAATTTTGACCAAACTTGGCAGAATTTATGTAGAATTGGCCTTGCGAACCTCGCGGTACTAACATCTCAGAATGAAATTTTTCTAAAACAACTCCTTACTTTCAATATTTCTGTTACTGGATGGTTGCATCAACATCTCTTGAGTTTATTTACTCAGAGATTTTTTTTGTGTACTGCATAATATTGATTTCTGTGACACGTGACTTTAGGCATGTTGACCTAGTCATTAAAGATAGGTACTCTGGAAACCTCGCGGTATTCATATGAGGCCCTGCAATGTGTATCACAGAATAACAACAGGAATATTTTTGTCAGATATAGATTAGAATATAATTTATGTTAATATTTTACAACATCCAATGAATGTGAAAAAGAAATAAAAGGTTCAAAATAGATCCCAGGAGATAATTGCTTTGAACGCCAAACCTTTAGAATAATTAGATAGTTCTCAGCAAGAAAACCCCTTTCTGGGCCCCTTTAACAATCTAAAAAAATTATGTGTACTTACTAATGTTTAAAGAATGAATAAGCTACAATTTGTGATAAGATTTTTTTTACGTTGGAGGTCTGAAAAAAACTGTTTTGAAATTATTAAGTTTAGTCTACCTTAGACACACATTCTGAACTTCTGTCTGGGCCTCCTTATTTCACTCCCTTATTTGGAAGAGCTGTGACGTCATCAATGACGCGTCATCTGCCATTTTGAAACCAAAATTGACAGAAGCAGAAAAGGCAGAAATTACTAACAAAATTCAGCAAAAATCCTGCACTTTGCGCATTTATTGCACCAGCCATTTCATATCAGGGGATTAGCAAGTTTTGGAAAAGGTCAGTTTCTTTGTATCGTCGCTGAAAATGTGTTTTGCTAACCGATTTAGTTAATTTTTTTCATCTAGTTGGTGTCAGCTGTCAAGATTGAGATCAGGCTAATCAACGCTTACGAGGATAATTCTCGTCGATGGCACAGTTTTGCCCCATGGTAAATTTTGCGATTACCGCGAGATTTAAAGTACCGCGAGGTTTGCACAAACGACTATACATTGGGTGACTCTTTACTTAAATTGTCCATTAAATTTTGATTGGTCCATTAATGTGGGCGTGGCAGGGCGGGGCTTATCAGACTTTGAGAAATCACAAAATAATTCTTTAACAATCTTCTTCTCTCAAACCAATGGGCCAATTTTGACCAAATTTTGCAGGAATGTACCTTGGACAGGGGTAAAAGTTTTCAGGCATATGCCTGAAGTTCAGGTTTTTGAGTATTCCAAAATGCCCCATTTTCTTGATTTTTACTATATAAATACAGACTTTTCCAGGTTTTCAGGTTTTTCAAAATTTTCAACTTTTACCCCTGCTTGGATGACCCTTTACTTAAATTGTTCAAAGAATTTTGATTGGTCCATAAATGTGGGCGTGACAGGGTGGGGCTTATCAGACTTAGAGAAATCACAAAATAATTCTTTAAAAATCAACCATGTGGCCAATTTTGACCAAACTTGGCAGAAATGTACCTTGGGCAGGGCTCGAATTTCCACTAGCATACGGGCAATTTTCTAGTTAAAATTAGAAATCGCTAGTGATTCTATCTGGCACTAGATATTTTTGGCTAGTGGAAAAATATTCCCTGCCAACAGTTTTATCAATGCAACCTGAAAAGGCTTACAAAACAACTTCCAAATATTGACTTACTGTACTAGTTTTCAGATATGTCCCAGGACTTAAAAGCCCAACTGTAATAATAAACATTATTTAGCTTTTATTTCTCAAAATGAAAATCAAATTGCGAGTGAATTTGCCATTTTGCTAGTGGTTTAAAAAGCTACTAGCAAAAAATTGCGAGTCATTTTGTTAGGGAAATTCTAGCCCTGCTTGGGTGACTCTTTACTTAAAGTGTCCATTAAATTTTGATTGGTCTATAAATGTGGGCGTGGCAGGGCGGGGCTTATCAGACTTTGAGAAATCACAAAATAATTCTTTAAAAATCTTCTTCTCTCAAACCAAGGGGCTAATTTCGACCAAATTTTGCAGTAATGTACCTTGGGTGACCCTTTACTTAAATTGCTCAAAGAATTTTGATTGGTCCATAAATGTGGGCATGGCAAGGTGGGGCTTATCAGACCTAGAGAAATCACAAAATAATTCTTTAAAAATCAACCATTTGGCCAATTTTGACCAAACTTGGCAGAAATGTACCTTGGGTGACTCTTTACTTAAATTGTCCATTACATTTTGATTGGTCTATAAATGTGGGCGTGGCAGGGCGAGGCATATCAGACTTAGAGAAATCACAAAATAATTCTTTAAAAATCAACCATGTGCCAATTCTGACCAAACTTGGCAGAAATGTACCTTGGATGACTCTTTACTTGAATTGTGTGTGAAATTTTGATTGGACCATAAATGTGGGCATGGCAGGGCGTGGCTTACCAGACTTAGAAAAATCACAAAATAATTCTTTAAAAATCAACCATGTGGCCAATTTTGACCAATTTTGCAGAAACGTACCTTGGTTGACTCTTTACTTAACTTGTCCATGAAATTCTGATTGGTCCATAAATGTGGGCGTGGCAGGGTGGGGCTTATTTGACTTGGAGAAATCACAAAATAATTCTTTAAAAATCAACCGTAGGGTCAATTTCAATTAAACTTGGCAGAAATGCACCTTAAGTGACCCTATACTTAAATTGTCTGTGAAATTTTGATTGGTCCATAAATGTGGGCATGGCAGGGTGGGGCTTATCAGAACGGCAGAAATCACGAAAAATTCTTTACAAAATCAACCACAAGGCCAATTTTGACCAAACTTGGTAGAAATGTTCCTTGTGTGTCCAATTACTTCAGTTGGTAGTAAAATTCTGATTGGTCCATAAATGTGGGCAAAGCAGGACGGGGCTTATCAGAATGGGAGAAATCACGAAATGATTCTTCAAAAACAACCATTGGGTCAATTTAGTACAAACTTGGCAGTAATGTTCCTTGGGTAATACTTTGTCAGTGAAATTTTGATTGGTCTATAATGTGGGTGTGGCCAGGCAGAGCTTATCAGAATTGGATAAACCACGAAATAATTCTTTAAAAATAAATCAATGGGCCAATTCAGACTAAACTTGGCAGAAATGTTCCATGGGTGACCCTTTTCAAGATTTGGCAGTGCGAGGCTTACAAGAAATCATGACATAATTCTTTTACTTTAGCCAGTGGAGCGATTCAGGCCCTCTTGGGCCTCTTGTTATTGAACAGAACTGAATATTTGAATCAATCAAATCTGATTAACCCCATACGTTATTATTTCAGAATTTGAATTCAATGCTTATCAATGCTTATAATGTGGTGAATATTCTTCCTTCATTCGATTGGTGTCATAATTGCACTAATTCTATTATTGTTCATCAAACCTTATATTGTGGGTACTCATCTGTAACTGTTTCTGTTTCAGTTCATGAAGAAAAGTGCTTTACGGATAGAGAAAGAGAAAAGCAAAGAAGAGATTCAACAAATAATTGACGATGAACATTGGGTCCTGGACTTACCAGAAATTGAAAAGAAAGAGTAAGAAATAATTCATTTAACCTTTTTCCCAAATAAAACCTGGGTATAAAGTCCCCCACAGACCAAGTTTAGGAAAACAATGGGACAAAAGAAGAAAACTCTGATAATTAGCTTTTTATACGCCCGTCGAAGAAGGGACATATTATGGGATCACCCGTGGCGTCCGGCGTACGGTGTTCGGCGTCCGGTGTCCGGCGGCGTCCACTTCTTTGTCCGGAGCATAACTCTGTCACCTTAAGTCCAATTGAATTCAAACTTGGCAGTCATATTCTTCTCATCATTACAGAGTGCAGTGCACAAGAACCATAACTCTACCTGGCTTATTTTTTGAGTTATTGCCCTTTGTTGTTTTTCATACTTGAATCTTGTCTGGAGTATATCTCTAAAAGTATAATAGCTAGGATCATGAAACTTCATGGGTGTATAGATCTCACCAAGGGGGAGTGCAGTGCACAAGAACCATAACTCTACTTGACTTATTTTTTGAGTTATTGCCCTTTGTTGTTTTTCATACTTGAATCTTGTCCGGAGTATATCTCTAAAAGTATAATAGCTAGGATCATGAAACTTCATGGGTGTATAGATCTCACCAAGGGGAAGTGCAGTGCACAAGAACCATAACTCTACCTGGCTCATCTTTTGAGTTATTGCCCTTTGTTGTTTTTCATACTTGAATCTTGTCCGGAGTATATCTCTAAAAGTATAATAGCTAGGATCATGAAACTTCATGGGTGTATAGATCTCACCAAGGGGGAGTGCAGTGCACAAGAACCATAACTCTACCTGGCTTATATTTTGAGTTATTGCCCTTTGTTGTTTTTCATACTTGAATCTTGTCCGGAGTATATCTCTAAAAGTATAATAGCTAGGATCATGAAACTTCATGGGTGTATAGATGGCTTATTTTTTGAGTTATTGCCCTTTGTTGTTTTTCATACTTGAATCTTGTCCGGAGTATATCTCTAAAAGTATAATAGCTAGGATCATGAAACTTCATGGGTGTATAGATCTCACCAAGGGGGAGTGCAGTGCACAAGAACCATAACTCTACTTGACTTATTTTTTGAGTTATTGCCCTTTGTTGTTTTTCATACTAGAATATTGTCCGGAGTATATCTCTAAAAGTGAAAAAGCTAAGATCATGAAACTTCATGGGTGTATAGATCTCACCAAGGGGGAGTGAAGTGCACAAGAACCATAATTCTACCTGGCCTATTTTTTGAGTTATTGCCCTTTGTTGTTTTCATAATTGAATCTTGTCCCGAGTATATCTTTAAAAGTAAAATAGCTAGGATCATGAAACTTCATGGGTGTATAGATCTCACCAAGGGGGAGTGCAGTGCACAATAACCATAACTCTACCTGACCAATTTTTTTGAGTTATTGTCCTTTTTTGTTTCATACTAGAATCTTGTCCGGAGTATATCTCTAAAAGTGAAATAGCTAGGATCATGAAACTTCATGGGTGTATAGATCTCATCAAAGGGGAGTGCATTGCAAAAAAACCATAATTCTACCTGGCCAATTCTTTGAGTTATTGCCCTTTGTTATTTTTCATACTTCATTTTTGTCCAGGGCATATCTCGAAAAGTATAATAGCTAGGACCATGAAACTTTTACCAACCTGCTCCCCCTGTCGACATAAAGCAGTGTTACGGGCGTATCTTGTGACAGTTTGACACCTTGTTCACCTTTAGCCTAACTTTTGTGTTTATTTTGTATAAAACATAGGGGTCTATAAGTTGGCTCCCAGCACCTAATGAACATTATTTAGTATCGGCTGAATGTGGTAATGCAAATGGACCACATCTTTGGTGTATATTTCAACTTTGTGCCATTGTAGCAGTCAGACTGCATTACTGATTACCCACCCCTAAACAATTGTATTTTTTGCTGAAGAAAAATATATTGGCTCTCATTTAACGAAAGTTTTAGACAGATTATCTGTTTATTTGAAAAAGTTACGCCATATTTTGTGATAGTGGTAAGTTGCTCAGATTGAATGTAGAAAAATCCCTTTACTAAATAAATGTTAATTAAGTGCTAGGAGTCAACTTACAGACCCCTGCGGTATATAAATCATATCTATATCAATATGTCTTTTGTCAACTGCTATAGCTTTCTAATCATATATAGAAAATTTCTTTGTTTGGGAAATGGTTAATGACAGCCATAATAACTCTTTCCTGAACAATATCGGGTTCTTGACAAACAGCTGTAGGTAGCTTTAAAAAAAGTTTAAAGCTACATATTTACAGTTACTTACTTATTTTCAGGGTAATTTGCTGTAAGAATAATTTTGCATAAATAAAATATGGCCTTTATTTTTTCTCTTTGAAAAATTTTCTGTCTGATCTGTATTGACTTGGATTACGACAGGTTTAAAAGCTAAAACCCAATATCACATCATTTTAGAAACACGAACAACCCGCTTTAAATATTTTACATACTTTTACTCCGCTGCATGATTATCAATTATATCATTTACTGTATGAATCTTGTATTCTGTCTTATAAAGTCTATAAACGGTGTGACAACATGCTAGAAGCCAACTTCTGTGGATCATTCGGGATTTGGGCCTGGGGATACTAATGTCCCTTTAAACCTTGAACAAAAAAGAAACAATACATATATGTTTATTACCATAACCAAAATTTTCATTCCTTTTCCTCTACATTCTTTGTAGGTTGGCAGGGTTTTCCCTGAGCATATGAATTTGGGGGTCATTGTAACCCCTTGCCTTTAAAATTGGGGATCATTTCTCCAACTATGTGAGTCAAATTTTATAAGTACCTAGGACTCAAGTATCATACAAAAATCTGAATTTCAAAACTTGCATCAATAATGACCATAAAGGTAAATTTCTAAGTGGTCATTCATGGGGGGATCAGGGGGGTCCGGCATTGGCCGAAAATTAAAGTTTGACTATATAAATTTAGTGTAACGTTACATATTTACTACATTTAAGCCATAATTTGGGCTTGGACCCCCCTCCCCCCCTGGAAAAAAATTTGGGCTTGGACCCCCCTGGAAAAAAAAATCCTGGATCCGCCCTTGTCATTTGTTCTGAAATTGCAACAATGGACGCAAGATTTGTGTGTCATGGAAAACCCTGGTTTGATCTGCATCAATGTTGGTCTGAAATGTTACAGGGGCATATTTTCCAGATCCTTGTTTATATTTATTTTTATGCCCCTGTGTGGAAAGATGGGGGGCATATTGTTTTATTTGTGTCTGTCTTTCTGTTGAAAACTTAGCATTTGCCTTTTCTCCAAAAGTATTGGACATACAAAGCTCAAATTTGGTATGTATCTTTCTTCAAATGATGTCTATCTGTTACATGCAAAATGACCTTCCTCAAGGTCATTCTTTAAACCTTATCAACATGCTCAACCCTTTTCACGAAAACTTAAACATTTTAGAAAAATGGCCATTTCAGGGCATTAGTGTTTCACAAACACATCTTGTTACTTGCAAGGTATAAATTTGCTTATTTGGTAAATGATTTGATGTTAAAACTTTCCAGAACAACAAAAACAGCTAGACATATCCTATGTCAGTTGTTGTAGATGACAAAATGACTGCTATAAAAGAAAGGATTATGACACAATATAGCAAAGAAAATATTGACAGCAAAAGGAGAAAATGCTAGTTATCAACATTTTCTTTTTTTGCCTCAATGTTTTCCCAAACAATTTCTACCAAGTCTTGTTTGGGATAGTGTAACTGTTGATTAATGTAAGATATTTTGTTCTCTTGCAGAAGCAAATACATAATAGAGCCAAGTTACAGATTGTGTGAAAATTTACAGTTTGGGAGGATGTCCTTCAGAGGATTTAACCCAGAAATTGAGGTAAGGAAAATCTTTTTCAACCATTTCTAAAACAATACAATTTGAGACTGCTTAATCCACTGTGACACAGTGAAGCCTTTAGGTGCTCTTAAAGAGAAATGCTTGGGAAAACATTGTTGAAAATGAAGAAATTGCTTGTCACAAGCAATTTCTTCATTGTCTGCAACGCTTGATTGTTTTCTACTCAAATTGCAATGACTCTTAAAATTTCACCTACTTGAAATTCTCGTCTCCTGCACCTTTCATTGGAATAGTCAAAAAATTTTGTAGTCTGGTAATGGTATATGTATAACTTTGTTGATTTGGGATGACTTCGATTGTTGTATGGCTCGCGCCATCGTTTGGAACCAGAGCTGCTCTATCTATTAGATCCCCCCCCAAATGACGTAATGGGGCCATGGTCAGACCACAGTTCTTTTGGTGGTCGAAGTATAGCTGCGTAAATGACGTCAAATAGCTCTAACTATTGGTGTTCGATTGGGGAGATACCCAATGATGGCGTGAGTCATAATGCCATTCAAAGTTGTCCTTGGACAGATCATCAGAACTACAGAAAAGATGGGGTATAAATTTACTTCAAATCCAAGCCCTATGTTGTGGGTACTCATTTGAATCATATTGATGAGAACATTCCAAAAAGTACTTACAACATATGGTTTGATTAACAACTAATAGAATATTGCATTTCAAAAAGTAAACACACTGTTATTGAAGGGTCGTATTATTGTATGGCCTTGTCGGTCAATCCATCCGTCTGTTGGCAATTTCTTGTGTGTCCGATAGTTTCAATCAGAATTTCATCAAACTTGCCACAATGAATCTCCATGGTGTATAGTTGTGCACACCATTTACAGAATTCATATAACTCTTTTCATTCTTGAATTATTTGTCCTTGAATTAAAAAATGCCCATTTCCTTGTGTGTGCAACTCCTACAATTTCAACCGGAATTTGATCAAACTGGCCACAATGAATCTCCATGATGTCTAGTTGTGCACACCACTTATGGAAATCAGATACTGTAAAAGTCTTTATTTTCGCGAGCTCAACATTTCGCGATTTCGTTGTCTGGGATTTATTCGCGAGTTAATAAATTCCCGCGTGTTTGTTGTAAAGCTGGGGTATTTCCGTTGTTTTCCGGAAATTTTCGCTTCGCTATATTCTGTACATGTCCGTTTAACCCCGATAAATACACAAGCGATGGTTAGACAAAATGTTTATCACACCTGTCTTCTCTTTATAATTGTTTTCACACCTTTTCATATGTAACTGTTAAAAGGACAATACATGTATTGTCCCTACATGTATGACAAAAAGTGAATAACATAAGAACGTAACTGCTTCATTTTTCCAGTAAATTTACTGTACTTCTGAATTGTAAACGATAAAGAGGTCACCCTTTCACGACCATATTCTAGGAAAATACATGTAACATTTATACTTTGTATTTGTAATCATGTACAATGTATATCATCATAATAATATAACATTATGATGTTAATTGCATTGTTCATACATTGAAAGGTGGGTAACGATCAAAATTTCCGATTTGAAGTGTTTTGATGAACATATAAAATTTCGGAATGTTCCGGATTCCGAAGAACCTTCGGCAATCTCCGGCATTCTGAGACTGATATATTCACGAAATTGATGAATTCGCGAGATAGCCTACTGGCGAAAATTAGCGAAAATTAAGTCCTAGCGAATAAATAGACTTTTACAGTAACTGTTTTCATTCTTGAATTATCTGCCCTTGAATAAAAAATGCCATTTACTTATGACTTCAACTTATACAGTTTCAACCCGAATTTGAACAAACTTGCCGCAATGGATCTCCACGGTGTCTACTTGTGCATGCCACTATAAAAATTCAGTTAACTCCTTGCATTCTTGAATTATCTGCCATTGTATTGAAAAAAAAATGACTATTTTTACTGACAAGCCCCTCTGGGATGTATATGTGTCGCTCTGCGAAGCTCTTGTTTTATTTTACAGAAACTGATGCAGCTAAAAAACAATGATATTGTCCTGAAAGAGGCAGAAAGGAAGGAGAAAGAGAACAGTGTAGATGACAAAGAAATGGCAGAAAGGTACATGTTTATCTTCAGAGCATCAGATTAACCCTTTCCCAATTGACAAAATTTTAGGGTGATCAACTTCAAAAAGTGCCATAAATGACAAAATGGATATTATCAAAGGTAGGATTTGTGTAAAACATGGCACAGAAAATATTGAGACAAAAGGAGAAACTGCTGGTTATCAGCAGTTTCTTCTTTTGTTTCAATGTTTTCCCAAGCCTTTTCTATTAGGGACGTCAAAACTCGGGGTCTGTTTCATCAAAACATTTAAGACGTATTTTTGACTTACCGACGACTTACGACAAGTTTAGGGTAAGTAACGTGTATCGCCATTCTATCAAAACCTGGGTTATGCGATTGTTGTTTTAAGCGATTTTTAAGACATTGGTAAGTAAAAAATACGACTTAAATGTTTTGATGAAACAGGCCCCAGGTCTTGTTTGGGAAAGGGTTAAAGCCTGAAAGTAAAGGCATTCTAAAATTCTTACTTCAAAACCAAACGCTATGCTGTGGGTACTCATTAGAATTGTCTCGATAAGACGATTCTATTAACAAATAGTGAATACCCACAACTTTGGGTATGATGACCCCTTACTGGTGCCTGTGAGATGGTACTGTAAGTTAACACTGGATTTTAAACAGATTGTAGGGACCTTCACCTCGGAGTTTGAGCTACTTTGCAAAACCCTTAATCTGGCCTCAAGTTTAGGCACTATTAGAGATAGAGCCTTGATATATCACACATGGATACCTTTTGCTTAGGCCTTTGACTAGGGACTGTGGCGTTTGACCTCATGAGTCATGACCTTGATTTTTGAGTTTGTGACAAGCTCTCATATAGGGATTCATATCAAAATTGATAATTCAGAATGCTTTCCCTGAGGTAATATGCTGCTATAACCCATTCCCAAATTGGGACACCTTTTGAGGCCCACAAAAAAGGCTTTTGGAAAACAAAGAGGAAAATGAAGAAATTGTTTGTGACAAGCAATTTCTTAATTTCCAACAATGTTTTCTACGCAGAAAGACAAATAAATGCAATATTAAATTCACTTCAAATTGTCGTCTGCAACATCATTGAATTTGGACTAGTCTAATATTTTGCCATTTGGTAATGGGATGATAATTTCTCCTCAGGTATCAGACCCTGATTGGTACAGTCGCAAACAAGTTCAAGGTTAAACGAGAACATTACTCAGATGTGATACAGGAAGACCAGGAGATGTCAGGTAACAAGAAGATCAAACGAGAGTTTAAAAGGCCCGCAGATGATTGACGAACACTGTACACTAGGTTAAAAACTAATTTGGATTTCGTGTAATGATGATGGAGTTGGTCCTTGGAGACGCTTGGAAATTGGTGTGAAGAGCTGGGCAATAGATAAAAAGAGGGTTAAGGCATTCCAAATTTATAATTTCAAATTGCAGGTACCAATTTGAATTGTCTCGAAAAGATGATTCAAGTTAGTGCCCACAGCATAGGGTTTGGTGAATAATGAAATATACTTTACATTTTCAAAAGCCATTTCCCACTGTGATTCGGAAGTGTGGGATGCAGTACCTGGAATTGACCAAACGCCAATCAACAGATCGCTCTGCCCAACATAGAATTTAAGACAAACAATGGCGATGTGATCGTTAATAGGGAATGGTTTTATCCAGTTAATCGTGACGTAAATTCGGACAAACAAAATAGTATTTCGTAGGTGTTGTTATAAAATCTCGTATCTACCGCTTGATTTAAATCAAGCCGTAGTTACGAGATTTTATAACAACACTGACGGTTTATCAAAACATAACGGTAAACCTAGTCTATTGTTAGCGCAAAATTCTTTGCAATTGGCATGTCAATTTGTTTGATTGTCGTTGGATAAATCGATAAAATAACACATACAACGAAGAACAATTGGGGTGTGACATTTTTCTGATCCTCCATTGGCTAATCAATGTTTTTGATTGACAGTCGGCGTTTGGTCAATTGTATCAATGTCTTAGGTTGGCTCAACCAATCAATTAGAAGTAATAAATGTATGAAATCTGGCAAAGTAAAATAAGATTGTACAAGTCAGTGAATATTTCATTTGATAAATATCATTGGTCAGATTGAAATGAAATATTCTGCATTCAGAAGTATTGGGTGAGGCAAAACAAAACTTAAAGTCATGATGCATAATCACGTAATATTGAGCCGCAACTAGTTCTTTTTAGGTGCCAATCTTACTAGAGTGGACTCCATTTGATTACAATCATATTATCCTATCCTACTATCCTATCCTATATTATCAGTAACAAAATGATTTGTAGCAATGGGATTTCTGCATGACATTTGTAATTTTGAGAACAATTTATTCCTTTTACTATTTTCTGTTAACCCACTCCCACTCAATGACGCTTTTTGATACCCAACAAGGAAATTAAGGCTTCAGAAAACATTGTTTGAAATGATGAAATTGCTTGTAACAATCATTTTCTTCATTTCCCACAATGTTTTCTACCCAGAAATTTGTAAAAATTCGAAATTTCAGCAACTTGAAAATTTTGTCTGCAACTTCATTCAATTTGGACCAGTTTAAAAAAAAGTTTTGTTTGGGAAAGGTCTACTTGCAGTAAATACATATCTTGACAAATATGCAGGAATTACTCTACCAATTAATGTATTTGTATTCTTATATGGCTGTTTCCAATGAAATACATTGTACTAAAATGTTAATAATTATAAATGTATTTTTAAATATTTAAATTTTAGAGTGTGTAAATCGTTGTTTAATTATGAATTATAGATAAACCTTAAATTCAAATTGTATGTTTTTAAACAACTTGTTTGTTTACATGAATTATATGTAAAGTAAGTGTTGATAAATATGATTAACTATACATGTTTATGTGAAAAGAAATAGATGCAAAAATTGTTATGCCAAATGAAATGGTTCTTGACTTAAAGTAATGAAATAAAAATTTAGAGAAGAGACTGATTTTCTGCTTTGTTTTTCTTTCTTATTAACCTTTTCCCGAACAGCAAATTTAAGGATGCTCCAATTGAAAAACCTTTGGCAGACGATAAAATGGGTGATGATAGAGATGGGATTTGCGTACAAAACAATTAGAAAATATTGAGGCAAAAGCAGAAAATGCTGATTATCAGCATTTTCTTCTTTTGCATCAATGTTTTCACGTGCCTATAAATAAGGGATGTCAAAACTAGGTCTAGTTTGGGAAAGGGTTAAAATTACCTTTCTCAGATAGAAACCTTGACCAATTTGCCTGCTGCACAAATGGTGCAGTAGCTTTCAATAGGAATCAACAGATCTACCAAAACACTATCAAGATCTGTCTGGCGAGACAGCAAAACAAATTCAAGAATTGTTGTGTTGGGAGGCTTGTATAGCGGACGAGAATTGACCTGGCAGAGCATTCCATTCAATTAACATGGGCTGCTTTGCCAAGTCATTTCTCGTGAGGTATATCAGCTGCATATAAACGGTTTAATCCCATTTGGTCTACTCCCAATTCGTCTACTCCCAACTTGTCTACTATTTTGGACATAATTCCCATTTCGTCTACTTTTCTATACTTTGTATATGAATATGATATAATGTGATTTTCAATAAAATGTTTGCATTTTTATTTCATTTGTGAAAATAATGACGGGAAGGCTTTTCATAAAACAAAAAATAATGTTGTTTGTTGATAATTTGATATGAAAGTAGACGAGTTGGGACAGTAGACAAATTGGGACTCAAGGCACTATAAGAACAGTAGACGAAATGGGAGTAGACCAATTGGGATGTTACCATATAAACTGCCATTGGTCTTTAATAACCCATTACCAAAAGGCAAAATGTTTGACTTGGCCAAATTCAAAGATGTTGCAGACGACAATTTAAGGTGAGTCTTCATTTTCCACAATATTTTCCATAGTCAGTTTCTTGTGGGGAGTCAAAAATAGTCATGAAACTTTACACAGTTGTTGTCCATGACCCAAGGAGGTGCCCTATTGTTTTTGGGTCACCAAGGTCAAAGGTCACAATCAGACTTTGTTTGAAATCTGTTTCCATGCTCTAAGTCAAGAACCGGTTGACCTGGGATCATGAAACTTTACACAGTTGTTGCCCATGACCCAAGGAGGTGCACTATTGTTTTGGGGTCACAAAGGCCAAGGTCACAGTTGGATTTTGTTTGAAATCTGTTTCTGTGCTTTTAGTCAAGAACCGGTTGATCTAGGATTATGACTCTTTACCCACTTGTTGCTCATGACCCAAGGAGGTGCCCTATTGTTTTGGGGTCACGAAAGTCAAAGGTCAAGGTCACAATTGGACCTTGTTTAAAATCTGTTTCCATGCTGCAACTTAAGAACCTTTTGACCTTTAGCACTTTTTCAGTGACAAGGCGCTAGTGGGGGTATTTGTCCGCTTTGAAAAGTTCTAGTCTTTACTGTAACATTCTGATTTTCTACATCCGAGATCAATGATCTTTTATTTGGTGCAGCTTTTACATTGGAACAGTAAAACATTTGGCTGTTTGGGAAAGGATTAATGCTCACCAAATTGCTGTTTATAGCAAACTGGGACACAATGTCTGGGAACCTAATGTTACATCCTAAGTGGTATGTTTTCAGTGTAACTTTCAAAAGAATGGCATTTGCGTATGGGGCTATTCTAGGCATCTGCTAAACCCTTTCCCAAATGGCAGAATTTCAGTGTGATCCAATTCAAAAGCTGTTTCAGATGACAAAAATAGTGTTGATAAACATTGGATTTGTGTACAATTAAGCGTGGAAAATATTGAGACAAAAGGTGAAACTGCTTGTTATAAGCAGTTTCTTCTTTTGTCTCAATGTTTTCCCTAGCCTCTTTAGTCCAGTCAAAATACTGAAAATACCTACCGGGGGTTGAACTATCTGCAACAGAAGCTTTTCTTTCACTAATAGTTACCTTAATATATCAAGAATAACATACTAAAAGTCGCCAAAAATCGGATGATGCGATTTTGAGAAATTTGCTTTTAATATATTGGCAAGTTAAAAAAAATGTGACCGTTCACTTTTAACATGCCTCTGCTATTACAGAGGAACATATTCAATCCAGTCAATGCTAAAAAGATGTGTTGTTGTGTCTTTATGCTAGGTACCAAGTTTAAAGCAAATTGCTTCACTACTAAAAAAGATACATTATTAAAACATGTCAAAAATGTCAGGAGTGAAACGCGTTTTGTTTGATATTTTTCACTCATACCAGGATTCTAAGCTATGGTAAATAAAAGACAGTGACAGGATACTACAATAAGCACTTGTTATATATAAAACAACATGTAAACTATTATCTTAAGATTACATTTCCATCTTATCTTTACTGGTTTAGGATATGGAGTTGTTTTATACAATAACCCTCTGATGTCAGGAGTGAAACAATGTTCTTTTGATGTGTTATCATTTTTGCCTATTCTGCTAGAAATCTACCACTTGCATTTTTTCAGGAAGGTATCTACCTTAGAGACATTCTGCGCTCTACTTTTTAGTGGTTCATGGATTTTAAGTTCCCGTTTAGTGCAATATATACATATATGTTGTCAGGAGTGAAACACTTTTTTGATGTCATTATACAAGATTGTGCACACAATTTTAGCTAAAAATTAGTGAACGTAGATTTAAAATATAATCTAGGCACTGCTTAACCCTTTAGAATAGTTTTTAGCCATCCTTTTCAAGACATACTTTGGTCACATTTTTTAAACTTGCCTATAGGGACATTCGAAATCCCGTTTTATGTCCCTAAACTTTCTAACTTTTAATGTAAATGCACGTTTTACTTTAAATGTGTTCCACAAAATCGTTGTTATGATACTATCAATTGAAAAAGCACCCAGCATTGTGATGATAAATGGTATATTTTCCACTCATTTACATATTTTAGTCTTATATAATCTAGTAAAATTAACCCACCCACTAAGCTATTTTAGAGCAGTTATCAATATCAACAATCTAAGCTCATTTTCCTGTAAATTAACAATCAAATACCGTTATTAGAAAAAGTATGGGATAAAAAATAAAGAATACCATTCTAAGTATATACAAATATGTATGTATGTCTGTCTTTCATTATACCCCCCACAACAAAGTTATGGGGGGGTATACTGGATTCAGGTTGTCCGTCCGTCTGTCCGTCCGTCTGTCCGTCCGTCTGTCCGTCCGTCCGTCCGTCCGTGGACATAATTTTGTGTCCTCTTCTCCTCCCACAGTTTTTGACCGATTTTGCTGAAATTTTAGCAGGTTGTTTCCTATCATATGAAGTTGTGAACCTTTCATCTTGATCCAGGCAGTAGTTTCAGAGTTATGCCACTTTGAACTTTAGCACTTTTTCAGTGACAACGCGCTAGTGGGGGGTATTTGTCCGCTTTGCGACAGTTCTAGTTTGTGGAGTTTTCCCATATCATACAGCGGCATCGAAAAAATGTATTTAACACAAACATTATCGTAGTCACAACTCGTACATTTATGAACGGATTTGGATACAACTTTCACAGAATGTTCTTAGTCACCTGATCAAGGGTGCATTGAACATTGTTGGTTTTTTGTCATATTACGCTGCGTCATGGAAAAAGGGGACTTGATTCAAAATATTTCTTTGACATAAAGCCTTCTAAATTTATCAACAAGTTTTGGTTAAGAATTATGAAAAATGATCCTAGCGACCTGGCGATGAGTTTATTGTCACGATTTTATCTTACCATGCTATGACGTAGAAAAAATGGGACTAAATGCAGAAGAAAGTGATATATTGGTTTATTTCTGAAGCTTATAATGCAGGAGAAAGTTTAACAATGTGATTTCTTTAATCAAAACAGAAAAATGAAAAACTGATTAACAACAATATTACAGATACTCAAATAAGTGACACATGTAAAGTTTGCAAAACGGGCATGTAGCATGAGTATATTAAAATCAAGAAATTTTAGGTGACATTTATCAACGCTGTATTATTGTTTTATGGGTGAAAATTTATTTTACAAAGTTTTCGGTCGATATCATGGGAATTTCGAGAGATATTGGCAAAGAAAAAGGATAAACTTTGTTTTGCCTCTCGGTATACATGTATACAAGAATGGATGAAATGTTAGTAGCATGAACTCCTTTGCTCTAAAACATTTTTAATAGAACCCCATGTCTTTTGTGGGAAGACTTTAAATGATTTGTTACATAAGTACGGTTGCAAAAATGAATCTACTGTTCCCAACACATTTAGCTGACAAAAGATAATAACTATTGTTGGTATAATCAAATAGAAAATGACATTGTATGGCTCGAGAGTATGCTTTACTAGACATGATATGTGTGACCACATTCGGAAAATAAACCCTTTCAAGAGCTGACATTAGTCCAGATATAATTGTAGATAAAGAAAAACCCTTAAAATACTTTCAGGTATGTTTGTTTTCATCAATTGGTGGTGTGACAGACGGAGATAGATACAATTTTGATATGTTTATTGAGTTGATACCAGCTTTGATTAATTTTAATGTTCAATAAGTGTATTGATTTTTTAATTTGACCGCGGAATGACCTACTTCATTTGCATACTTATTTGGACGAGTTTATCCGATAAAAGGTATGTCGGGATTTTTCAGATAACTTGCACGAGATACTCTACTCTCAAAGTGTACGATATTTGTCGACTGCTCGATAGCTCAACTGGTAGAGTCATTGGTTACAAAGTAAGATGTCCGAGGTTCGAATCCCCTCTGAACCAATGTGCACATTTCATTTCATTTTTTTTATCATTTTTTTTTTTATTTCGTTATTTTTTTCTTCAATTTACAATTATGTCCATCTCCTATTCCCTCGTTGGTTACATGAAGACGCCATTGTCGATCGAGCTCCTTCTTTATTTTATGATTGGTCATGATTTTACTGACCCCAGAGCCTTCTGGACAACGTTTGGTCTACAAAGGCGGAAGATAGCTTTCTGTTGTAGTTCTGCTGCTACTTCACATATTAACTTGGTACATTCAAAATTTTATCTCTTGCTCTTTGTCCAAAGGCTTGTGGCTTTTTTGTGACATTGGTCGTCTATGGGGGTTCTTTACACGTCCATCTATCACTGACAGTATGTAAGTCAATATTTATAAACTGAGCTTACTTTATTGGGCAAAAGCATAACAAATAATGATCTTTATGGTTCAAATAGGGTCATATACACAGGAAAGGTAAAATAGAAATCCGTTGAATAGGTAAAAGAAAGGATTTTGCTTGGGACTCGAACCTGGGTCCGTTAGGTTTCAAAGCCAACGCGCAACCCATCGAGCTAACCAGATTGGTGAAATCAAATGGTACATTTCAAACATTCAACATAACGTTATTCGATAATTACGTGTTCAACCTGATTTACCCGTTTTAAAATGATTAAATATTTAAATAAGGTAGGTCATCCCGGGGTCAATATGATTTTATAATACTTCTCATGTGTGAGTTGAATACGCTTGTTCTCCACAAAGGCCTTTCATCATTTTTGACAGCTCACTTATTACACCCTCACTGTCTTCTATATACCTGGTTAAAATATTGAATAACTTAACAAAATGTTTGGGTTAAACTTAATTTTCTTACATGAACTCTGTCAATTTTCTATTCTTACATGAACTCTGTCAATTTTCTAAGCAGATAATATTTTAAAAACGATCTAATACAGTTTGAGCCCAATCATCCCCTCTTTCTTGAATATGTATATGTATGTGGATTACTTTCAGGAAATCTAATTCTGCAGCTTGTGTATTATCATCATTTTGCTTTCTCTTGGTCTACAAGACCTGTTTTCGACAATTGTACTGAATTCTTTATTTTGTATCGCTTTCTTTCGCGTGAGATCATCAATTAAACCAAATGATACACTACAATGGATATGCGTGTAAAGTAAATGTGTCCTTTGGAAACGTAAAAAAATATAATGAAATAAATAAAACAAGTAAAAATGCTTCATAATTTCTTGATTTGCTATCATTTGCAAAACGAAAATGGATAGAGAAATGCAAAATCATTGAAAAAATATAAAACACAATAATTCGATAAAATTTTGTCCATAGTGGGCTTCCGTAGTTTCAAAAAATGAACAAGACCATGGTTCGATGAGGTGCTATATTTTCACAAATTTTCACATTAAAACATTGAATATTTACATAATTAGGGTTTAGAATAGGCATTTTGTTTTTCTTTTGGTTGATTTTAAAAAGATTATGTTTAGTTTTTTAAAGCTATTAGCTGTATCTAGATCTAGTTGCAACAACTCTGAAACCATTATTATTGAACTAACTGCGCTGAATTTGCTGGTTATAATAAAATATACCTACTTTGTTGTATATATGATGATTTATGTTCAGTAGGAAGCCCATAAAACGAAGCATTGTTGGGAAATAGTGTTTGTTTACAAGTACAAAACAATGGAGTATAAATTTCGTAAGCGTTTGGGTTTCTGAGAATTGACCTAGAATTGACCTTAGTAGTGATGAATTACTCCTGAACTCTTTATGACCTCACTAAGGTGAACATTTCGGACCATAAAATTCTATTGCAATTTTACTAATTAGAAATGTTAATTACTCATTAAGGACAAAGCTTTCAGACTGCGATTTTTTGTTGGAAGATTGTCTAGCCATATATTTTCGTAGAGTGTCAAAACTTTTTCTGTTGCTCATAGTTCAACCCTAACTCCTAACTTGACTGGACTACTTCTATTAAAGACGTCAAACCAGGCCCTGGTTTCTCGAAAAAACTTAAGTATATTCTCATGAGAATATGCTCAACTTCAAAGGGATACTCTCCAACGTTGAAGGGTATTCGATTGAAGTTCACATGGATTTCGTACGATTTGAGCACAGTGCTCAGATTTGAGCATGAGAACGTACTTAAGTTTTTTCGAGAAACCAGGGTCAGGTCTTGTTTGGGAAAGGGTTAATGATTTGGTTTAGGTTTCATGCGCAAGCATCACATCTCTGTTTCTATTGTTGCTATTGCACATGATTCTATGACCATAATATCAGCCTCTAGGCAAAGATTCCTTACTATGACATTTAACCCTTTCCCAAACGACAAAATTTTAGGGTGCTCCAATTTGAAAGCTTCTGCAGACATCAAAATGGATGAAATTAAAGATAGAATTTTTGTACAAGACAGCATAGAAAATATTGAGACAAAGGGAGAAACTGCTGGTTATCAGCAGTTTCTTCTTTTGTCTCAATGTTTTCCCAAGTCATTTCTATTAGGGACATCTGAAAACCAGGTCTTGTTTGGGAAAGGGTTAAGTGGAATTTTAATAGGGCAAAAGATAAGGCAAAAGGAGAAAATGCTGGTCATCAGCAGACAAACAGACAAACAAGTCCATAACATAATACAAACCATTTGGGCATGTAAAAAGCCTTAAGGGTACTGGGAAAAACTGTTTTAGTTTGTTGGGAAAATACATAAAAGGAAGAAAACTTTATAATGGAAAACATTCATTTAATTTTCATAGAAACATGTTCCTATCTAAGAACAAAATATAATAATACAGTAATACAAATACATAAATTCATGTGGCATATACAAAACAAGAAGTCCTTAATTGAATATAAACATTATCAGGACTATCAAATTCTGAAATCCATATTGTACACCCATGGCAGACAATAAAATATATCGTCGTTGTAAATGCAAAACTTCGTATCTCGGTTTTGGAAATTTTTAAAGGGGAGGGAAAAAAGTGTAATATCTTTTCCCAAACTGAAATGTCTTACTTGAAATTTGGACAGGTTGTTAACAAATAGTGTGTCAATAATACTGATCAATAAAAATATCTCAAAACCTGCGAGAATCGTCAACACTGGGCACACAAGTTTGTACTTTGAAAATTGCACCAATCGACATACAAGGTTTTGCATTTACAGCGACGATATGGTGCTGAGAATATGAAAATAAGTTACAGCATCGAAACCATTAACCCATTACCAAAAGACAAAATTTTAGAGCGGTCCAAATTGAAAGATCCTGCAGACGACAATTTCAAGTGAATGGAATTTTTCACTTTTAGGTCTTTTTGGATGGAAAACATTGTTGGAAATGAAGAAATTGCTTGTCACAAGCAATTTCTTCATTTTCCACAATATTTTCCAAAGCCGTTATCTTGTGGGGAGTCAAAAAGAGTCATTGTGTGGTAAAGGGTTAAAGGTAAAATAGGAAATGTTAGTTTTCTGAAAACCCCGAATGAATTCGTAGTACAATTACATGTGTCCAAAAACAAGAATTTACATCCTTTATAAAAAAAATTAACGATTACAAAATAGCAAAATTTTAGACTGTTCTAAATTCGAAAAATGTTGCAAACATCAATCTGGAGTGAACGAAATTTTACATTTTTGGTCTTTCTTGGTAGAAAATACTGTGGGAAATAGAGACATTGCTTGTCACAAGCAATTTCTTCATTTTCCACGATGTTTTCCAAAGCCTATATTTTGTGGGGCGCCAAAAGGCCTCACTGTGTGGTAATGGATTAAATACTATAAATTGAGGGCTTGGAGCAAATTTATTCAAAGTGATCATGAAAATACATGCTCTTACCATAGTTTTGCATTAAAAAATTCCAATGATTAAAGGACTAGGTTCACTTTGCTTATAAATAAACATAATCAGTGGAGTGAAAAATGACTCAAGTATAATAGATTCAAAATTAAACGAGAATGATTACAGTTGCTTTGATAAAGCAATTAAACTGTAATCATTTTTGTCTAATTGTGAATCTATTACAGAACTTTGTGGATTTATGGTTCATCAAAGCCAGCCAGTTTTCTTGGTGTTTTCAGCCATTGGTTGTTTAACTTATTCTATAGTTCATTAAGATTGTGTCATTCATCATGATTTTCTTCCATAGTTCATCCCTGCAATATTCCTGGCCTGAAAACGGAAATAAAGAAATCTGTTAATCAGAACTTAGAACCTTGACCGCCAAACAGACTAGAAACAGTACAATATATAGCAGTAAAAGGAGAAAATGCTAGTTATCAGCATTTTCTCATTTTGTCTCAATGTAGTCCCAAGCTTTTATTTAACTTAAATTTTTAGTCTTAGTCAAAAGATGTTGCACTTTGGGAAAGCCAAATGGAGAGCATTCGAAATATAAATTTCAAATAGATCTATGACTGTGACTGTTAGTGAAGTTGAATAATAATACCAATAATAGAATAATATTTAGTGGTTTAAATAGTTGATCTAAAGACCTCAGAGGGTGGAACAATTGCACCTGCTTAATAAGCATTTTTTTTTTTTTTTGACTAAATGTTTTCCCAAAAGACATCTTTATGTGAGAATTGGTAAAGAATGGGTTATGGAATCAAACATGGTGTTTTAACCCTTTCCCAAACAAGACCTGGTTTTGACGTCCCTTATAGAAACAGCTTGGGAAAACATTGAAACAAAAGAAGAAACTGCTGATAACCAGCAGTTTCTCCTTTTGTCTCAATATTTTCTATGCCATATTTTACACAAATCCTATCTTTAATAACATTCATTTCGTCATCTGTGACAGTTATTGAAGTGGATCACCCTAAATTTTGCCATTTGGGAATGGGTTAAAGTTGACATACCATTATAGACAATCCTTTACATGCCTCCATAATGACAGCATTGCCTTCTTTACCCTGGAATAGTCAACAACAAAACATAAAACCTTTCACAAACAACAAAATTTTGACTGGACCAAGTGTGGCAGACAGAAAATTAATCAGACTCTGAATGAACATTCCCTTTTATAGGGCAAAAATTATTGAGGAAAAGAGAAAAAAATCTGGTAATTAACATTTTGTTCCTTTCTTCAATATTTCACAAAGCTTTAAAAGGCTTCACTGTTTGGAACAAGAGCTTCACAGAGCATTGGCCATTTTGTCAATTCAAGGGCAGATAATTCAAACATGAAATTTTATCAAAATTTTGTTTTCACACCCAGACAACATTACGATTCATTGTGGCTAGTTTGAATAAATTCTGGTTGAAACTGTAGGAATTGCTCACATGAGAAAATGGACATTTTTGAGAAATTCAAGGGCAGATAATTCAAGAACGAAAACAGTTATCTGAATTCCGTAAGCAGTGTGCACAACTAGACACCATGGAGATTCATTGTGGCCAGTTTGATGAAATTCTGATCAAAACTGTAGGAGGAGTTGCGCACACAAGAAAATGGGCATTTTTTTAATTCAAGGGCAGATAATTCACGAACGAAAACAGTTATCTGAACTCCGTAAGCGGTGTGCACAACTAGACACCATGGAGATTCATTGTGGCAAGTTTGATCAAATTCCAATCAAAACTTTAGGAGTTGCGCACACAAGAAAATGGGCATTTTTTTAATTCAAGGGCAGATAATTCAAGAACAAAAAGAGTTATCTGAACTCCGTAAGCGATGTGCACAACTAGACACCATGGAGATTCATTGTGGTAAGTTTGATCAAATTCCGATCAAAACTGTAGGAGGAGTTGCGCACACAAGAAATTGCTAACGGACTGACAGATTGACGGACGGACGACCTGGGCCATAACATAATACGACCCTTTGGGCGTATAGAAAGGGTTAAAAGAAAAGAAGCTGTATATGAGACATTAATAAGTTGAAAAAATTCTCATGTTTTTGTAATTATAGAGCTAGAAATCATGGTTGAAAATGAGGAAATGTTCATGCTTTCTAATACTTTAGAGGAGGCATTTAAAATGTTATTGCGTGGGAATGTGTTTGTCCTTCATCATATATTTGATTGAATGGGCTTTAATGCCACTTGACAAGTCATACTTGGGCATCTGGTGTACCTAGCCATGTGTTTGTGGTATTTTTGTATCAGTGCAAACAAAACATCAAATCCCAGCCATCAACTGCAGGTGATTTATCCATTGGCGAGAGGCAAACAAATTCTGTTGAATGTCAGAAGGGACATTGCCCTTGCCAGAGTTCAAACCTACAATCCATGATTTGATAGACATTGACATTTCTGACCGAGCTTTCAATTAAACAAGTTTAAAATTTATTTTGGACCATCATGAAAAAAGCATTTTCTGGCTCAGTTTATACATACCATTTTAGCGATATTAGAAATGTTGCCAACATCTTCTATTCTCCTGTCCAAAAATTCCCAAGTTTGATAAAAATCTTCTGACTTGTCTTGCACCATGTAGACCTCTGTGGCTTTATATATAGCTCCCAGGGCTGTTCTTTTGGTGTACCAATTAAACTGAAAGAAGAGTGTTTCGTTATTCAGTCCATAATCAGTTTCACATTAAATGAAAATGTTAATACTCAAAATAATTGGTGAATATATGTTTTGAAAATGCTTTTTTGTATGAATACTGATGAAGTTTAAACATTCAATTTCTCAGACATACATTGAAATACTAGGTACCCATTCAATCACTAGTAATAATCAGAGAAATATGATCTATTAATAAACATTTAACCCTTTACCAAATGGCAAAATTTTAGGGTGATCCGCTTAATAAACTGCCACAAATGACAAAATGGAAGTTATTAAAGATAGAATTTGTGTAAAATATGGCATAGAAAATATTAAGACAAAAGGAGAAACTGCTGGTTATCAGCAGTTTCTTCTTTTGTTTCAATGTTTTCCCAAGCTTTTTTCCATTAGGGATGTCAAAACCAGGTCTTGTTTGGGAAGGGGTTCAACACATGTATGTCTCTCAAGTGATAGGTCTTGTTTAAAATGAACAGTTATGAATCCATATAGGTCTTGTTTAAAATGAACAGTTATGAATCCATATCAGCTTGTGCATACAGTCAGACTCATCAAGATCAAAATTGTTCTCTTATAACAACTTTGTTATCCCTAGGAAAAAAGTATTTATTATAATCAAAGCTCAAGCTGATCTTGGTTGTATTCACCAACCAATCCTATTCCCAGTATGGCTGTAAAATTATACAACAATCCATCTGATTGGCCAAGATATAAATCCTGTCCAATCAGATAACTTATAATGCAATTTAGAATTTAATGGCCCGGTCACATACAATTCCGTGTCCATATT
Organism: Fragum sueziense; assembly: GCA_963680895.1. NCBI lineage: Eukaryota > Metazoa > Mollusca > Bivalvia > Cardiida > Cardiidae > Fragum > Fragum sueziense. The sequence goes on along the minus strand of OY804599.1, from coordinate 17,411,268 downwards.
GCATCTGCATCACAACCAAAGTTATACTGCACAGGTCACTTGTTTCAGATGTGCTACAGCCATGATATGGACGTTGAATGGTGTATGTAACCAGGCCTTCATAACTGTAAGTGAGTATGAACACTGGTTCCATAATGGTCTGTTGAGCCCTTAAAGGTCCTTATTTTAATACCCTTCGACAGTGTCCACATAACAGCACACCAAAACTCAACTCTGAGACCAAAATTTAAAGTGCTTTATTTTGGGAAAGTTAAGTGTTTCATTTGATTACTCTTACTCAAATAAAGGCAAAACAGCTGAAACTTTAACACGGCATATCAAAATAATGATTTTATTCAACTTTTAATTTTTCCGTGGCTAATGTCAAAATTGGACAGAAAAATTGGACAGAAAATCATGACATTAGCAACAGCATTTTTATAATTTTTCTATGTGAATAAGATCTTAAATGTTTAAAAGGTACTTTTTCTTGTTAAGAATCTAAAAATGCATTTATTTGTGAGAATTGTTAGTTTCACATCAGCTCATGTCATAAAAGCTGACCAGACCAAATTTTCCAGCAATGATCTGACGGAAGACAAAATTTTCTGTCAAGCATCTGACGCTAGACATTATTTTTTTATTATTTTCTACACATTTTTTCATCAAAAACATTTTAGTTGATTTTGATGATTACAGAGGGTTTAAGAAAATATAGCAAGATAAAATTATGTTCCTAATTCCTATTTACTAAAAATACCAGATCAATATATTTCTGGACAGAATTTGATTCATTTTTCGTGGAACCTGTCCTTAGACTTCAAACTGTATTCATGTTATACTATCAATAAGACTTACATCTGTGGATCTATCTCCAGCATAATACCAGATCTCATCAGTCAGATTTAATAAGTTAGATAAAGCTTCTGGTGCATTTGGTGGAAGAGCCATTATACCCATTGCCTACAAAAAATAAACAAAAGGACATCATTAACATCATAACTAGCTGATCTAGATCCATGGCTGTCTCAAAAGCCACAATGTCTCGACCAATATCATATATAACAACTAATCATCATAATCATCATTTAACCCTTTCCCAAATGACAAAATTTTAGGGTTATCCACTTCAAAAACTGTCACAAATGACAAAATGGAAGTTATTTGAGATAGAATTTGTGTACAATATGGCATAGAAAATATTGAGACAAAAGGAGAAACTGCTGGTAATCAGCAGTTTCTTCTTTTGTTTCAATGTTTTCCCAAGCATTTTCTAATAGGGACGTCAAAACCATGTCTTGTTTGGGAAAGGGTTAATAAGTTAGATAAAGCTTCTGGTGCATTTGGTGGTAGAGCCATTATGCCCATTGCCTGAAAAATATCCATGTGTGAAGAGATAAGTGTATTCATAGACTTATAGTTTACCCCTTTCCCAAACAAGACCTGGTTTTGACGTCCCTAATAGAAAAGGCTTGCTAAAACATTGAAACAAAAGAAGAAACTGCTGATAACCAGCAGTTTCTCCTTTTGTCTCAATACATGTATTTTCTATGCCATATTTTACACAAATTCTATCTTTAATAACAGCCATTTTGTCATTTGTGGCAGTTTTTGAAGTGGATTACCGTAAAATTTTGACGCTTGGGAAAGGGTTACCCTATCTCAAGCAACAAAATGTAAGATCCTACTTCAGAGCAACATATAAGAAGGGAAACAAGCACCCTAAATTTGTTGTTTCAAATCCAAACCCTATGTTGTGTGTACTGATTTGAGTCATCCCAAGGAGAAATTTCAAATGAGTATCTACAGATTTGGGTTTGGTGAACATTCAAATGCAATTTTCGGTTTGATCAACATATTGAAAATTGTCAGTTTCATGCATAAACAAAGTCAAATCTCACTATGTCGAACTTCGTGGGACCTACGAGAACACTTCAATATATAGAATGTTCGACGAAGAGATATTTTAGAGACAAGCGGTCATCATCGATTTTATGGGCATGTCATATCAGACGGACTTGCTGGCTTCCATATCTGTTCCTTTGTATGTTGTTATGAAATATGTTTTGGATCATATAAAGTATCCCATGATCACACATTTTGATGCCCTACAAGATTATTGCTGTGTAAAACATTGTGGTAAATGAAGAAATTGCTTGTGACAAGCAGTCACAAGCAATTTCTTCATTTCCCACAATGTTTTCTTACAAGGAATGACAAATAAAGTAAAAAATATTCACTTGTTATTGTCGTCAGCAACATTTTTGAATTTGGATCAGTCTAAAACTTTGCTGTTTGATAATGGGTTAAACATACCTGAGGCCATTTGTCTATATATGGTGGTATCATTCTTAGTCTGGTTTCTATAACTATAGATGAGATGGAGTAATAGTATTTTTACTCTTTCTTACACAAGACCAGGCCCTGGTTTCTCGAAAAAACTTAAGTACATTCTCAAACTCAAATCTGAGCATTGTGCTCAAATCACACCAAATCCATATGAACTTCAATTGAATACCAATCAACGTTGACTGGTATTTAATTGAAGTTGAGCATGAACTCATGAGTATATAATTAAGTTTTTTCGAAAAACCCGGGCCTGGTTTCGACATCCCTTATCCTTATCTGTTCCTTTGTATGCTGCTGTAAAATATCTTTTTGGTCATTTATACTATATATCGTCAGTGGGGGATCAAAACCTCGCAACTCCAGCTTTGTCAAGCTGTAGTTTCAAGGTTTTGACTCCCCACTAACGATATACTAAATATACCTGAGGCCACTTGTCTATATACGGGGTAATCATTCTTAATCTGGTCTCTATAGCTCCTCTGATGAACGGCCGAATCTTTGGAGCACTGAAATATATGTACATAAATCAACTGCAGAATGTTTTGAGATTACAAGGAGTAATGTGTCGGTGCTATGACAAAATTGCGAAACTGAAATTGTGCTCGAAAACCATTTTTTTCAGGAGAGACAAAAACGTATTTACCGCTTTAAAAAATGTGCCGACAAAATTGCGTAACTCAATAACAAAATGAACAATTCAGCTTCTTTAAGGTAAAATAAGGTAATTGAACATAACTTACTGTTCATTTATTGGTCAAAGTAGAAGAAATACAGAGGAGAATGCCATTTCTCAGCCTTTTCTTACTCTCGTGTAAATAATTTGTCTATGTACAACACATTTTTGTCAGCTAAATCGAGTTACGCAATTTTGTCACATGATAATTGAAATGGTTCTAATAGGTGTAGAGAAACGCCGTTTTGACAGAATATGCACTCCTACATACTTAGTAGAAAGCATTTATAAACGAAAATTGACAAAATTGCATAACTAATTTGTTACTCAATTTTGTCATAGCATCGACGAATGGCTGGTTTGATTTATTGGGGTTTTACAGAGTTTTCAACTGCTAGCCTATGGTCATATCACGGCGGCTGAAGCACCTAACCGTGGGTTCCTGGTATTTCTCTCACCAGTACCACTTCTCTCACTAGTACCACCACAATATTCAAACTGAGCGTCCAGCTGCTCTCTCACATAGATGATTTACACCCTTTGGTGAGTGACAAATGACTTTCTGTCAAATGTCAGAATGGATACAGGGAGTAATGGCCAGTTTTGTCATCCCTTATCCTTGTCCTTATTTTTTTCCCAATAAACTTATTAGAGTAATTATGTTTTTTAAACAAAATACACAGTTAATGATTGTGAAACACAAAATATATTCTCTTATATGACCTTGACCTATGTCCTCAAAGTGTGTATTGATTAAATATTCATGAATATAAACTAGAGAAGAACAGTGCAACTTCAAAGATTGAGAAATTACAGGGAAAGGAGTTCTGTTACTAAAAGAGCTGGAGCACTTATTACGAGAAACATAGTGCATGGCTTTTTTCAACAGATTTATGAAGAGGCCTTAGCCTGTTCATTTTGTGAAATCTTAGCGCGCTCTTCATAACATTTTGGGAACACATTTTTAGTAACAAAGTATGGATTAAGTACAATTTAAGCATAAATTACAGTGCTTTATTAAGCCTTTCCAAAACAGCAAATTTTAGGATGATCCAATTTGAAAGCTGCTGCAGAAAAAAATGGATGTTGATAATGATTAAATTTATGTATGATAAAGCATAGAAAACATTGAGACAAAAGGAGAAACTGCTGCATTTCAGCAGATTCTTCTTTGTCCCAATGTTTTCACACACCATATCTATAGACTATAAGGGACGTCAAAACCAGGTCTTGTCTTGTTAAAACCCTTTCCCAAACAAGACCTGGTTTTGACGTCCCTAATAACAAGAGTTGTCCGCGGACAACGAAGCTCGCCTATATGGGAGCTTGTCACAAAAACAGCTATTTTTTTAAAAGTAGGTCAAACTCCAAGGTCAAGGTCACAAGGTCAAGTGCCATGGTCCCAAATGAAAGGTCTTGGCAGGAGATATCCATGTGTGAAATATCAAGGCTCTATCAATAATAGCCAATGAGATATAGGCCAGGTTAAAGTTTTTCAAAAGTAGGTCAAACTCCAAGGTCAAGGTCACTAGGTCAAAGGTCATGGTCCCAAATGAAAGGTCTTGTCGAGATGTATCCATGTATGAAATATCAAGGCTGTATCTCTAATAGTGCCTGAGATATAGACCAGGTTAAAGTTTTTCAAGTGAAGACGCAACAGGACGGGATGGGAAGCAGACGCCGACACTAGGGCTGTGACATTAGCTCCCCAGACATAAAGTCCCGGCTCGCTAAAAATGGATTGGGAAAACATCGAGCAAAAAGAAGAAACTGCTGATAACCAGCAGTTTCTCCTTTTGGCTCAATATTTTCTGTGCTATATCATACACAAATCCTATCTTTGTAAACACGAGTCTTGTCGTCTTCAGCAACTTTCCAATTATAACGGTCTAAAATTTTCTTGTTTGGGAAAGGGTTAACCCAAATCCTTATTTCAGACATACAGAATCAGCTCACCTGAGATCTCTATCTCGGCAGCCTCCTCCTATTAATTCTGGTGGGTTGCAAATGTCCAAAGGGTATTTGCCTCAGCTGCAGATCAAACCAGGAACCTTGTGAGAAAGTTTCATGCCCTACCAAGTGTGCTATGGCAGTGGCCTTAAACTTTGATATGGAATTCAGACATACAGAATCAGCTTACCTTGGATCTTTATGATTATCCTCTGTGGCCTCCTGTTTAACCTGTTCTGCCAGTTCTTCAGCCAGTTGTTTGCTACAGTCATTATCAGCAGTTTCTTCTTTTGTCCCAATGTTTCCCTGAGCTATATCTATAAGGGACGTCAAAACTAGGTCTTGTTTGGGAAAGGGTTTTACACAAATCCTTATTTCAGACACACAGACTTAGCTTACCTTCAGAGCTCCAGATAAGAGGGGGTGATGACTTTTCAAACTGCAATTATTCTGTTATTGTTAATCAAACCCTATGTTGTGGGTACTCATTTGTATCGTCTCGTCGAGACGATTCAAATGAGTACCCACAACATAGGGTTTGGAATTGAAATAAAAAAGTTAGAATGTCTGCACCACCACTTATCTGTAGCCCTGTTACCTTGGATCTTTATCCTCTGAAGCCTCCTCCTGTTTAATCTGTTCTGCAAGTTCTTCTGCTAGTCGTTTGTTACAGTCATTATAGAAGTAAAATACAAGCTCTACTCCTCCTTTAGGAAACAACCCATGGGCTACACCAGGGAGACCTTCTGCTTCCGCACCTGTTTTGGAAAAATCAATACAAAGCTTTTCTTATCTGTAAACTAACAACTTTTCCACTTTGTATTCATAAGCACTGCAGAATCTGATTTTCAATTTCAATTACATAACAAGCAATCTGATTGACTGAGACATATTATGTCTCAGCCAATTGGATTGATTGTTGTGTAATTTCAAATTTAGACAATAAATTACGTTTTTCTGCCAGTCGTTTGTTACAGTCATTATAGAAATAAATACAAGCTCTACTCCTCCTTTAGGGAACAACCCATGGGCTACACCAGGGAGACCTTCTGCTTCCGCACCTGTATGGGAATATCTTAGAAATTTAATCTTATAATTTACAACTTAATCACAGGTTCTGTAGTCTGTAGCAATACAAAAACTGATCTTTAATCATTAGTTACATTACATGCAATCCGAATGGAAGAGACATATGTAACGGCAAATCCATTGATTGCAAATTTTTATTTAGACTAGACATTAGAACTTGAGAATACCATCCAAGGTCCTCTTTAACCCCTTTGCTGCCCCGTGACGGCCTGGGCCGTCATGCGAAAATGTCGCTATACTGCCCTGTGACGGCCTGGGCCGTCATGAGGGGAGAACCATGTTTTTTTTTTTTCAAAGTTTAATAACAAAAAATGTAGTTTCCAAAATGAATAAAAATATATTCACTGAATAGCATTTTCAATTATCTTTCAGAAAATATAAGGTTTTATACAGTTTTATTGAATAGTTTTTTAGTTATAAGTTGATTTCGTACACTACCATCAATTTCTTTTAAAAAAAGCTTGGCAAATAGGAACCAATTTTCCAACATTTGTCTGGCAGCGAAGGGGTTAACAATTTTCTTACAATTGTTATAGGAAAAGAAGATAAGCTCAATCTCTCCTTTCCCAAATCTAATCTTTATTATAAATTACATTAAAGTTGTGCTGTTATCTGAGTAATAATATTGTTATTTAGTACCATCCCTAATTAAAACCTGTCATTCTTTGGGAAAAGGTGAAGCCATTTTACCTGCTTTTATAGCATTCTGCGTCCAGCCATGTTCATGTACAAATGGTAATGAAGATTTCAGAATCCTCAGTTTGGTATCATATTCCCTCTCATTTGATTCTTCAAACGTCTGATCTGTATCTGCATTGTTATCATCTGTAGCCTGCTGTGACAATTTTCGGAGACATGTAGCATGGAATCGTGATTTGGCTGTAATACATAACAAAATGTGTTCGTGAAACACCTTCATAGTAGCTTAACCCATTACCACACACTAACGCTTTTTGATGCACAAAAAGATAGAGGCTTTGGAAAACATCATAGAAAATGAAGAAATTGCTTATGACAAACAGTTTCTTCATTTCCCACAATGTTTTCTACACACAATGATAAAAATATAAATTCCTGTCACTTGAAATTGTTGTCTGCAACACCTTTGAATTTGGACTGGTCTAACAAAAATCCCTATGGTAATGGGTTAATTTCAATAAATTGACCTTCAGGCTTCATCATTGACAACTTTGAACGAAATGAAAGGTAATACAATTAGCAATGTACATAATAAATCTACAATTTCAACTAATAATCATTTAAAAATTGATTGTCAATTTCAATCTACTTTGGAAACAATAAATTTTCAAATTGACCATGTAAGTTACCATGTAAGATGACCTTGACCTTTGCATTGCCAGACATATATGCATAAAAATCATCTACAAAAAACATTTTTTGAAAACTGAACCTGACATTGACAAATGACTTTGACTTCAATTTAAAACAAAATTCTGATAAAGATTTCAAGTAAACTAGTATCTGTGACCAATTAGTAAGAAATATATATCACATATCAAACTAATAATAACCATATTAGTAGACCTTGACCTAGACCAATGCATTTTGTTGTAATGGCATCTTGTTATTTATTCAAAGTTTAATACGTATTGAGAATTCACCTTTGTACCTAAATACTTTTGTTACACCAAGATTGCATTCACAAAGTATGAAAAAATATATCACTTACCAAGAGAAAACAAGATAAAGATGATTCCCCCCCCCCCCCCTCTGTAACCTGGTTATTTCATTTTCATGCAGAAATTCAGTTGTGCAATACTCATACAACGAAACCCTTTCTTTGTAAAAAAAAAACCGAACCCCCTTCACAGAAATGCTGGATCCATTACCACATCGCAAAATTTTGGACTTTTCCAATATGAAAGGTGTTGCAGACAACAATTTCAAATTGATTAAATTTTGAAAATCTTTCCATTTTTGTGTTAGAAAATATTGTGGAAGATAAAGAAATTGCTTGTTACACAGGGTTTACCAATAATTTTTCATAAGGAGCGTAAAAAAGCATCAATGTGTGGCAATAGGTTAAGACCAATGATTAAACCATCCCCTTCCCCCCAAAACGACAAAATTTTAGACTGCTCCAATTTTAAAGCTGCTGGCTGCAGACAACAAAATTGATGTTAAAAATTAAATTTGTGTAGGCCTAGAGTAGAGCACAGTAAGTATTGAGAAAATGTTGGTTATCAGCATTTTATTCTTTTGCATCAATGTTTTCTCACGTATCTTATACTAGGAACGTCAGAAGCAGACACATTCTAGTGGAACACCATGGTCAATTCAGTAGGAACAATATAAGAGAGAAATGACCAAGTTGTTCTAAATGCTCCATAATTCATAAGCCTTGGTATTGCAAATGCACGAAATTGATACATTATACAAATTTGTATAAAGTATGGAGCATATGGCACATCTCAGTCAGAATCTCTCTCTTAAAAACGCTTTATCTAAACATCTTAGATAAAATTTTAGTGTGTTCAAAGTTGGAAGCTTCTGCAAACAGCAAAATGAATGTTGATAAAGATAGGCTTTGTTTACGATAAAACTTGGAAAATATTGAGACAAATGGTTAAAATCAGAATTTTCATTTTCCGTCTCAATGTTTTCCCAACAAATCTATTTTCTTAAAGACACCAAAAACAGATCTTGTTCAGGAAGGGGTTAACCCTTTCCCAAACAAGACCTGGTTTTAACGTCCCTAATAGAAAGGGCTTGGGAAAGTATTGAAACAAAAGAAGAAACTGCTGATAATCAGCAGTTTCTCCTTTTGTCTCAATATTTTCTGTGCCATATTTTACACAAATCCTTTTTTCAATAACATCCATTTTGTCATTTGTGGCAGTTTTTGAAGTGGATCACCCTAATATTTTGCTGTTTGGGAAAGGGTTAAACAAGATGTTTGTGAAACACCAATTATGGCACCTGAAATAGCAAACTTTTGGAGAGAAGGCCAATGTTATGATTTTGGACAGACAGACTAATGGACAGACAGACATGAGTAAAACAAAATGCCATTGATATTTGGATATTGGGGCATAAAAATCTCGCCAAATGTTGCAAAAGCAGATATTACTTGGAAAATGTTAAAACAAATAACTTGAATGAAACCTAAAATCTAATCAACAACTTATCTAATTTCCAGAAAAAAATATTAGCATAGATTGTCTGTCTTCAATAAATCATAATCTTAATTTTCTTTTTTTATTCCTTTCCCTCAACATTTTCTCACTTCCTCGATTCCCTTTGTTTCATCTCAATCAGCTCATTAAGGTTTATGAACTGAGAATGAAATGCAGAGCCAGAGACAAAATTTGAAAAGTGCCAGTAATTCCTAAACTGTGTTACATTTCCATTCCAAATACAAACATAAGCATTTTGTATGGTTTAGAATCTTAATTAATGCATACTTACGGAAATATTTGACAAAAATGTTCAAAATTACCTCCCTTGTATATGAATATAGAGTAAAATAATATTTGTAAATTATTTTCTTCTAGAAGCATAATCTTGAAATCCGGCACGGTGAATCAACTTATGTGAAGTGTATTTACAAGTGCGTGTAATTTGATTATGCATTTCGTATGGCTAGGAAGTGGTGTTTTCATTCTCAGTTCGTAAACCTTAACCCTAACAAACAAACTAGTCATAAGATCCAGTGTATTCAAGGCTTGTCTCATGATAGATAATTTCTGATTCCGATCCATCCTAGGCAGACTGAACCCGGCCACACTAACACTTATATCCATAGATAAGAGTGGATAATTGCTTTTCAAAGTGCAGATCTAAATCTTTCAATGTTAATCAAATCCTATTTTGTTGGTACTCATTTGAATTGTCTCCTCGAGTGTCCACAACATAGGGTTTGAATTTGTAATAACACATTCAGAATTCTCATTTATCTGTTATTCTGATCTGACTGACAATTTATTTGATTTCAAGAAAAAAACATTCTTAACATGGATTGTCTGTTTTTAAGATTTATTTCTGTATTTAATTTAGATTTAAACTTCTAAACTATTACAGAACAAATCTTCCAATTTCAACCTGCCATAATCTTCCTTTTCTTATCATTTTCCTTTCCCTCAATATTTTCTCAGTTTTTGGATTCCTTTTGTTTCACCTCAATCAACTCATTAACCCTAACAAACAAACTAGTCATAAGGTCCAGTGTATTCAAGGCTTGTCTCATGATAGATAGTTTCTGATTCCGATCCATCCTAGGCAGACTGAACCCCGCCACACTAACACTCATATCCACAGATAAGAGTGGATAATTGCTTTTCGAAGTGCAGATATCTTTCAATGATCATCAAATCCTATGTTGTTGGTACTCATTTGAATTGTCTCCTCGACACAATTCAAATGAGTACCCACAACATAGGGTTTGAATTTGAAATAACACATTCAGAATGCTTTTACTTCCATTTATTGGATACTCTGATCTGACCGACAATTAATTTACTTTCCAGAATAAAAGTTTTCTTGACATGGATTGTCTGTTTTTTAAGATTCAATTTATATCTATTCCATAATTAAAGATGAACTTTTTAACTATTATAGAACAAATTTTCAAATTTCAATCAGCCATAATCTTCATTTTCTGTTTTTATTTTTTTCCATCAATGTTATCTCACTTTTTTGAATCCCTTTGTTTCATCTCAACCAACTCATTAACCCTAACAAATAAACTAGTCATAAGGTCCAGTGTATTCAAGGCTTGTCTCATGATAGATATTTTCTGATTCCGATCCATCCTTGGCAAACTGAATCCAGCTACACTAACACTCATATCAACAGCTTTGTTTTCAGACTTGTTGATTTTTCCACTCTCTAAACCTTCCAGCTCGCACTTGTAATGTCCCTTTGACATGTCCAATCCTACTTGCATTGGTTTGAAGAAATCTTTCTCCAGTATAGGCATGTAAGTCCAGAACCCTGTTTGGTTGTCCGACGGTGGATCGCGCAGAACGAGATATCGCATGAAGTTTAGCACCGCTATCAGTCTGTCAGAATGTTCCACCAAATCTGTGGCTGAGTCATCCGGTAGACTGGTTATCAACAACAGAATCTTTTTCAGCTTCAGGTTAAAGAATAATTCTGTTGATTTGGAACCATTCTTACTTTTCTTTAGCACTTCCTCTAATTGGTTTTTAAACAAGTTAACACAAAAGCCATATGCACCAGAATGATTCACAGTTCCAAATATCTTCACAAAAATCTGGTACCGAGCTTTCAAATCAAACAATCTAATGAACACTGGCAGAATTCTGGTGAGATCTTGCCTCATACTTGTCACTGATGAGTGAACCATAATGTCAAACATGGCTTCTAGGACACGGAAATATTCAGGTTTATCTAAATCATCATAACATAGCATGCAGGTCTCATCAAGCTGTTTAATTAGACTATCAAATAATAGAACACCTTTTAACTGAATTTCATTTTCTCTTCTTCTCATTAGCTCTAGTACATAGATAAGATTGTTTTCGAAAACACCTTGGCGGGAATACAAACACGAATGTTGTGGATCAACTAGAGACTCTGCATAAATAAGGTAAGTCAGACATGCTAGAGATAAAACAGGAACAGCTTCAGGGAGGTCTAGATTGTCCATATCTCCCATAGCAAGCATGTCTTTGATCCTCTCATTATTTGCCAAACATTCTGTCATGAAGTCCTTAATTCCTGGATTGAGCTGTGATAACATGGAAGAAACTCTCTCTGAAGCCAATCTACTATTAGACTTGAGCACATGTCCATTCACTGTATGCAATGTTAGATCCAGATAGACTATTGGATGGTTTAATGTCTTCATTAATGATGAGTTCAGACATTTTCTTAATCTGGAATCAGGCTCACAATTTGAATGTTCACTTTTCTCCTTCAAAAACTGATTTACAAATGTTCCAAGAAAATCGAGAAAGGCTGACAAATACCTACAGATGTTGTCTACATGTGGGTCAAGGTCATTTGCTCTCCTTTCTTCACCTTCAAGGTCATGGGCACTTGGTAACTCAAGATTAACAATAACACTGCACAAAGTCTCAAGTGACAACTCCACAGAATATGCTTGCTTGGATGGCAACATCAAAATAGTTTGTTGAATTAGTTGTAAGTAAGTCTGGAATCTAGTTGGGTCATTTAAAGTATCTCCTTGTTCAAGTAACGCTAGAAGAAGCTCTTTAGGATTTCCTATTCTCAATAGATATCTCATACATCTCTCACAGGCTTCAAAGAATCCTTGACTATTTTCATAATTCAATTCAGTTATACCCTCCCCTAGTATTGTCAAAAGTTCCCAAAATAAATCTGTATCCGAGAACTTGTCTTCAAGAATGAACTTCTTCAGTCCTATAGAGTCTTTGCATGTGACAAATTCCTGGATTTGCTCTTGAAAGTTTTTATAATTATCTTCTTCCATCTTGAATTCAGTATTCTAAATCTATAAATGCTTCTTTCGTAAATTTTCTACTTGAACCATTCAGTCTGAAAAAGAAATAAGACAGCAACCTTGACCTTGGGGAACTCAGATTGGCCCAAATAACCAATGGAGCAAATGTTGATTTTATAAAATTAGTATAATTTTATGTAAACTCTTCAACAATTACACATGCACCTGTAGTTTCCCTGTAATACACTGTTTTCTAAAGCTTCAAAAAAGTTTCAAACTTTCTAATCAGACAAAGTTTAACCCTTTCCCAAAAACGACCTGGTTTTAACATCCTTATCAGGAAAAGGCATGCAGGGAAAAGTTTGAGTTTGAGTTTATTGGGGTTTTACGCCGTTTTCAACTACCAGGGTCATATCGCGGCGGCTGGAGCACCTAACCATGGGTTCCTGGAATTTCTCGCACCAGTACAACCACAATATCCAAACCGAGCCTCCAGCTGCTCTCTCACATAGATGATTCACACCCATTGGTGAGAGACAAATGACTTTTGTCAAATGTCAGAATGGATACTGGCCGAGCCGGGGTTCGAACTCGAGACCCCTGGATTGACAGACTCCGACGTAACCGACTGAGCTATCCGGGCTCGGCTGCAGGGAAAAGTGATAAAGGACGAAAATGCTAATTATTAGCATTTCTTCGTTTGCCTAATATTTTCTGTGTTATGATTATTATACTAGACTGCTCTATTGTCAGGAGCAGCTTTCAAAGAAGACCAACCTGACCCAAAAATTTGGCCATTTGGGAAAAGGTTAAAGCATAGTTTGTTATTTTGTTTTAATTTGCAACAGTATGGTGATCAGTAAAGTACCTATACTGTTTATTCTATTATCAAAACTGTACAATATAGGACTACACTATTCTATCAATAGTATACAATATAGGAATTATTACCTAGACAAATCATTATGCTAAGAGCAAAGTCAGAAGAATGCCTTGAAAAGCAAGGTACAGTTTGTTGCTGTCTCATTTCTATTTCTTTGATGTTTACTCAAAAATCTTAGGTAATGTTAATTGGTTAATTTTATACAATGAATCATCAACAATTACGGAATATATTATACATATTAGAAAGAATTATCCATTTTTATTCTTTCCCAAAATGATGAGCTTTGATACTTTAAATTAAGGAGACAAGGTCAAAAATTGTGTGAATAGCATTGAAGGATGTGAAGAAAATACTGCTAACCAGTGTTTCCTACTTTTCTTTCCCTGATGTCTATGTGATTAATGTGCACAAAGTCTAAACATTCATTGTGTGGAAAAATGTTACTTGTAATTCATGTTTTTTTTTCAAACTTTTGCATGAGCAATTTTGCATTTGTATGACTGATATGAGCAATTGACTTATTTTCGTACGCAGGCACATCATCTGCAATTGAGATTTTAATCATTTCCCAAACAAGACTTTGTTTTGACATCCCTAACCAAAAAAGGCTTTAGAAAACATTAAGACAAATGAAACAAGAGGACCATGATGGTCCTATATCGCTCACCTGAACCTAAATGATATGAGCAACACTTTTGTTCAATTCAATTAATATTTATTACTTTAAGACTGAAAAAGAACTTATGGTCAATAAGGTTGTGAAAATCTAACTCATCCAAGATCTAAATTATGGTGCCAAACATTTTACAGGGCTCCAGATAAGAGGGGGTGGTGACTTTTCAAACTGCAATAATGCTGTCAGTGATCATCCAACCCTATGTTGTAGGTACTCATTTGTATCGTCTCGTCGAGCCATTCAAATGAGTACCCACAACATAGGATTTGAATTCGAAAAAACAATGTTAGTACGTCTTCACCTCCACTTATCTGTAGCCCTGATTGTATCCAAGTTTTGTCTTGATTGATAAATAATTGTAGATTCTAGAGTATAAACAAGGTCGAAAACAGCCGAAAACAACAATTTTGTCAATTTCAAGGGCACAAAACGCTCGACTTTCTGATCAGATCAGACTGAAAATCAATCTCATATGAGATCTTATGGTTCCCAACATTGTGTCCAAGTTTTGTATAGATTGATCAATAATTGTAGATTCTAGAATGTAAACAAGGTCGAAACCAGCCGAAAAATGACAATTTTGTCAAATTCAAGGGCACATAACTCTCAACATTCTTGTCAGATCAGACTGAAAATCAAACTCATCCAAGATCTTATAGTCCCAGGGCTTTTTTTCAGGGTTGGGGGAAGACACCTGACGCTGGTAAAAAGGGGAAAAATCACATGCGGCAACCTAGTTTTGGGGAAAATTGTATAATATAGAAACAGTACTCTTGATAGGCTAAAACCCTCTTATACCCACTACTGTAGACTTGAGAACCAGCAGGGCTGGTTTATAGAGCTACAGCAATTGTGGAAAAGGTTTCCTTTTCATTTTATTTGGGTTTATGGTGTGATTTTTAAAAAATTGTCTTGGGTTTCAGAGGGGAAAATTTATTCTTTGGGGAAAAAAGTGGATTATTTCTGGAGGGGAAGACGCTGGAAACCAGTGTCACTTTCTTAAGGGGAAAAACCCCTGAGTCCCCAACATTGTCTTCAAGTGTTGTCTTGATTGATAAATAATTGTAGATTCTGGATTATAAACAAGGTTGAAAACAGCCAAAAACAGCAATTTTATCAAATTCAAGGGCATATTACTCTTGACTTTCTAATCAGATCAAACTGAAAATCGAAGTTACCTGAGATCGTATAGTCTCCAACATTGTGTCCAAGATTTGTCTTGATTGGTCAATAATTGTAGATTCTAGTGTGTAAACAAAGTCGAAAACAGTAAAAAAACAGCAATTTTGTCAAATTCAAGGGCACATAACTCCTGACTTTCTGATTAGATCTTACTGAAAATCAACCTAATCCCAGATCTTATGGTCCAAAACATTGTGTCCAAGTTTTGTCTTGATTGAATAATAATTGTAGATTCTAGAGCGTAAAAAAGGTTGAAAACAGCCGAAAATGGCTATTTTGTCAAATTCAAGGGCACGTAACTCTTGACTTTCAGATCAGATCAGACTGAAAATCAAACTCATCTGAGATCTTAAAGTCCCCAACATTGTGTCCAAGTTTTGTCTTGATTGACCCTTTCCCACACATTGGCGCTTTTAGATGCCCCACAAAATAAAGGCTTTGGAAAACATTGTGACAAACAATTTCTTCATTACCCACAATGTTTTCTACCAAGAAAGACCAAAAAATGTTAAATTTTGTTCAATGGAACTTGTCGTCTGCAACACCTATGATTTTGGACTAGGCTAAAATTTTGTTGTTTGGTAATGGGTTAATAAGAGTGTAAATCTATTTATATCCTCTATCAAACTAGATAACTCTACTTATACTGAAGTAAAGTAGTGTCAGAGTTCCTTCCCTTAGATTAACTCTTTTTTGAATACAGCAAAAAAGTGGCAATTTTGCCCAATTCAAGGGCACATAACTCTCATCTTTCTGGTCAGATCAGACTGAAAATTGACCTCATCCAAGATCTTATGGTCTCCAACATTATGTCCAAGTTTTGTCTTGATTGATCAATAATTGTAGATGCTAGAGTGTAAACAAACTTAAAAACAGCATTTTTTGACATTCAAGGGCAGATAACTCCGCACTTTCTGGTCCGATCAGGCCCATAATCGAACTTGTCCGAGAACTTATGATCGTACTTGTTTTGGCCAAGTTTGATCAAGATTGAGTAACTTTTGTGGATGCTAGAGTGTAAACACCCCAAATGTTGACGGACGGACGGATGGACGGACGGACGCCGGACAAAAAGTGACCACAATAACTCACCTTGAGCACTTCGTGCTCAGGTGAGCTAAAAAGTGATCATCAGTAATTTAGTAACATCTGTTTTGTCATCTGCAGCAACTTTCAAATTTGAACACCCCCAAAATCTTGTTGTCAGTGATTTTTTTACAATTTTAAGATTGCCAATCCTGGGGACTTGCTAATCCGAGTCTTCTCTGATGTAAATACGCTCTTTGATACTTTGATTTTTCGCTATTTTCATCAGTGTGTTGCGCTTTAAAAAACAGCGGAAAGTTTTGCACACGTTGTGAAGCTTTGATATTTGGTATTATATCCAATCACTCAGTAAAACACTGTAGGGTATAGATCAATTAATCATTTTTTGTCATACCTGACCAAAAATTTAATTTCAAATCGGCCTGCTGGAAGAGAATAACCTTCCGAAATTCAACAACCCCCTAATTCCAGTAGATTTCGTCGCCATTGTTATTGTAGATCACGTGACCAGATCTCGTTCAAAAATAGTACGGAATTTGCTGGCACGTGACTATCACGTGACCGCCTTTGATTACGAATTTCTTTCAGGTCACGTGACCGCCTTTCTTTAGAAATTATGGAGTGTTCTTGTTGCAAAGATCAATTTATGTCAATCTGTTCAGCTTGCAACTTGAATGGTATTGCTTCTCCTGTGAAATTCCGTTTATTTCCTTCACCATGCTCGTAAGTTATGGAATTGACCAAAAAAGTAGCAAACATTATTGGTGCGAATACTAGCTTGGAACGTTTGCCCGACGTTTCTGATATATTTCATTTATTTATTTATTCATATTATCAGTGTTTTTTAAACTCGTTATTGTTATATTATTTCAGAAGGGCCGTCAATTTGAAAAATAAAATAATCTTATTCTTATTTTCTTTTTTAAATTCTTATATCTAGACCGTTGCGTCATAATCTGGGAAAACCCGCATTCCATGTGCGAGAATTCGCGTTGATCACGTGGTTTTCAGACAATGCGAAGAGACAAAAACATTTACAGGACAGTGGGTCCTGTAAAGGTACTTTTTTTACCAGACCGGAAGATGTTTTACAGGACCGAAAAAATACGAATCATCACTATAACACAAACATGTCTGACAGTGAATCAATTTTTTAGGGGTCATTTTTGACCCCCTGTCTCCATTTGGGGGGTCATTTAGAATTTTAGAGGGTCAATTTTGTAAACGAATAAATCAGATTTTCAAACACTTGAAATGGCTTGTACACTATAATTTATCTAGGGACAGCATAATAATAGTTCTAGGAAAAAAGCAAATAAACAAACACAACACTTTTCTCATATTCAAACAGTGATTATTCTAGGATTTCAATAAAGATGGGATGACTGATGTCCCCACCACTCCAAAAATCTGGGGGAATATAAGTTAATGCAATGAATAACTAGACCAGATCTACATGTACATATGAAAACAATTTTTTCCTTACAAGTGGTAAGCCTTCATTTATGATTGTATTAATTGTTCTATTACTTTCCTAGTTGTTTCATGTATTATTTTGTTCAAATTGTCCAAGAAATGGGGATGTAGAATATCAAATTAATTTTGGGGTTGAACTATTTTGGGTACGAATCGTAGAGAAACAACTCACTTTCTTTGTCTCAAAACAAAGTATTAAAATTTATTCTTTAACAAAATAATATCATGTTTAGATAACAAAATCAGATTTTATCATGAATATTAACCATTTGGTCTGCTTACTATGTTTTCTTTCAAAGAAATTCCGTTTTTCTGACTGAGGAAAAGATCGTCAATCCAGGTTACCCAGACAAAAATGTGTAGCTTGAGGATTATATCCAGGGGGGGTATAAGTATTGATACCAGTTTAACTTAGCTTGAATTGTATTTCAAAATGATTATTCAATTAAAATGAGTGAAAAAAAAACGAGACAAAATAACCCCAACCGGCTTCGGAAGCCGGAAAATAAACCAATCTTAAAAGAACAACAACAACAGGGTTGACAGTTTTCCGCGAAACTCAATTTAATCCTTTCCCTTACGATTTATTTGGGTAAAAAATGCAGAAAACACGCTCTATGTGAAACACTGAGTGTCAGAATATATATGCATAGCGATACTTTGTCGACAGATTTTTGAGTAAGGATATACATTTTATGCTTCGACCCCAGACTTTAACCTAATCCGAGTCTTCTCTGACGTAAATACGCTCTTTGATATTATGATTTTTCGCTATTTACATCAGAGATAATTTCATATCGAAAACATCAAGAAGTTCGCAACTCGATGTTGCGCATCGTTCACCGTCCGATCTTAAACGCTATCCGTAAAAAGCCTGATGATATCGATCAATGAACCATTTATTGTCATGGCTGCTGAAAAAAATACGACCAAAAAGTATTTCCAAAAGGTTTATAGGCAATGTTTTGCAACAACCCTCACCTGAGCAGCCTTTGTTTACCATGACCTTCCATTTAAAACCACGTGATCAACGCGAAATCTCGCACATGGAATGCGGGTTTTCCCAGATTATGACGTAACGGTAGAATTTGAAAGAAAAAAGAAATAAGATTATTTTATTTTTCAAATTGACGGCCCTTCTGAAATAATATAACAATAACGAGTTTAAAAAAAACTGATAACATGAATAAATAAATAAATGAAATATATCAGAAACGTCCGGCAAACGTTTTAAAGCTAGTATTCGCACCAATAATGTTTGCTACGATGTTGGGTCAATTTCATAACTTATGAGCATGGAGAACGAAATAAACGGAATTTCTCAGGAAAAGCAATACCATTCAAGTTGCAAGCTGAACAGATCGACATAAATTGATTTCCACAACAAGAACACTCCATAATTTCTGAACAAAGGCGGTCACGTGACTTGAGAAAAATTCGTAATCAAAGGCGATCACGTGATAGTCACGTGGCGGTAAATTCCGCTCTATTTTTGAACGAGACCTGGTCACGTGATCTGCAATAACAATGGCGACGAAATGGAGTGGAAATAGGGGGTTGTTGAGTTTCGAAAGGTTATACTCTTCCAGCAGGCCGATTTGAAATGAAATTCTTGGTCAGGTATGACAAAAAATGATTTATTGATCTATACCCTACAGTGTTTTGCCGAGTGATTGGATATGATACACAAAAACAAAGCTTCGCTACTTGTACCAAACTTTCCGCTGTTTTCGATATGCAATTATCTCTGATGTAAATAGCGAAAAATCATAATATCAAAGAGCGTATTTACGTCAGAGAAGACTCGGATTAACTTTAACCGGACAGTCGGTCCGTAGTCTCTATTATTTTTGTCGGACATAGGCGAATTTAACCAGACATATCCGGTGGTCCGACGGGATTTCGCGATGTCTGGGTTTTAAATGGCAGGTCACGGTAAACAAAGGCTGCTCAGGTGAGGGTTGTTGCAAAACATTGTCTATAAACCTTTTGGAAATACTTTTTGGTCGTTTTTTTTTTCAGCAGCCATAACAATAAATGGTTCATTTATCGATACCATCAGGCGTTTTAAGGATAGCGTTTAAGATCGGACGGTGAACGATGCGCCACATCAAGTGGAGAACTTCTTGATATTTTCGAAGCGCAACACACTCTGATGAAAATAGCGAAAAATCAAAATATCAAAGAGCGTATTTACATCAGAGAAGACTCGGATTAGGGACTTGCTAGATTCCATATCAATGAGTCCAGCTACTAGCTTTGTGAGTCCAATACACTATTTTTAATAGGAAATCTGTAAAAATTGCTGCATCCTGGGATTCGCAAGAATTAGAACTTTGCATCCCTGAGACCAAATTATGAGTAAAAGATGCAGGATGCGCAGGTAAAACAAGAGGCCCAGGAGGGCCTGAATTGCTCCACTGGCTCAAGTGGAAGAATTATCCCATGATTTCTTGTAAGCCTTACACAGCCAATCTTGAAATTTGTGAATAAATTTTGAAGAGAGACTCAAAGAACATTCTTGAAAAGTCTGGTTCAAATTGGCCTAATAGTTGATTTTTAAAGAATTTTCTTATGATTTCTCTACATCTGATAAGCCCCTTTCTCCCTGCCACGGCCATAGTTTTTGACAAATGTAAAAATTTGTGAACAAATCTTAAAGGGCAATACTAAAGAATTTTGGAATTTGCTATTCTTAATCATAAATCGCTCGACAACTGGTTTTGAAATAATGCGTACTATAGATGTCATTTCGTTGAGGAACGCTTTAACGCATTGAACACAGCAATCAAAGTATCGATTTTTTTCGTGACGAAAAAATCTCCCGAAAATTACTTCCCTTGAATACGCATTTATTTATAGCAAATAGTCGACATTAGTGAAAACCGTCTGCATATTGGAATATCTTTTATCGATAATCGATTTAAATCAATAATCGATTTATAATAAATTAAAAGGAATTTGATTGGGATGATATACACATACACGTGTCAATGTCCTTTTGTCGGTAGACAAATAATTTTTAATCCCTTTCCAAGCAATAAAATTTAAGGATGTTATAGGCTACTAGAAGGTCACTAACTATGACAATGGAGTTGCGGAGATTTAAAAGCATGTTCAGAGATAATTGCATTTTCATGAGTTCTGCTACTATATTGCGATATTCTGTCGTTCGAAATAAGCACCGTTTCATTCCATATAGTTTCATCTCGCCCGTTACAAAACGATGAAAATTGAGACTGGTCCAAATTCGAAAATGTTGAAATCGAGACTGGTCCGATAAGATAAGTGGGGTACAGGCATAACAAAATATGTCGGTAGACGATTAATTTTTAATTCCTTTCCAAGCAAAAAAATTTAGGATGTTATAGGCTGCTAGAATCTTCTAGTCACTAACTATGACAACGGAGTTGCGGTGATTTAAAAGCATATTCAGAGATAATAGCATTTTCCTGAGTTCTGCTACTATATTGCGATATTCTGTCGTTCGAAACAAGCACCGTTTCTTCCATATAGTTTCATCTTTACCATTACAAAACGATAAAAATTGAGATTGGTCCAAATTCAAAGATGTTGCAGATGACAACTGCACGCAAATGAAATTTATTTTTTTTTGTCTTTCTAGTTAGAATACTTTATGGAAAAGGGAGAAATTATATTCATGATTATTTTCTTTCAATGACAGGAAAGGTATTTTCGCCAATAGTAATGTTACATATATTTACATTCTTATCTAGATCTAATGGTGTAATTCTCCTTGCTGAAAAAGGGATCCTTATCATGTGATGCATTCAGTTTTCAAAAATAAAAGAAGAGTTGTGACGTATGAATAAGGGATCCCATTATAAATCCCTAATTTTCAAAAGAAATGCGATCTCACTTTTTTTCAAAAGCGATCAAAACAACCTAACTTAAGTCGTTAGATATTGGTTGATACTACATTTTGGAAGCATGTCGGTAAACTGGTGTGTTGTATGGTAATGTCAATTTAAATCCGATTGCGTAACCTTTTGATAAGAAGAGTCCAACCAGAGATAACAGACGATAATTTTTGACACGTGCATGCAAATAATATGTCAATCTGGTAATTAGATCTAACCCTTTCCAAACAAACCTTGGTTTTTAGACGACCATATGATTACTCTATGCAGATGACAATTGCTCGTGAAGGAAATTTATTTTTTGTCTTTCTGGGTAGAAACAGTATGTTGAAAGAATTGATTTCCGTGATTATGGAATAAAATTTTGATAATGTCTAATTGAATGATGTAAAGTTGGTAAATTTCATACATTCATTCATTTATTTCGAAAGGCTTTAAACATACGATCAACTGGATTTTCGACGACATCATGTCATTTTATTAACACATCACTGGACGGCAAAATTTGAAAGAATTCAAAGAATATCGAAAGTGTCCGTCCCACAATGACACGTGTTTGAATTGTCTGCATTCGAATATATGCGTCGTTTATCGATAATCGAGTGATCGGATATCATAGTTTTTGCTAATCAGTGGGGAAATCGTATCATTGTTTTTGCTAATTAGTGGGGAAATCGTATCAAAATGGTGATTATATTGATTATATGGTAAGTATGTTTAATTTTCAATTTTTCTTTTTTTCATCAATATTTTCTGCGTAAGAATGCACAAAAATCACTTTATGAACATCAATATTGACGGAAAATATCTTAATTTTCTTCTTTTGCATCAGTTTTTTCATTACGCACATTCCTTTATTCATTCAACAGATATGCATTTTCACGTATATAACATAATAGATCTATATATCATGTCCCCTTTCGTTCATTCATTTATCAAATGAAATAATATAATTTCATTTTTATCGTGATTGTCCACCGTTTACTCAAGTACGATCACTTCATTACGAGATAGTAGTTGAAAACGGCGTAAACCACCAATAAGCCAAACTTATATATCGCTGAAATTCAGTGTCATATTCTACTTCGAAAATTACGTCACTAGTCACGTGACCGATCAAGTGCCCGGTCATATGAATATAATATATGACCAAAGGGAGATAATTTTTCACACAAATTTTAATACGGAAAATTAAAATCTCGAATAATTTCTTTTTTCATTCATAATTTGAAAAGCGTTTTAACTAAAATTATTCATTGAATGATGTTGTTTTGTAGAAAAGAAGAATCAAACGCCTATAATATTACCCTTTAAAAAGAATGACTAAAGGCACATTCCTGCAAAGTTTGGTTCAATTGGGCACACTGGTTAATTTTTAAAGAATTTTCTTATGATTTCTTTAAGTCTGATAAGCCCCTTCCTCCCTGCCGCGCCCACTTTTTTGACAAATGTAAAACTTTGTGAATAAATTTTGAAAACAGAAACAAAGAACATTCCTGCAAAGTCTGATTCAAATTGGCCCTATGGTTGATTTTTAAAGAATTTTCTTCTGATTTCTTTAAGTCTGATAAGCCCCTTTCTCCCTGCCACGGCCACATTTTTTGACAAATGTAAAAATTTGTGAACAAATTTTGAAAAGAATGACTAAAGGCACATTCCTGCCAGGTGTGGTTCAAATTGGCCCCATGGTTGATTTTTAAAGAATTTTCTTATGATTTCTTTAAGTCCGATAAGCCCCTTTCTCCCTGCCACGGCCACATTTTTTGACAAATGTAAAAATTTGTGAACAAATTTTGAAAAGAATGACTCAAGGTACATTCCTGCCAGG
Organism: Fragum sueziense; assembly: GCA_963680895.1. Taxonomy (NCBI): domain Eukaryota; kingdom Metazoa; phylum Mollusca; class Bivalvia; order Cardiida; family Cardiidae; genus Fragum; species Fragum sueziense. Next base: position 17,387,843 of record OY804599.1, on the reverse strand, counting down.
TTTGGTTCAAATTGGTCCAATGGTTGATTTTTAAAGAATTTTCTCATGATTTCTCTAAGTCTGATAAGCCCCGTCCTGCCACGCCCACATTTTTTGACGAATCAAAAATACGCGAACAAGTTTAAAAAAGGGTCACTCAAGGAACATCCCTGCCAAGTTTGGTCAAAATTGGCCTACTGGTATAAGAGGAGAAGATGTTTAAAGGGTAATATTATAGGCGTCTGATTTTTCTTTTGACAAAACATCATCATCCAATGAATAATTTTAGTAAAAACATTTTTCAAATTATGAATGAAAAAAGAAATTGTTCAAGATTTTATTTTTCCGTATTAAAATTTGTGCGAAAAATTATCTCCCTTGTAAATTACTTCCTCTCCCTTGTAAATTACTTCCCTTTGGTAATATATTATATTCATATGACCGGGGCACTTGATCGGTCACGTGACTAGTGACGTAATTTTCGAAGTAGAAAATAGCACTGAATTTCAGCGATATAAGTTTGGTTTATTGGGGGTTAACGCCGTTTTCAATTACTATCTAGTAATGAAGTGATCGTACTAGAGCAAAAACCATGATATCCGATCACTCGATTGTCGATAAATGACTCATATCATTGTGGGACAGACATTTTTTTATTTCTTTCAACCTTCGCTGTCCAGTGATGGGTTAATAAGATGACACGATGTCGGCGAAAATCCAGTTGATCGTATGACATTGACCAATTTTACATCAGTCAATTAGACATTATCAATTATTATTCCATAATCAAGGAAATCAATTCCATTGTTCGTTACTTAGTGTGAAAAACAGATTAGTCAACCGGTCAAAAAAAAAAAGAATTTGGTGACTTCTTAAAAATTAGTATTTGATTTTCGGTGACGTTTTCATTTGAATAGACAATTAATCAGGATTTCATTCTTTCAACGATATTGCTTAACCCATTCCCTCACAATGACCCCAGCCCTTTCAAAAAAAAGGTTGTGGAAAACATCGTGAGAAATGAAGAAATTGCTTGTCTTGCATTTCCCACAATGTTTTCTACCTCCAACACACACAAAATAAAATAATAATAACAATAATTCTCTTGAAATTGTTGTCTGCAACACCTTTGATTTCAGACGAGACCAGAGTATTTTTGCCGTTTGGATATGAATTAATCCTTTCCAAAACTACCATGTTTTAGAGGTTTTCAATTCCGAAGCTACAGAAGATCAATTTGATATTGATAAAGAGAGAATTTATTTGCAACATAGCGAGGAGATTCGGATTGTTGAATTAAAAAGGGAAAACCATGGTCGTTTTTTTTCCTGGTTTTCACCAGATCATATCTTTTAGATAAGAGCAATAGAATTTTGAAAGGTAACATCCCAATTGGTCTACTCCCATTTCGTCTACTGTATTTTATGTGCATTGAGTCCCAATTCGTCTACTGTCCCAACTCGTCTACTTTCATGTCAAATCATCAATAAACAACATTATCTTTTATTTATGAAAATGAATTAAGTCAATATATTCACAAATGAAATAAAAATGCAAACATTTTGATAAAAATCATTTAATATCATATTGATTTACAAAGTATAGAAGAGTAGACGAAATGGGACTTATGTCAAAAATAGTAGACGAATTGGGAGTAGACGAATTGGGAGTAGACGAAATGGGATTAAACCTTTTGAAAACTGCTTCTAATAATTGCTGTACTGAGTAAAGGGAGCGAATATACATGTGTTATATGACATCTGTGACACCCGCGTGTTTATTGACCTGAATCTTACACCCGTTTGTGTAATTAATCAGCTCATTATGTAATTAAGTGTTTATTTCCAATTAATGTATGTAAAGAAAATCTATTAATGCTATTTTCGATTCAAATCATTTTTCAAAAATGATCCTTTTTTTCGATGACATAAGAAAAGCAAAAAAAAAAAAAAAAAAAAAAAAAAAAGACAGAAAAGGATTAAATGCTGAGGTCACCATTTTCTCCTTTTAGCAATACTTTGATATCTCGTGATAATTAAAAAATTGCCCAAACAATCTACTCGCCTTGATACAATATTACATTATATCAAAACTGTTCAATAAATGCCAAAAACGATCTTTATGCGCTTTCAACTCTTTCCCAAATAGCTCAAAATTAGAGTTCAATTTTGACAGCCGCTGCAGATAACAAAGGGATGCTGATATAAGAGGGATTCGCTAATGTCGCGGAAAATATTGAGACAAAAGGTGATCACGTCGATTATCAGCATATTCATCTTTTGTCTCAATGTTTTTACCAAGCCTTTTCTGTTTTGAGTGTCAACATCAGGTTTTGTTAAATGAAAAATTTAGGGGAAAACCAACACACATAGATTGTATTTCTCTTCCACTTCATTCCTCACTAAATAATGGCTTCGGCAAACATCGTGGTAAAAGAAGAAATTGATTTAGACAGGCGATTTCTTCCTTTCATACAATGTTTTCTACCCAAAGAGACAAAAAGTAATTTCCATTCACTTGCTATTTTCGTCTGCAACATCTTTGAATTTAGACCAGTCTAAATTCTTAGCGTTTGCCTTGGTAATGGGTAAGATGAAAGCCTGTGAATTGAAACAATGCCTGTTTCGAACGACAGAGAATATCGCATTTTAGGAGCAGCATTTAATTTAATTCATGAACACGCAATTTTGATAATTATGTTTTATAATCGATTCACTATTAAACGAGAATAATTACAGTTGAATTGCTTTATCAAAACAACTGAAATTATTCTCGTTTAATTGTGAATCTATTATAGCACGGCGTTTGGATAATAATTTGTTTGTCATCAAAATTTGCATAATCTTTGAACGACCTGACGGTGCAAATTAAGTAGAAGTTATACGGTCCTGGTTCAATCTCAGAATCCACTTTCGTTTTCAAATTGATTTCCTCGGAAAAGCAAATATATACTACATGTATAAAGTTTTATGGGTTACTAAGTTAATATTGCAATCGTAAGCTACACACAACAGGATTTTGAAGCGATATTCCCATAAACATCTATATCAGATCACTCGATTATCGATAAATGACGCAGTTGTCAAAGTAGACAGATTCGACTATTCCGTATCCAAGGATACAGAATCCAAGGGAAGTAATTGATGCGGCAAATTTTGTGTATTGATAAAAATCGATAATTTGGCTGCTGGTTTACAATGGGTTAATGCTTTCCTTAACGTAATGACTTTGCTTGTAATGTTTTTAAACCATTTCTGAGCGATTTATAAGGATGAACTGCGATATCGTAAATTTTTTAAGGTTACCCTTTAAAGAAAAAGTTAACGGACGGACACAACGCCATGACAACAGCTCGCTGGCCTTCGGCCAGTGGAGCTAAAAAATCACTGTGTTGTTTGGGAAGGGGGTAAGCAACATTGAGTTCATGCTAGCTGCGATATCGTAGCCACAAACTTGATGATGGGTATTGGTTTGTGGCTACGATTCCACCCTATTCCTTCTTGTGGAGCAAGACAAAATGGTGGAAAATACGTTTTCTTGCATAATTTTTTGAATACTAACATATCTAATCAAATGTGTATCCCATAAAAAGATATTCCACGGCACAAATTCAGTTAAAAAGTACCAACAAGAATTTTTACCAATTATTTCTTCCAACAAAACATTCAAGTCTCAGTAGAATAAAATGGGTGGGTACTCCGCTTCAAAATTGAACTGAACTTTATTTGAAAGTGATCTCAACATAAAACTATGCTGGATTGACAGAAAAATAGTTAACCTGTTGTCAGGTAACATTCTTACTTCATTCCATAGCTTTATTTTGAAGTTTGACTATGCTAAACTTGCTGGAATGAATCATTCCAGCACCTGCTCCATTGCAACAAATAGGAAGGAATTGTAACCGAAACCCAGATAAAAATTCAAAAAGGTTTCGGTTACATTATTGCAACTAAGTTCATGCCAGCGAGATAGTTATGAAAAAGCATTCTCACCAGAATACTGTCGATATATGGTATTTTCAGTTATTTTTCCAGATTAAAACAATTATATCTTTTTTCTACATAGCTAACAATTCAATTAGACTGGTACCCCGTCTTCTCTATGTATGAAGACGGGTCGTTTACAAATTTTCCTTTGATCTGATTGGATGATTAAATTATCAGTGTATTTTTCACGATAAGTAAAATCTTACAACACCAGAAAAAATCCCATCATATTCATTTCAATAAGTCAACAAATTTTTTGTCGTCTGCTGCAACTTTCAATCTTTTTGAGTCTAGTGTAAAATAATGTCACGTATGCCACAAAGACTGCGTTTTGAATGAATGTAGGACGACATTAGGCCTTACACAAATCGACTAATTGCCAATGTTTCTTTTTTTTAATTCATATTTTATAGATCTAGATCTATATAAACTAATATCTACATCACAGCTCATGTTTTTAATCTTTGTATGCCTAAAGAAAAATGAAAAGAAATGACGACCCTTTTCCCGGGATCTTTATTAGATCTAGAATTTTACTGTTTGGAAAAGAGTTTTAATCCATTATCACACAACAACGCATTTCGGTGCACCAAAAGATAAAGACCGCGTAAAACATTTTGGAATTAATTAATTTTCTTCATTTCCGAAAATGTTTTCTACCCAGAAAGACAATTTACGCTATAGAAAAAGAACCATAGAAAAATACGCTTTTGATAGCAATGTAATTTTTCGTCTGCAACTCCAGTGTTGAGTTAGAAAGAGCCAAAGTGTGGGAATGGGTTAAGGGCAATAAAATCGATCTGATCCTTTGTCATACTATCTGTCTTTGATGTACTGTAACAGAGTGTGTCCAATTATTAGATAAACAATTAAATTTAAAAAGTAGTTTACCATATGTTTATCCCTTAACACTGAAGTGTGAAAATATATCTCGTCCTTAATATCACTGCGAAATAATTTTGATACAAACTACCTATTATTCCCGACTCAGAATCTCGTGAAGTGATTCTTTTCTAAATTGAATCCAAACATTTTTATGAAATTATGATTAAAAATGAAAAAAAAAAAAAAAAAAAAAAAAAACATTTTTTTTTTTTTTAGAATGGTTAAATAATGGGTTTTGATACACAAAAAATATATGTTTTAGAAAAGACGAAGCACTTTTAATGTAATTTGAAAACGACAATTTGATCAAGTCTTATTCTTAGTTGTGAGGTTAAGACATGTATATGAATTAAAAAATTCTTCTCATTTCCTCTCTCCTGTCAACAAGGAAATTTTAATAACAAACTGCCATTAATAAGATTTTTTTTTACTTTTAATTGCGACCACAATATCGTCGATGTAAATGCAAAACCTTGTATGTCCATTTTTGCGATTTTAAAAGTAAAATTTTATATATCCGATTTAGACAATTCTTTCAGGTTTTAGAATATTTTGATTTATCAATATCAATGACATATTTTATGTGAACATGTGTATGTATTTCAAGTAAAACCTTTCAGTTCCGGAAAAGTTATTAAAGTTCTTTCTTCCCCCTTAAAAGTTTGCAAAAACGAGATACGAGGTTTTGCATTAACACCGACGATATGCTTTTCCTCCGCCAAACCAGAGAAAAGGGTAGACTGATCTAATTTCAAAGCTGCTGCAGAGATCTAGATAGGGAAGTCAATACCAGAACTTGTTTGGGAAAGAGTTAACTCATTAGACTACTTAATCCAGTTTTCGTCGACTGCAAGCTTTCTTGAACAGCGTCTCCGAAACGCTTTACGAATTCATTTTAGCGTCCGCCTAACCATGATCAAAATACGTCACTCACGCCAAAAAAATCAACCAATCAGATCCTCCAAAAAAAATATACAGAAAACCGTATATTTTTATTATACCGTTCCTGTCCCAATATGATCGATAGATCTAGGGACGGGAACCAGTCTAACAATTCAATGTCCAGCAAGGTGCGAAAGAAATTAGGACGAATCGCAAAAACAAATAATTATGCAATGTTCATTGCTAAGTTTAAGCAATAAGATGCGCATGTTAACAGTCCAAAATTTACAAAGGTATGAATAAACATACCATCTATCAGAAAATGTTATCCTTATGATCAGAAATGAAGCAATACCTACCAAATCCACGAAATAAGCGAGAAACCGAAAATTTTCTGAGGACGACTGCCATTTTTGTTGTTGTTGTTTTTTCTTCTTTGTTTATTCTGCGGATACAAATGTTGGAGGTTGTTCTAACTTCTATGTCAGGTCACATATCAAGATTTTAAACTCGTCGATCATGATTATATTGGCCTAACATGTACCGTTAAAATACTGATGGCAAAATTCATATTTTTGTAATGGAAAACCGACAGTAAACACCACTTGTTACAAACAAGGTTGAGGCTATTGGCAATTAGGCCTCCAAGAAATGGACCACCGTTAGGCCTAATCTGAATTAAGATATAGAAAAAGAGAAACAAGATGTGTTTGTGAAACACAAATGCCCCCGAGAATGGCCATTTTTTCTAAAATGTTAAGTTTTCGTAGAATAAAGGGTAAATAAGGGTTAACAGATGACCTTGAGGAAGGTCAAATTGCTTGGAACAGATAAATATCATTGAAAGGAAGTTGCATACCAAATTTGAGCTTTGTATGTCAAATAGTTTTGGAGAAAAGGCAAAGGTTAAGTTTTCAGGTTAAGTTTTCGGACAGACGGACGGACAGACAGACAGACAGACAGACGGACAGACAGACAGACAGACGGACATGAGTAAAACAATATGCCCCCGTTCTCTCGATACGGGGGCATAAAAATGATATAGTGGAACGATGCAAAAAAAAAATAAAAAAAAAAAAAGCAAAAGTCATTTGTCTCTCACCAATGGAAGTGTAAAATCATCTGAGTGAGAGAGGCTCGGCTCGTATGCATGTATTGTAATATGCTTATACTGCAGGAGCGGATCCAGAGGGGGTTCACGGGTTCGAACGAACCCCCTCTGAAGCCTGAGTATTTCATTTTCATGCAAAAACTCCTTGGTGATATTAGAAAAACGAACCCCCATTTGCATTTATCCGAACCCCTCTAGCAGAAATCCTGGATCCGCCACTGTGTAACTGGTGAGAGATATGCCAGGAAGGTACGTTTAGATGCTCTAGTGACGAGTCGCTACCATAGCCTATGACTATCGCAATCAAAAGTGGCGATAGTTATAACACGTGACTCAGAATTTAAAAAAATCATCAATATTTTCGCTAATAGCCCTTCTTGGCCAGTTTGAATTCGGTTTGAGGCAGAGAAGGTGGGAAAATGCCAGGAATAATCTGGACTTGGTAGATTTTTGGAAAAATCTACTTATAAAAAGTTATTTTAGATCAACCAAAATTTTGGTTGTTCTTCAATAACTTTTTTATCAGCTGACTTTTCAAGAAACCACTACGTCCATCTAACGCGTGATGTCTGTCCACAATCTCTGTTTCAAACCGAATTCAAATCGGTCTCGTAACAGTATTAACAAAATCAATGAAGATTTTGTTTTATCACGTGATTAATCCACCGTGGTTAAACAAGTATCAATCTGTCTGTCTTTCTGTCTGTCGCGTACAGTCCCAGGGGCGTAGCCAGGTATATTGTGATGTTGAAGCCCAATGCAAATTGTTGAGTTCATTCGACGCTTTTTGATGCCCCAAAACAAAAACAGAAAGGCTCCGGAAAATATTGTGGAAAATGAAGAAATTGCTCGTGCTTTAATAAGCAATTCCTTCATTTCCAAAAATGTTTTCTGCTCAGAGAGACCAGACCTGTGAAATTACATTCACTTGCAATTGTCGTCTGTAACATCTTCGAATTTTGAAGAAACAAAATTTGTGTCATATGGTAATACAGTCGACACTCGTTGTGTCGAAGTCGGAGGGGCCGTCAAAATACCTCGACTTATCCGGAATTCGACTCATTAATCCGATTTTGTTCGGCTTCGATAAAGTTGATATTTGACCGTTTGTGAAACTAATCATTTACGATTATTATTGAAATATAGTAGGAAAAGGAAAGAAATTGCTCGTTTCGAGCAATTTCTATCCTTTTCCTACTAAATTTCAATGGCTATATTCAGTTCGAAATTATTTTGTTTGAAAGAAAGCTATGTCCATCGATGAGGACGGGACCAGATTTGAACTTCGACTCAAACAAACATTCGACTTATCCGATGTCGACATAACGAGTGTCGACTGTAGGTTGTGCGGGTTCCGGGGAATCTAGGGGTCTGTTGTTTACAATTTCTTTTGGAAAGACCACATGAAAAAATAATTACGTTGAAGCCAGGGCTTCCAGGCGTCCGCCTAGATACGCGCCTGAGTCCTGTCAACTGATTGTAACATTTTTGTCAACTATTCAAAGTACATTTCAACAGCACTGACTTTTGTGCTAAGAATAGACTGGGTTTACCGTTATATTTTGATAAACCGGTGTTGCTATAAAATCTCGTAACAACGGCTAAAATCAATTTAAGGTAAGAAGGACCTAATTAACACAAAAGAGCCAGCGGCAAAATTTGAAAAGTGCCAGTATTTCCAAAACTGTGTTACATTTCCATTCCAAATACAAACATAAGCATTTTGTACGGTTTATAATTTTGAATTAATGCATATTTATGGAAATATTTGACAAAAATGTTCAAAATTACCTCCCTTGCATATGAATATAGAGTAAAATGATATTCGTAAATTATTTTCTTCTTGAGGCATAATCTTGAAATCCGGCACGGTGAATCAACTTATGTGAAGTGTATTTACAAGTGTGTGTAATTTGATACATTTCGTATGGCTAGAAAGTGGTGTTTTTCATTAGGCACTTTATACCTTAAGCCGTAGTTACGAGATTTGTAACGACACCAACAAAATATAATTTTTTGTTCGAAATTACGCCACGGTTTACTTGAAAAAATCGTTCCCTATTTTGACCCGCCTTAACCCATTACCACATAGTGACTCTTTTTGACGCCTCATACGATAATGCCTTTGGAAAACATTGTGGAAAATGAAGAAATTGCTTGTGACAAGCAATTTCTTCATTTCCCACAATGTTTTCTACAATAAAAGACCAAAATATCTCAAATTTCCTTAACCCGAAATTGTCGTCTGCAACATCTTTGAATTTGGAACAGTCCAAAATTTGTCGTTTGGTTATGGGTTAAATCATTTGTCGTTTTGGAAAGGGTAAAATCAAGACATAGCATGTATAGGCATAATTCCCATGTCTGTTTTATCGTCAATGCACGTAGGCTATCTTTTATTTGTTCTAAAATGCAGACATGTGACCTTTATCACGCGCTGATAAATGATTATGAGTTTAACCCTTTCCTAAACAAGTCCGGGTTTAACTTCCCTGGTTGAGAGATCATCAGAAAACATTGAAGGAAACGAAAAAAATGCTGATTATCAGCATTTTCCCCTTTTCCTTCAAAATTTTCTAATTATTTATAATGTACAAAAGTTCCAGAATTATTCACAACCGTTGTCGTCTACAGAGTAGGTCTACAAAAGCTTTTAAATTGGAACACTCCAATTTTCTGTCGTTTGGTAAAGGGCTAATCTAATGTCGTCTCAACATTTAATCCAACCCAAGATTTAAAATTACATGTCATACCAAAACTAGGCAAGTTTCGTCTGTAGTAACTTTAAATTTAACCAAAATGTTCATGTATCGGAAAGCATTGCCAAGGGTCGAGGAAAGACAAGTACACGTGGACTAAGATCGAGATGCAAGCTCAGATTTGTTCAAGGTTAAAATATGTTTTCAGCGACATTGTGCACAACCATTAACCCATTCCATTTTTATTTCTATCAATTCTGTTAGTAGGGCCTATATATGATAGATCTTATGAAAAAGGTTTGAACCAGAAAAGGGGGAGGGAAGGATGGGTTGCAACAAGGGTTCAAAAAATAGATTTTCTTTAAATTCTGTGAATTGATAGGGTTACACAATTTCTTTAATTTGTAAGTGTAAAAAATCTGACGAGGGCTTATTTTGGGAAAAAAGGCGTACAAAGTGGGTGGGGTAAATTGACATGAGAAGCAATTTTTTACTTTGAAGTTAAGGGGGAATGTTCCAGTTTTTCGGAACACTCGGACATTACTGTAGTAATTTAGATGTTTCGTACCAATATGTTTCGCTTCCAGATTTTCAATAATATAACACATCATTACAATTTACCCTTTTCGACGGTAAAAGTGTATTTATTATGCAAAACTGATTTTCTCAAGATGGAAATCGAATATTTAGAGCAAGACAGTCGTAAGTGTGTATGCAGTTACCACTGTTTTGCGTCATTTTATTCATGTGTAGCTGATAAAATTAGCCGTAGTTCACTAATAAGTGCGCTGACCTATACATTTTTATGCTCCCCGAAGGGAGAGCATATAGTCGCCGCTTCGTCTGTCCGTCCGTCCGTCCGTCCTGTCCGTCCGTCATTCCGTCCGTCCGTCCGTCCGTCCGAAGCAATATCTCCATAACCCTTGGGCCAAATCAAATGAAACTTACCATGTGAACTCCCTGTGACAAAATGCCGATGTCCTTTTCCCCGTTTTTGGATTTGAGGCCTTGTCATGGGAAAAGGGGACTTATGGTGAAATATAGTTTTTCTCTAATTTCTCCTAGTCTAATGGTCAGAATTTGATGAAATTTCATATTTGAGTAGCAAATCAGATGCCCTTGACAATAAAGTGCTCTCCATGGCATACATTTATTGTGACAATGCCTTATTCGGGGAGCATTGTCCGTCTCTGACGGCCCTTGTCTTTTTGAATTATTACCAGGACATGTTGCTTAATACAATGAGGGAGTTTTATTAAATTCTATTATGTAGAACTTGAAATATTTCCAAAAATATGCAAATTTTGACATAATACACTCCAGTTTCGTTGATCTATGTGAGCATGCTGTTTTATACATTTTCGCATTTATACTAGCACATATTTTGGGTTGTCTGTTCGTAATAAATGTAGGACATTACTTTAAATACGTTTTCGGGACTAAACGATGAATATACAGCTTTTTATTAGCATTTTAGTGACCTTGGACAGGTGCAAGAAATTGTGCATTTTTTCGATGTAGGGGTATGTGATACGGATGCCAATAAAATTCAAACAAGATCGCTGACCACCCATTTTTATTTTATTTTTCAATTGGTAATAACATGTAATTTCAACATACAAAATATAAATAAATTCTATCATTGGGAAAAAAATTAGGAAACTGGAGCATTCCCCCTTAAATGGCTTTTTCTTTATAGATCAGATCAAATTGAAATTTTGCATGTACTTTCAATGTACTAAGGACAGAAGATCTTTGGAATCATTAATCGTGCATTCTTTGAGCAATTTTGAGCCCTTGTTGCAACCCATCCTTTTAGGAATTTTCTGGATAAATACCGAATTTTTAAGCCTTTCCCAAACGGCAAACTTCTAAGGTAGTCCAATTCAAAAGATGCTCCAGGGCACAAAATGAGTATTAATAAAGATGGGATTTGTGAGTTAACATAGCATGAACACTACTGAGACAAAATGATCAAATGATGAAAATCGGCATTTTTTCCTTTGCCTCTGTGTTTTACCAAGCCTTTCTATTAGGGACGCCGAATTCAGGTCTTGTTTGAGAAAGGCTGAACCTATTGCCAAACAATGACTCTTTTTAAATCCCCACGAGATAAAAGTTTTGGAAAACTTTGTGGAAAATCAATAAATTGCATGCGACAAGCAATTTCTTCATTTCCAAAAATGTTTTCAACACAGCAAGACCAAAATATGTTTATTCTCATTTACTTGATATTTTCGTCTTCAACATATTTGAGTCAATCAGATTTTTTCGTCGTTTGGTAAGTGGGTTAACAACACCTGATAACAAGAGCAACGCTGGGCGTGGCATTATACGCCCGAAGCTCAGAAATAAATGGGTGTGTGATATTTGTTGATGTCCTGTTCTTTTGTAAAAGTCTCTTGCAAGTATCCGATAAAACAAAATTCACAAAGTACTAAAATATTCACGAAGTGTTGCAAGTACCCGAGTAATACTAAAATATTCACAAATTTAATCAGATTGAGATAATGTAATCAAACACCCTAGGTATGAGTTCTACACACGTGTGAAGTTTCAACATCGTAGGCCCTGTATTTTCAGTTATGAGATAAGAAAATAAAGAAAAAAAATAGAAAAAAAGATTTGTTATTATGCTTTTATATCATTTTTTTTGCACACTTGCACTCACTCTGTTTCCAGTGGCATTTATCAAAATATAGTCTGCGACCCTTTTGGATTTGGGCAAGTCTAAAATTCTACCGATTGGAAGACTGAAGACTGAAACAATCGCGTCTGTCCTGGTTATCATTATTTTCTTTTATGTATACTAGATTAATCTTAGGAAAATGCAAAGTACAAGAGGAACGCGAGTACAGCCATCGCCAAAGCGTAAACAAAGACGCTCGATTTTTCTTCCTTCGAATTGCACTCCCGAGTTTTGAGAGAGTAGTCCATGCGGTATGACGTCATCAAGATGGTGTCTCTTGCACCTTCCCACGCTCCGGGTCCGTTAAGCCTGTATTGGTAAGCTGTACACGGACCGAAAAACACTTGGTATGCGAGCTTTGGATCTGTCAACCATAGTTTCTCTGCAAGTCAACACAGACCATTAAGTAATAAATTGTAACTGTATTATTGATTTGAGATTCATAGAATATACAAATCTAGCATAGGCCTACAAGTTTCAAATTCCATTTTCTGAAGCAACGAATATTGCCAAACAAAAGTTGCCATCGGCAACCACCCTTTAAAGTCAGTATCTTTACTGTCAAGTGGTTCTTTGGAACCATCTTACACTAGATAAGTAATACCAAGACCGGACCCAGGAATTTTTTTTTCAAGTGTGTGTGTAAGGGGGGGGGGGGGGTCCAAGACCAAAGTATGACTTTAAATAGTGTTAAAGTGACATTTCACATTTATTTCAATTTTTAAAAGTATGTCTTGATGCAACGATTGTTTATTCTAATGCGTAGAAATGCCATCAGTTTATTGAAGTTGTTATTTATAAGCGAAAAATACGCCTTTAAAGTTGAGACAGAAATGACAAATTCTTTATAAATCTGAACTGTTGTCCACAACAATTTGTTTAATTTTAGCACAAAAACATATATTTCTCGTAAACTGTTCAATATTTTGTCTTGATATTTTCAGAATTTTCATAAGAAAAGATGCTCTTTCAGATAGCATAAAAGTAAAATTTGTGTAAAAATAATTGTGAAATGTCACTTTAATGAATATGTAACGTCATACGAATGATAAAGTCAAAATTAGATTTTTGGCAAATGCCTGGGGGCCCAGACCCCCCTCCCCGCACTAGATCCTCATTTGAATACGTACTTAGGTCCGGTTTGCATCCAAGTAACTCGGCTAGTTCATCCATAAATGGTACAAAATCAACTTGCATTGTGTGTCTAGTAGATTTTACATAACGCTCAGACATCATTTTTTGTTTATGTAGAATTTCTGCCCACATTTCAGCCTTTGGCACCAACTGGAGTTCTCCCTAGAAATATTATATTACACTCTTCTCAATTTCTATGTTTTTCACCCTTTCCCAAACAGTAAAGAATTAGACTGCTCAAATCGAAAAGCTGCTGCTGACAACAAGGCGGATGTTGATTAAGATTGAATTTGCATATGATGTAGTCAAGAAATAATGAGGCAAAAGGAGTTATCAGTATTTTCTTCTTTTATCTCAGTGTCTCCCTAGCTTTTTCTGTTAGGGACGTCAAAACCAGGTCTGGCTTGGGAAAGGGTTAAGTAAAGGAAATAAAATTCAACGAAAAGAGGACATATAGAACTGAATATACGGGGAAATATGTCATTTACATGTATCTTTATCCGTTTATTTTTATCTGATACAGCAAATGAAGACATGTCTAAATATGAACAAAACAGACAGGAGTTGGCAATGTCGTCCTTAAAAGGAAAACCTCAATGATAATTACTTCTTAAGGTGGCCGAATGCGATTCCATAACAAGAAGACTGCTCTAGGGAATTGATCCATACTATAACAAGTTATAAAGTGAACCCTCACTGACAAAGTAAGATAATAAAAAACAATAGGAGACCATGAATGGGAAAGATTGGGTGTAGTCTCAAAACCAACACTGAAATGGTTTTTTACCATAGGGGTCAAAGGGAAATGTGAATACTTTTGCACAAATATGAAAAATGAAGAAGAAATTTCTGTCCCAGAGAATTTGATGATATTTTGATAATTGATGAATCTGAAAATGATCTGAAAAATAATCACCACAGTATACATGTTATATACAGGCCCGTAGGAACAGGGGGCTAGGGGGTTTAACCCCCCCCCCCCGCTCCAGTGTTGACAAAAATGCCAAATTTTCCTTTTTTACACTTAAATTTTGGGGAAATTCTGAATTAGCCCCCCCCCCCCCCAATAATCAGACAAAGGGGCTTCAGCCCATCCAATATGAAATTGCTTCATATGGGCCTGATATAAACGGGCGACCGTCTCAATCGTATATTTTCCACTGAATAGGCATTTATTGTTGTTGTTAATCACAAAAAAGTAACGGATTTTAATTTCTACCTTTTTTCAGAGACGTTTATGTCACCATCATTTTTACGACAATATGTGAGTTGTGGATGCTCAGTTGAATCGGCCACCTTAATATCAATGTTTTAAAGTTAGATTAGCCTAGTTATGCTAATTTCAAAACCATCGACCCTTACCTTCAAAACGCGCGCTGCAATTCTACATTGTAGCTCACTTATAGGCATGATTGAACCAATAGGCTGAAAGCATCCAATGATGGCGAGTGTTTTCTTCTCCAAATCAGGCGGGTACATTTGTTTGTATAGGTTCACCTTATTGTCGTCCTTGACATTTATAACCGAGGGATCAATGAAGGGAAATCCGAATTTATATCCTGTCGCCGCAACTATGACGTCAACTTCCGCACGTGTTCCGTCATCAAAAATGACCCCTGTCTCGGTCACTTCCTGTATATTCGGCTTCACGATCACACTTCCGGACATGATTCGGCTCGGTAATTCGTCGCTTACTGTCGGGTGCATTTGTGTGGGATTGTAATTTGGCTCCAGTGAAAACTTTTTATGGTCAAAGCGATCATTGAGGCCTTTTTTCACACGCTCAATGGCACCCGGGAATTTGTTGTAGAAGAGGGTTGATCTAGAGTTAAAGGAGCAGTCGAAAGGCTCACCATGTTTCCCCACTCTGAAGTAAACCCATGCTCCTGTCCTTGTACTAAGGTAAACCTGAAATTATTCTAATAGACTAATGCTTTCTCAAACGAGCTTGCGCTTGCGTTGACATTCTTTATAGCAAAACGTATGAGAAAACATTAAGGTAAAGATGAAAATATCAATAAATGAAATATTGGCCGATAGCGCATGTTCTCGTCTACTACGTCATCAACATTAGGGCGCATAACGCATTTATAAAGGGAATTGAGCGATCTAATGATTTAGCGTTGTCAAAATCCCTATCTTTGGATTGATTATGTTTAAGGTGTAAACATCGTTGACATCTAAATGACCACGTACGCATTATTATGAAACCATTTTCAAGCAATGTATGAAAAACCACGAATTCTTTGAAGTAAACCATTAATAAATGATAAAAGCCATCATAATTATGGAGATCTGGATTGGGGACAAACCTGTGAAGCAGCTCGACTAAGTTCCACGGTCACATCTCCTCCAGAGTTACCGATCCCAACCACAACAACTCGCTTATCTTCGAAACCACGGGCATCTTTGTAATCATGGGTGTGGACTATCTTTCCTTTAAACTTGTCGAGTCCGGGAAAATCCGGCATTTTCTTGTTCGCATGGTGCCCTGTACAAACGAGCACACCGTCAAATGTGTGAACTTCCGTCTCCTTCGTTTTTACGTTCCTCGTTGTCAGAATCCATTGTCCAGTCTTGTCGAAGTTATCAGTCTTCTTTACGGTCAATACCTGTCGAAGGTAAAACTAATTAAGAACAAGACGAAGACGTAAATGGGAAATATCAACGTTTTCTTTAAAACTTTTTAGCTCACCTGAGCATGAGGTGTTTTATTGTGGTCGCTTTTTGTCCGTCATCCGTCCGCCGGTATGTATGTCAGCAATTTTATGTTTACACTCTAGCATCCACAAAAGTTATCCAATCTTTATCAAACTTAGCCAAAATGAAAAGGGCCATACGTTCTCGGATAATTTTTATTTTGGACCTCATTAGACCAGAAAGGCGTGATTATGTATCTGATATTGAATGTCAAAATCCCAAGTTTAGACTTTGTCTACAGACTGCGTGTATATGCAGGCTGATATGTAACCGTGTTGGACTCAAAAGCATAAAGGGATTTTTCTCCAGATCCAGGCCTTGTTTGTTATGGACTGACCGGATGTTACAACGTGTTTTGTAATAAACCTGCAAAATGTTCCAAGTATTACACTGCGATGACATGAAATGTAATAAGATTATGTACAAAGCGTTATGTAATGTATTAAGTCGCAATATGTAATAACTTTTTCACCGACCCATAATTTCGTTCACAATTTGATGCCGTTGATTTTAGTGAGATTGTGGTGAGCAAGAAAAACTTTTTATCATCATCATGCAAGAAATTGATTATAATGTAAAAGTTTATTATAAAATTTATTACAATACGCGGGTAATTAATCCTTTACAAAATAAAAGAAAAGTTGAACCCTTTCCGAAATGATGATTTTCTTCTTTTTTGCATAAATGTTTTTGGTTCTTGGTTGGGATATTGTTTATGAAGTATAATATATTATTAATTATGCAGGTTTTTGTGCATGTTTTGTATGAGATTTATAAATGATTGAAGAAGAAAGTTGCTGTTTAGACTTTAGAAGGAATAAGAAGGAATAAATATGCGCATTCCATAATGTTTCCTATGTAAGAATAAAATAGACAAATGTTGTAAGTGTACACGCTTTTATAAGGCTGGCGAAGAGACTGTTGACAATGTTGTTTTGAGACTATAATAAAGATATTATATAGACTTACATTGAGACTAAAGAAGAAAATACCAATCAGTAGTGTCTTTTGCTTCAAGATTTTCAAGAGTATATTGTTTATCATAATTGTTTCAAAATAAACAATCATGAACGATTCAAAATCTTTAACTAATGAAGGACCGTACCCATAATCAGATATAAGGGAATCAGGTAGGTAAAAGTGACTATCCAGGTGTGTTAGTTGTTTCTATAAATAGATTTTCAATACAACTATCCTACCTGAATAAACCAAAATGTTTGTATCGATTCTCGTTTAACTTCAAACGTATAAAACACGTATAATAGATTCACTATTAAACTAGAATAATGACGTTTAGAAGGAATAAGAAGGAATAAATATGCGCATTCCATAATGTTTCCTTTGTAAGAATAAAATATACAAATGTTGTAAGTGTACACGCTTTTATAAGGCTGGCGAAGAGACTGTTGACAATGTTGTTTTGAGACTATAATAAAGATATAATATATAGACTTACATTGAGACTAAAGAAGAAAATACCAATCAGTAGTGTCTTTTGCTTCAAGATTTTCAAGAGTATATTGTTTATCATAATTGTTTCAAAATAAACAATCATAAACGATTCAAAATCTTTAACTAATGAAGGACCGTACCCATAATCAGATATAAGGGAATCGGGTAGGTAATAGTGACTATCCAGGTGTGTTAGTTGTTTCTATAAATAGATTTTCAATACAACTATCCTACCTGAAATAAACCAAAATGTTTGTATCGATTCTCGTTTAACTTCAAACGTATAATACACGTATAATAGATTCACTATTAAACTAGAATAATGACAGTTGAATTGCTTTATAAAACAACTGAAATTACCAGTAGTCTCGTTTAATAGTGAATCTATTATACTTGTAAAAATCGCTTGTTTATTGTTAACTAGCTATTACCCAATAACACCCACGGTTTATCAATATATGACTTACAAAATTCTTCCCTATTAACGTATACAACCCATCATTAGCACTGAAGGGCCAGAAGCGAAATTTGAAAAGTGCCAGTAATTCATAAACTGGGTTACATTTACATTCTAAATACAAACATGAGCATTTTGAACGGTTTAGAATTTTGAATTCATGCATACGTATGGAAATATTTGACAAATATGTTCCACATTACCTCCCTTGTATATGAATATAGAGTAAAATAATATTTGTAAATTATTTTCTTCTTGAAGCATAATCTTGAAATCCGGCATGGTGAATCACCTTATGTGAAGTGTATTTACAAGTGTGTGTAATTTGATGCATTTCATATGGCTAGAAAGTAGTGTTTTTAATGATGGGTCATATACCTCAAAGAGATTTATTCGTGTTATTGAAACAGCGAGTTGTCCTTTTCAATCTGCGCAGGTTTTCTTCCTGAATATCGGTTGTGGGAGCAGATAGCAGCGTTCTCACTTCTAGATGATTATATATTATAAAAAAATCCTTTACATGTGTCCCTGATTTTAACTTTTTGCGTGGAAGACTTTTTGAAAACGTCTTAATATCAGAAGAACATTATGATTACCAACATTTTCTACACTTGACATTTTATTTCCTATACTGTAACGTAGGCTTACAAATTAACTTAATATAATTTAACACACAAATCACTGTCTGTACCACCTTGTGAAATGAAAACGAAAGCTGAAGTTTTATTGTTTGGTTAATGGTTTTTCAGGCTGGTATCGACCATTACTAAGTACAAAACATTGAATGGACCGTACCTCTGTGTTAAACTTGATATGTTTCTTCAGCTTGAATTCGTCAGCATACAGATGGAAGTACTTTTCCACGTATTTATTGTGCATAAAGATGGGAAATTCTTTTGGAGCGGGAAAGTCGCTGAAACTGTTCATCTCTTTAGAAGTGTTGATAATTGTTGATTTCATGACGCAGGCCTGACCCTCCACGGCTTCTGACGTATAGTGCCACAATCCACCAATATAGTCCGTTCTTTCGAAACACGTTGGAATCAATCCCTCGTCCAGACAGCTTTTTATTGCCGGAAGCCCGCACGCTCCGGCACCAATAACGGCAATATTTTTCGCCATTTTTTCTTTGGAAAAGGAGATTGATCTAAAATTTTATTTTATTCAAGATTTTAATTTGCAGAGAAGAATATGACTGATCGCTTGTTATGCGTACTCCAACAGCTAATGCAATCTATAGATGATAAAAGAATCTGATGCAAACGACACAATTTAGGGGTGATGTTAATCAGTGATTGGTATAGGATTCTTTTACAGTAAATTATATATTCCATTTATCATTATCTATCAAACAATTCGTGCAACTCCGGGAGTATCACTCGTCAAATTCCGTTGCCAATGATGACGCTCGAAGTTGGAATAATTGTTTGGGATCTAATGAGGGATGGAATATGTACAGTGTACCATTATAGAACCAGCGAAAAGTCAATTTCTTCATCAGCCACAGCTAACAGTTTTGAAAACTGCTAATATATATAACTTTTGCCATTCGAAAACTCAGATCGAATTCTGTTTTACTTATGTGACAAAAGTTCGAAATAAAATCACTAATTCGAACACAACAGGCAATAATGTTTTGTTCCTAGAAGTCCGTTCCTTGAACAACCTACCAGCAATTAATAAAGCCACTAAATGAAGTACGACTGTTTCCTATCTGTTTTCACCCTATCTTATACTACTGAAGACCAACGTATCAGCAGTACCTCGACCTTCGTTATCTTCATTTTAAGTAGGCCTACCTGTCTACCTTTTATGCAAAATGCTTTTGTTTGATACCATTCTCAAACAGAAGGATTTATACTGTTCCTGACTAAAAGCTGTTGTTGAAAACAAAATGCGTCTTGGCATTTATGTATATATAATTTAGCACAGAAAATAACTAGATAACATAAGTAAATGTGTGTGGTTTTTTTTGTTGTTGTTGTTGTTGTTTTTATGTTTCCCTAGAGCTATTCTAGATATCTTAAGAACGTTACTGTCACGAATTTCTTTGGAATATATGATAAATTGGCCCTTAAAATTTCTTTCCAAAAATCTTTGCACTGGTTAAACGGCCATAATAAACAAAATACGACATAAGATTCGAGCAACAAGACTTTCATCCCACGACTCGTATTCGACCAATCTGAATCATGATAAGAGGCGCGTTCTTTAGAGTGAGACTTTTTTAAGATTTCTTAAGGTGTTTTGGATAAAGCGTTTTTAAGACCGAGACTTTTACCGAACTGTTGCGAATGCTCCATATTTATACGAATGACGTCATCATGACGTCATTTGTATAAAGTATGGAGCATTCGGAACACCGCGGTTTATGAATTAAGGAGTGTTCGGAACAACTCGGTCAAATCTCTTTTATATTGTTTGTACAGAGTTGACCAAGCGGTTCCGAAAGAAGTATAGAGTAATGGCGGCTCCCAGTGATCATCTTAAAAATCTTGCTCTAAAGAACGCACCTAAGATCTCTGCCGTCACGGACATTGCTACCAGTGTTTTACCTAGTGTGAGCTTTTGTAGTTGGGTTTTTATTTCAAAAAGTAAATAGACTGTTGGTATCTTTCTAAGATCGTTATATGTAAAATGTGAACCGAAATAATAAAAAGAGCTTCGCAGAGCGGCGCATGTACGTGCGAGAGTGGCTTGTAAGTAGAATTGACCAGTATTTTTTTTCAATTCAAGGGCAGATGACTCAAGAACGAAATGAGTTATCTGCATTCCGTAAGTGGTGTACACAACTAGATACCTTGGACATTCATTGTAGTAGGCCTGATCAAATTGCTAACGGACGGACAGACCGACGACCAGGGCCATAACCTGATACGACCTTTCGGGCGTATAATAAAAAAAATTAGTAAACAAATATTTTGAAAGTACTTTTTAACGGCACGCCCGTTTGACTACCCGACCAACTTCGTTAGCCCGATAACACCCGAAGCTCCACAATATTGACACGTGAAAATACCACCATTACGTGATTTTCGATGTGGCAGGAATTACGTACCTCTAACGTAATCACTATTTGGAGGTTGGTATTCGACGTATATGTTAGCCGTTTACATCATTCATCCGGTACCGGAAGATTAGCCATTATGAGTCATTTAGCCTATTCGCCCGGAACGCGGACAATTAGCTATATAAAAAAAACTCATTGACTATTCGTCCGGTAATAATAGCGTGAATATTGTCCATTTGTCCGTAAATGGGTATTAAAATCTTGCTTGAAAGAAGAAATAATGCAAGCTATCGTCTTTGTTTTATTCATACGTTCAGTAAAATAATTATTATCTACCTAAAAGGACGCATCGATGAGTTATCTAAGTTAAGACGGAAACGACAAATCTGGTTTAGACTTATCTCACCGGTAGACTGGTTACCGCCCCTTATTCGTACTGCGACACACTGATAAATACGGCTGATTACAGTTGAAAATAAATTATTCCTAGTAAATGCAGCAGTACTTTTACATGAAAATTTCAGATTTTTTATATGAAAATGTGGTCTTTCAGATAAAAATAAAAGTAGAATTTATAATAAAGGATTTAGGCTTAGGGATGAATCTGTAACAAAACCTCGCATGAAAGAAGAAAATAATGCAAGCCATCGTCTTTCTTCTATTCGTGAATACGTTCAGTAATATAATTGATATCTACTTAAGGACGTATCGGTGAATTTTCTCCAGTAGTAAGATTCCTTTCCTTTTTTCTGATTTTTATTTTTGATTTCTATTTTTTTTCTCTTCAAATGGTCAATTAAAGTGTCAAGGGTATTTGGACGATACCAGTTCGTTTTCTTCTACGCGTTCAACATGTGGCGTCAGCGATACAAAAGAAGTGGTACCTTTATTAGCAGGTCTGCTTCAGATGGCCACAAAAAATGGTGCTTTGTAACATCTAGAGCGCGTTACAATGATAACTTATGTACAATGAATCAAGGAAGTCGTGAAAAATTTCAGACAGCTTTACAAGAAATCAACAAAATTTTACTTATTTTTCAAAATGCCTGGTTTGATATATTTCTCGTTTTTGTTTTTCTAGGTATGACTAAGCACTATGTGTATATCATAAATGAAAAAAAAAGAAATCTTACCACTGGATTTGTGTTTAATTTTCATAAATACTATATATGAAAAAAAGAGCAATCTCGACTTCTTTTGAAATGTTATATCAAGAGGTTCAAAATTGTCACTCAATATTTCCAAACCATTACTTATTTGGACAGAATCAAACATAAATATTATACAATGAACACTTATTTATGGAGTGCTATTGATTTTGAAACGCTTTTTGTGGGTTTTTCTTGTAATGTCTCAAATGCACTAAGGGCCCGCATTGTCAGATCATTTGCAATTACGGAGAAGAACGCATAAGCTTATAACACGACGGTAAAATCACGTGTCAAAATACTTTCGATATTTTTATTAATTCTGCTAATATATGACCGTTATGAAAAGGGTTTCCATCAGAGAAGATGTGGAAAATCTAGGAATTTTCTGGACTTCCTTAATTTTTAAGCCTTTCCTAAACGGCAAATTTCTAAGGTGATCTAATTTAAAAGCTGCTCCAGGGCACAAATGATTGTTAATAAAGATAGGTTTTGTGTGCAAATATAGCCCGGAAACTACTGAGACAAAAGTATTAGGCCTAAATGCTAAGAATATGCATTTTCAGCTAAAACAAGTTAAATGTATCAAATACGAGAAATGCCTGTCCCATGGACCTAAGAAGCTATGTTTGTACAATTATATTGATGAATCGTCTTTAACATAATGTCATAGAGGTGGTCAAATAGAAATAATAACAAAACCCCATATATCTGATGAAATATGTGAGAGTAATGTCTCGATAAGTCGGAAAATGGGTAAAAAAACAGCTGTCCCACCTCGGGGGTGGTCCAGTTCATCACTTTTGTACGGAGAGTGCATATATAATACATATACAGTATACCTAGTATCCCAACCAGTAGCTTTTCCAAATTGTTTTAGTGGTAAAATAAAGAAATTTAAGATAAATGCATTTTTCTGCGAACAATTATGCATATGTCCCATGGTCTGGTGTGAATTACGTTATTTAGTTTTACACACATCCTAAAACGAAACCATGTTTTGGATATATGATATTAAATATCATTTATAAATAGTCAACAACATGTGTAAACACATTGTATCACTCTTGAAGGTAGCAGTAGATTGTAGTAAGTCACACTTAGCAATGAAGGAAGCTACCCCGCTCAAGGAGCAGTAAATGTGAATAACGTTAATGCTCTTTAAAATTTCACACAATCAACGCCTAAGTTAAATACATAGTTGGGCATGTACCTACACATGTGTAGATTACATAAACCAAGAAGAAAATTTCTCTTCAGAAATTTTACCTGTGTAATTTTATTGTATGTTCAAAATTGTGAATTACGTGTCTGTGAATTACGTTACGTCATTTTACGTTCCATAAAATATTTTATTCATCAAATGTCGCAAATTTAGAAACACTCGGGTCATGTTTTATAATCTTAATTAAATTCAAGTAGTTAATTGATAGTAAAACCAAAATATGCCAATGAGAAAAATCTAAGACTGAAACTATAGTGGGACAATTTTCGTTCGTAAATGTGTAACTTAACTCGTTTTAGCTGTTTATGCCCCAGTATATTGAGATCGGGGGCATATTGTTTTACTCGTGTCCGTCCGTCTGTCCTTCTGTCAAAATCAGGTCTTGTCTAGGACAGGGCTAAACAACACATGAAGAAAATGGGACATGCATGGACATTTTCAATATCAGTAATTAAGAAAAGGAAGTAAAACTTCATGAATCTATAAAACTTTGGTGTTA
The DNA here is from genome assembly GCA_963680895.1 of Fragum sueziense. Classification (NCBI taxonomy): domain Eukaryota; kingdom Metazoa; phylum Mollusca; class Bivalvia; order Cardiida; family Cardiidae; genus Fragum; species Fragum sueziense. Next base: position 17,363,987 of record OY804599.1, on the reverse strand, counting down.
CGATATACATTTTTACTCACAAAATTTAAATGTTAATTACAAAATCATTAAGCATTTAGATCTAATATCGAAATATTTTGATCTGTAAAGGCGATTGTTACCGTCGTCCAAAAATTAGATTCACAGAGAAATAGCCCTATCTTAAAAACGCCATCGGACATTTCTAAGACTATTCTCTCTTGTTTTGATGGCCTTTAGTCCGACAACGATAGCATGGTACATAATTACAAAATTTACATGGGTCAATAATACAATATCGAATTCAAAACTACTGTAGGCCTAATTTGCATGTGATGGCTCGAATCTTGCAGGTGTCGAACACCTGCAAGATTCGAACCAACGCATGCAAAATTGAGTTCAAAAATAAGAATGGCTTTCCCTTGTTTACATGTCTATACACATGTGTCTTAATATCGTGACTGCACCATGATTATTTCAGTTATGAGATAAGAAAAATAAAGAATTAAAAAAGTAGAGAAATTGAAATTATGCTTTTATACATGTATCATATTTTTTTACATATTCTGTTCCCAGTATCATTTATCTTAAAGTCGGCAACCATTTTGGATTTGGACCAGTCTCAAGGTCTGTCGATTGGAGGATTGAAGACTGAAACAATCGTGTATGTCCTGATTAACATCACTTTTCTGCGAAATTAAATAAACCACAAGAAAATACAATGTACATGAAAAACGCCAGTAAAGCCATTGTCTGTAATGATTAACACCACTTTTCAACGAACTTAATTAGTGTTAAGAAAATGCGATGTACAAGAAAATCGCGAGTACAGCCATCGCAAGAGCGTAAACAAAGACGCTCGATTTTTCTTCCTTTGTATTGCATTTCCGGGTTTTGAGCGAATAGTCCATACGGTATGACGTCATCAAGATGGCGTCTCTTGCACCCTTCCAGGCTCCGGGTCCGTTAAGTCTGTATTGGTAAGCCGTACACGGACCGAAAAACACCTGATATGCGAGCTTTGGATCTGTCAACCATAGTTTCTCTGCAATTAACAAATATCATGGCGAGTTATTGTAATTATAACTATTGCTTGAATTCATGAAATAGCCTATTCAAATCTACGAGAAAATTTCATTGTCAATCAACGACTTAAAAGACAACTTGAAATCCGTTACCATCTCAGTTGCCCGAGTGCCTTTTATAAACATTGCCAAACAAATGTTGTCCACGGACAACGTATAGCTGATGATAAATGACCCGACAGAGCATCTCTATCAATGAGATAGAGATGTTCTGTCAGGTCATTTATCAATGGCTAAAGCTCGCCTAAATTGACTGACTGACTAGGGTCGATATTTTTCACACTTCCTATAAGGTCTATTTTAGCGTGACGGGTCACAATTATACATTATAATAAGCTATACGCATGATAACAGGAAAACAATAGTAATCGACGAAAGTACTTTTCCCAGTCAAAATATGAATAATGTTCTAAGTTTTATTACTGCACTTCGTTTACAGACAAATGTTACATTTAGAAAAATGACATATTCGTATCGTCAGGATTTGCTTGGTGATACAAACATTCGCCTTCTGTATGTGTGTCTAAATTTTGCAGAAGAATATTAAACACCAAACCTTCAACAAACTTAAATGCTTTATATGGCGAACTTGGCCGTACGCCAATGTCTATACACAGAAAACTTATAATAATCAAATACTGGATAAAAATTCTTCACTCGAAACAAGATTCTCTTTTATTTAAAACATATCATTTGTTGAAAAAAGATGTATACAATAGAATTACATATAGGGGTAATAATTGGGCACACTTTGTTAAACAGACTTTAGAAGAAATAGGAATACTTAATATTTGGGAAACTCAATTCGATAGAGAAATTAATTTTGAACCGATTCAACAGCGCATATTAGATATATTTAAACAAAATTGGTATTCTGCTATAAATAACTCCCCACGTCCTGAAACTTATAGTTTATTTAAACATGATTTTAAATATGAAAGTTGTCTTGATTTTATCAAGGAAATAAAATATAGAACATCCCTAACTAGATTTAGACTTTCTTCTCACGAACTGGCTATCGAAAGTGGTCGATTACTTAAAATACCCCATAATGAGAGAATATGTAGAAATTGTAACGTCAACCAACTAGAAAATGAATACCACTTCTTATTAACATGTTCAAAATTTACTCATCTTCGATCGAAATACATAAAGAAGTACTATTATACCTGGCCAAACCTTCAAAAGTTCATAAATCTAATAACTTCTTCCTCTAAAATTAATATAATTAATTTATCAAAATATGTATACTATGCAAACTTAATTCGAATCTGATTGTAACATCATGTGCTCTTCTGTTAATCCATGTTCTGTTTCTCTGTTGATATGTATGTTTGTATTTGCTATGAAACATGTAATGTTTTAATGCAATAAAATATATGTAATGTAATGTAATACGACGGTTCATTTAAGGTCATTCGACATGAGGAGTTATTTGTTTAATTCTTTCAAAATTTATATTAAACGTAATTTGAAAATCGCTTATAACATGCAATACATGTGCATAAAAAAACTACGAAATGTCCAATTCAAAGTGACCCACTTTCTTTCTAGTGCTTTCAATGTTATAAAGTACAAATTTTGTACATTTTGTAAAATAAGATTCACGGTTTGCAAATTTTGGCAGGCCTACAGTTTCGTGTTTCCCAAAATATTTAGCAAAGACAATCGTCTAAGATTAAGGAACAATCATACAGTAAGTTTCATAAAAGAAGTTTAAAGTTAAGTCTATGTAGAACGAATGCTAACACTAACGTCAGTATGTTTACTGTAAACTAGTTCTTTGGAACCATCTCATTGTACAGAGCTCGAATTTCAACTAGCATACTGTCAATTTGCTAGTCAAAAATGAAAATTACAAGTGATTATTTCTGTAACAAAATCTTAAATCAAGAGGAATCAAGAGAAAATAAGATGTTGCTGATGCAGATTTTGTGGCATAATTGTGATCTTGACAGTTTATATTTGCGAATGAATTTATCTTTTTTTGCGGGTGGTTTTAAAAGTTAATTGCAAAATATTGCGAGTCAAATTTTTAGGGCAATTCCAGTCCTTTCACACTAGATAAAGAATACGTACTTAGGTCCGGTTTGCATCCATGTAGCTCGGCTAGTTCATCCATAAAGGGTACAAAATCCACTTGCATTGTGTGTCTAGTAGATTTTACATAACGTTCAGCCAACATTTCTTGTTTCTGTAGAATATCTGCCCACATTTCAGCCTTTGGTGCCAACTCGAGTTCTCCCTAGAAATGATGATGTACATACACGTAAAATTTTTGGGTTTTCTTAAATACCGAAAAAAATGAATAAAAATAGGACATATGGAAATGCATATGTCATTTTTATCCGTGTTTGTATATGCAATTCAGCAAATAAAGACCTGCCTAAATGTGAACAAAACAGAAAGAAGTTGGCAGAGCCGTCCTTTAGAGGCAAGCACTTGGGAAACCTCAATGACAATTACTTCTTATTATCAATTGCGTTTTTAAGTCTGTTTAGCTATGCTAATTTCAAAACTACCGATCCTTACCTTCAAAACCCGAGCTGCAATTCTACATTGTAGCTCACTTATTGGCATGATTGAACCGAGAGGCTGAAAGCATCCAATGATGGCGAACGTTTTCTTCTCCAAATCAGGCGGGTACATTTGTTTGTATAGGTTCACCTTATTGTCGTCCTTGACATTTATCACCGATGGATCAATGAAGGGAAATCCGAATTTATATCCTGTCGCCGCAACTATGACGTCAACTTCCGCACGTGTTCCGTCATCAAAAATGACCCCTGTCTCGGTCACTTCCTGTATATTCGGCTTCACGATCACACTTCCGGACATGATTCGGCTCGGTAATTCGTCGTTTACGGTGGGGTGCATTTGTGTTGGATTGTAATTTGGCTCCAGTGAAAACTTTTTGTGATCAAAGCGATCATTGAGGCCTTTTCTCACACGCTCAATGGCACCCGGGAATGTTGTGTTGTAAAAGAGGGTAAATCTGGAGTTGAAAGCGCAATCGAAAGGCTCACCATGTTTCCCCACTCTGAAGTAAATCCAGGCTCCCGTCCTCGTACTGAGGTAAACCTGTAATTAATTCCATTAGAATAAGGCTTTCCGAAACAATGTTGTCATTGTTTTGACGTTCTGAATAGAAAAAAGTTTGAGTAAACATTAAGGCAAAATAATAATATATCTATTAGTTCTCTCAATAAATGATATTTTGTTCAATACGCACGCTGTCGTCCAGTTAGTACGTCACCAAATTAGGGGACACAGCAAAGCAAAGGGAAATAAGCGATGCAATAATTCAGCGAGCATCAACGAAATGACCATGCATACATTATTCTTAAACCATTGTCGAGTGATGTATGAGAAAAAAACTATAACATCATGAATTGTTTGAAGTAAACCATTAATAAACGACAAGAGGGCCATGATGGCCCTGCATCGCTCACCTGAGAGGACTTTGAGACAAACAACTTGCAAACTTCAAACTCGCATGACCCACTTTTTACATGACCCGTATATCATCAAGATAAACATTCTGAACAATTTTAACAATGATGAGTAGATATTTAGGTTCTTAGAGCAAAAACAAGATTTGACCTTTTGATCTAGTTTTTGACCTAACATTAGCCACTTTCTACATGACCCATTTATCATCAAGATATGCAATTCTGAACTATTTTCACAATGATTAATAAATAGTTTGATTTATTAGAGCAAAAACAAAAAATGACCTATGTTTTGACCTCCCATGACCCACTTTAAACATGCCCAAGATATTGTAAAAATAAACACTCTGAACAATTTTCACAATGATTCAGATATCATTATAGTTCTAAATGCAGAAACAAGATTTGACCCTGTGACCTAGTTTTTCACCTCACATGGCACCCTTTTTACATTGACCAGAAATCATCAAGATAAATATTCTGAATAATTTTCACAGTGATAAATTGAATATTTTGGTTCCTAGAGTAAAAACAAGATTGACCTAGTGACCTAGTTTTAGACCTCGCATGACCCACTTTTCACATCACCAAGATATCACCAAGATAAACATTCTGAACAATTTTCACAATGATAAAGTAAATATTTTGGTTCTTAGAGCAAAAACAAAATTTGACCTAGTGACCTAGTTTCTAACCTTGGATGACCTGTTATTCATATCACCAAGATATCATCAAGATAAACATTCTGAATTTTCACAATGATTGGGTAAATATTTCGGTTCTTAGAGGAAAAACAAGATTTGACATAGGGACCTAGTTTCTGACCTCACATGGCCCCCTTTTTACATTGACCAGATATCATCAAGATAAATATTCTGAACAATTTTCATAATGATAAATAAAATATTTTGGTTCCTAGAGCAAAAACAAGATTTGACCTAGTGATCTAATTTTACACCTCGCATGACCCACTTTTCACATCACCAAGATATCATCAAGATAAACATTCTGAACAATTTTCACAATGATTGAGCAAATATTTCGGTTCTTAGAGGAAAAACAAGATTTGACCTAGTGACCTAGTTGCTGACCTCACAAGACCCACTTTTAGAATGACCCAGATTTTGTCAAAATTAACATTCTGAACAATTTTCACAATGTCTAAGTATATATTTCCGTTCTTAAAGCAAAACCAAGATTTGGCCCAATGACCTAGTTTTTGACCTTACATGACCAACACTTTGTACATAACCTAGATATCAAGATAAGTATTTAGGATAGTTTTGACAAGTTTTGGGGCAAAATTGGCATTTCTAGAGCAAAAGGAAGGATTCTGAAATATTTGACCTTGTGGTCTAGTTTTTGAACTTGCATAACCCACCTTAGGTCATGACCAAGATACCATCAAGATGAAAATTTAGGACATTTTTGACAAAGTTTGGACCAAAATTGGCACTTCCAGAGCAGAAGGGAGGATTTAACCAGATTTGGCCTCGTGACCTAGTTTATGACCTGGCATGATCCACTTCTTGACATGACCTAGATATCATCAAGATAAACGTTTAGGACAATTTTGAGAAAGTTTAGACCAAAACTGGCATGTCCAGAACAAAATGAAGGATTTTAAAAGATTTGACCTTGTGACCTAGTTTTTGACCTCGTATGACCAACTTTTGATCATTTCATAAATATAACCCAGATAAACATTGAGGACAATTTTGACAAAGTTTGGACTAGAATTGGCACTTCCCGAGCAAAAGAAAGGATTTTGTAAGATTTGACCTCTTGACCTAGTTAATGACCTAGCATGACCCACTTCTTGACTTGACCTTGATATCATCAAAATAAACATTCATGACAATTTCTACAAAGTTTGGACCAAAATTGGCACTTCCATTGTAAAATGATTGATTTTACAATATTTGACCTAGTGACCTAGTTTTTGACCTGGCTTGACCTATTTTCTATCATGACCTTAATATCATCAAGACAAATATTCTGATCAATTTTCACAACGATTAAGCAACAAATGTAGCCCCTAAAGCAGAAAGAAGATTTGACATAGTGACCTACTTTTTGACCTAATTATGGCCCCGATTCAAATTCTTTGAAGTATTTTGAAAAAGCATGACCCATAGATCTTATGTGTGAAATATGATTGAATTCTGCCAAGTACTTTAGGAGGAGAAGATTTTTTTGTGAAAAGTTGATGGATGGACAGATAGACAGATAGACAGATGGACAGATGGACAGACAGACGCCGGACAACAGACCGATCACAATACCTCACCTCGAGCACTACGTGCTCAGGTGAGCTAATAAAAGCCATCATAATTATGTAGATCTGGAATGGTGGCAAACCTGTGAAGCAGCTCGACTAAGTTCCACGGTCACATCTCCTCCGGAGTTACCGATCCCAACCACAACAACTCGCTTATCTTCGAAACCACGGGCATCTTTGTAATCATGGGTATGGACTATCTTCCCTTTAAACTTGTCGAGTCCGGGAAAATCCGGCATCTTCTTGTTCGCATGGTGCCCTGTACAAACGAGCACACCGTCAAATGTGTGAACTTCCGTCTCGTTCGTTTTTATGTTCCTCGTTGTAAGAATCCATTGTCCAGTCTTGTCGAAGTTATCGGCCTTCTTTACGCTCGAAACCTACAAAGGTAATTTACCAATATAGAACAAGAAGTAATTGGAAAACGTCAATGTTCTAGGTACAACTTTTTTCAGACAAATGGGCAAGTAGACACACAAAGCAAACATAAGCATATCGTGCCCGAGTCTATAGCTATATTATATGGTTATGCTATAACACGAAAATAAAGCAGTGAATATAATATGTATAGCGATCTCATGATATTCTGATTCCCGCCAAACAATAAACACATAAACATTTATTAATTACATGTTATACTGGCCAAAACGAAACCATATCGATGATAATCAGTATTTTTATGTAATTTTATATTGGTTGACAAGACTATTTGCACGAGCGTTTTTATAATAACATGTTTTTATAGGTTAAAGGTTTGTTGATAAACATCAGATTACCTTGCCACCACTATACGTGTGTGTATGCCTAAAGACGTATAATACCGTCTTTGATAATATAGGGGGGGGGGGGTAAATAAATTATCAAGGAGAAGCAGAAGGTACTGCTAACTGAACTTTTATTGGGTTTGTAGCTGCTTTTGATGTCCTTGGTGTATTTTCGGGGGGGGGGGGGGGGGGGGCATACCCGAACCACACATATCATTTATTATTTGGATAGCGCATAAAGATGGCATTGACGGAAGAAATATCATCATGAATTTGTACAACGACGATGAGATAACAAACCAGGTCAATGGGCGAACCTGACCCTGAATAAATACTTGTGACCCGTCATGCTAAAACAGACCATTTTGGAAATTAAAAAAAGTGTCGAACTTAGTCATCTAGTCACCTTGGATCCAAAATATCTTCTTTATACTCATTTTCAGAATATTCTGGTTTCTTAATGCGATATACGGTTAACCTCTGTGGCGACATTGTTCTTATTCTAATAATTAGGCTATATTTCAGACAGGATCTGGAAAAGGTTCCTTCATTTGGGACTGCCACGTTTCATAATCAGTTTCTGTCTAATTGTAGTCTGACTGGGACCCATACTGATCTCTTATGGTTGCCACAGGTTGTGAAGAAGCTATTGAAGACCAGTATTGTTCTTTATCAGACAATAGGCAATAGAATGTATAGGCATGCTGGTCTGGAATCAAGTTGGGCTCCCTTATGGAACATTTTTTCTAGATCCAGATTCATTTAATTTTGTCTTATGGACAAGTCGGGTGGTACCTTTTCGTGTATCGGGACACATATATCTCGTACATGTGGTATCACGTAAATTGAAGAGATGTGTTCGTGCTATTGAAATAGCTAATTGTCATTGTCAACCTACGCGTTTGTTCTGCCTGAATATTGCTGCTTTTCAACAAAAGCCTCGTATCTACGGCTGTAGATATTGGTTGTGGGAGATGGTGGCGATCTCATTTCAAGACACGGTTAACTCTTTTACGATGGATCTCTAATTTTGACTCTTCGTAGGAAACAATTTGGGAAAATATTCAGAAATAAAAAGGGAATTGTGGTTTCAAATATTATCTACTTTTAGCACAATATTCCCTTTACTGCAATATACGCATTAATTCAATATTTAACATCGATATCACTGTATGTAGCATCTTGCAAAATGCAAATCAGAACCAAAATTTTATGGTTTTCTTATTTGGTTTGTCAAACAGGAATTAATAAATCAACCATTGCTAAGTAAAAGAATGAATGGACCGTACCTCTGTGTTAAACTTGATATGTTTCTTCAGCTTGAACTCGTCAGCATACAGATGGAAGTACTTTTCCACGTATTTATTGTGCATAAAGATGGGAAATTCCTTTGGAGCGGGAAAGTCGCTGAAACTATTCATTTCTTTCGAAGTGTTAATGATGGTTGATTTCATAACGCATGCCTGTCCTTCTACGGCCTCCGACGTAAAGTGCCATAATCCACCAATATAATCCGTCCTTTCGAAACATGTGGGAATCAAGCCTTCGTCAAGACAACTTTTTATTGCAGGAAGTCCGCTCGCGCCAGCGCCAATAACGGCAATGTTTTTCGCCATTTTATTTTGGAAAAGATATTAATCTGAAAACTTTCATTTGATCAAAATAATAATTTGCAGAGAAGAACATGACTGATTGCTGGTTACACGTACTCTAGCAGTTTATGCGTTATATAGATGGCAAAAGAATCTGATGCAAATAAACAGTTTTGGGGGTGAATTTAATCAGTGATTTGTCTACGTTTTTTACGGTAATTTTAAAATATACCATCCATTTTTATCTATCGAACAATTCGTGCAACTTCGGGTCTATCCGTCATCAAATTCAGTTGCCACGGATGACGCCCGAAGCTGCACTTATTGTTTGGTATCTAATGAGGGATATAATGTACCATAATAGTACCAGCGATCAGTAAAATACTTCATTAGCCACAGCTAATTGACATTCGAAATTAAGATTTCTAACGGCTTTGAACATTGCAAATATAAAATATATATAGCTTTTGCCATTCGAAAACTCAAATTCTATTTCATTTTACTCGTTATAATGCGAGCATGACACATGTATATGACAAAATGAAACGAATTCTGTGACAAAAGCTCGTAATAAAACCACTGATCCGAATACAACGGGCAACTATGTTCTTTTCCCTATAAGTCCATATCTTGAACAATCTACCAGCAAAGACACTAAATAAAGTACAGCTGTTTCACCCTATCCAAAACTAAGGTCAACGTATCGGCAGAACCTCGACCTTTGTTATCTTCGTTATAAGTAGGCCTACCTGTCTACCTTTTACGTAAAACGTTTTTGTTTTTTACCCATTCTCCAACGGAATGATTAAAATTGACTGTTTAGATTGTGTATAGTTTTAATGTAGCACAGAAAATAGACCTATTTAGACAAAATGAAAAAAATGCTATTTTTCTTTTTTGTTCTGATGTTTCCCCAGACCTTTTCTAGATCTATTAGGAACGTTAAAATCAGGACTATAGAATGATGTATTATAAACAATAAAGCAGTTTCTCGAGACACGGTCAACTGGACCAACTTACCGTGGCCGGTTGGTCAGGGCAGCGGGGTAAGTTGGTCCGAATAGGTTACATAGAAGGAAATGGGTTGCCAGCCTCAAATAAACATAATTCAATGTCCAATAACATTTAAAAACATAAAACTGTTTCAAAATAGCGTATATCATCGAGAAGTACTACATTAACAAACACTAGCTCTCAGAAACCAATTCAATAAATTCTCTGTTTCTGGGGTTAATTAGTACATTCGAGACATTGCTTAATGTCTTTATCCTGCATTTGGTAAACCAGTAGCCCATAAAGTAACCCACAGGTGGTAATCACGGAAATTTTCTACATTATTATTCTTACTTTTGTTTACAAAAAACACTTGGTAAGGATGCAATTTTCGAAAACACTCATTTTAAATACTAAATTCCAAATTGAATGACCAATCAATGTGCCAGCCTTACTCTGCGACTTATTTTTTGTACCAATATCTTCCCTACAAGTACGAGGGGTGATCCAGAATTAGCGGTACTGATCCTCTAAAATAAATGTTTGTGTGTTTTTCTTGATGAAATTTGGCACAATACAAGTACTATTCATATTTGACATGATACGGAAATATTGGCATTGTCTTTTAATTGCGTCCATGTTGAAAGCGTGTCCATAGCAACGAAGGTACGGTTAAGCGGGACAGGGGTAGAATAACTTGACTTTTTAATATTTTAAATGTTTTTCAAGCCTTTCTAGCGAAATCATTTTACTGAAACGTTGTGGACATCAAAATTGACTTCGTGCTATTCTATGACCAAAATTTGAACATTATTTCTGGCCAAACGGGAGAACTGTGAACCACTTTCCTTTGGCGATAAAAGTCAACTTTGACGTTGGCGGAGTATTCGAACGTACGCAGTATTTTAGTTTTGGGTAGAACGTGAAAATTCCATAATCGATACTTACAAATAATGTAGAAAAACATTCTTTATTAGAATTTTCACGATTGTTTGACACCGAATTTTCAAAAAGGGAAGAACATTTTTGTAGGAAAAGAAAGCGGGTAGTATCTAGAGGCGCAGTCTGGACGCGACGTCAACTAAACCTGATAAGGGCGTCAACACTTGAGCTCACGCTTCACCATCAAATACATCTGTTACAAGACGGACCTAAGTTATGGTAAAGAGTTTTGGATTTTGACCGATGATTTTAACCTGAAAAGGCTCAACTGTCAGTAGATTCTATATCTACCTAAAACAGAAATTCTGGGAAAATGCGTACAGGCATGGAAGACATTCAGGATCAAAGATTTCGTTTAGAAGCAAATCCCGTGAGAAAATCCCAAACAGCAGATTAACTTAAATCACAACAACGGACGTCACCTGTCTCATCCCCAATCAAAGAAAGCTAAAATCGTTCCTTCTCACCAGTTAAATTTAGCTTCAATGGAATTAATTGCGGGTATTTCCCTATATGAAATCTGTACTGAATGTCAGTTTCAAGGACTTGGTAAATTAACTCTAGACATTCTATGGATGTTTTCTACAATCGACAAGCAATGGTACATGGATATTTTAAGTGGATTAAATGAACGTCACAGTACACGTATCGCAACTCTAGGTAACTGTGTGGAGGAGTAACGTCAATATTTTAACGTTGCGAACTTTCGACGTCGTGACGTTCGGTGAATACCTGCCCCGCCTATGCGTTATATACAAAACTAGTTTTATTGTAACTTTTTTGTTCTAAGTCCGATTTTGATGATATTTCGTCGATGGATCATTGATAAATTACATTCCATGCTGTAAAAATTTGATTGACTTCGACGGATTCGTATTGAAGTTATAAAGTCAGTACCGCTAATTCTGGATCACCCCTCGTAGATATTATTCGCGAAAAATGTTACTGCAAATTCGTCACGACATTCGACAGAAGAATATTCGATATAACTCACCTTATATCAATATTTCCTTTGGACCAACTGGGTACACAGAGAAGGTAAAAACAAATTCATGTGGTGCCAAATCAATACTTCTTTTGTTAATTTGTAATGCGATCTAAGACAGTTTATTGTGCTCTTTCCTTCAGTAAATGTGTCGTAATCATTGATTATTTTGTGTCGTCATAAGTGATGCCATTTTAGAGAAAATGTCCTTAGACCAGCTTGCCCCATCGACCAACTAGCCATTGTCTTCCCTACACTTCCGTAAGCATTTGTGACCTATCACGCTAAAAAGGACCCTATAGGAAGTGTAAAAAATGTCGACCCTAGTCAGTCTGTGCAGTCCGCGCAGCCAGACTAGGGCCGACGCTTTTCACTTTTATTGTTTATGTAATATTCTAAATCTGGAAAGTTTTTCCTATCTTACTATAATTATGTTCATTTTTCGCATATGGTATCTGGATGACCAGTGATATTTCTGACAAGCTTCTCAAAATTTGGATTTTTGGAGTTTGGATAAGGTCCCTTTTAGCGTCACGGGTCACATTTCTGTACGGCCACTGAAATCGCAGCTAACTTGCCAGGGGTTCGTGTGTCTGTCAGGACGGGTCCTCGAATTCGGTAAATAACAGCTAGGAGGTCGCAGGTTGGATTATGCCATTAACTTGAGAAAAATGCTGTAGGCGACGTTACATTCCGGAATGGTAATTCTCGACCGCAATTTGCTAGAACATCATAGGATAACCTTGCCGACAACAACTTCGAAAGTCCGCCCTTGTCTGCATTCAGTAAAGATCTTTCACCCATCGAGCGCCCTGTGTACGTTTTAGAAAGGCGTGCGCGTAAACGCCAGCCACAGCCTACGTCAAATTAGGAAATAAGACGGAGAAGGAAATCATTCCGATTAGACAAAAAATGGAAAATCTACTCCATGCACAGACGATTCAAGAATGCACTTGTTGCAAATGAGAGTAACGTCCAATTTTTGCAACGTTACGATGATAACGCTACTACATCACACAGTAATTGTGTTTAAGGCCAAAAACTGTTGTCTACACAGTAACAACACTGACATGGTTTAAAGATGTCAGTGGTGTTACTGTTGAGAACTATTTTGCTTAATAGGTTATTTTTTGAAATTTTGCCATCCGGGGATTTCAATAGTTAAAAAATATTCTATTACTAAAATTCAACTTCTTGACATTGTGAAGGTTATCTTTTTGTTCTATTTTTTAAGAAAATGCTTGAATATCATCTGCTAAATATTTGAAACGTAAGCTTAAAGGTTATAAGCAACACATAAAGCATAGATGAAAATAAAATTAACTTGTTCATTTTTCAATGTCCGTACATTTTATTAATAGAATCCCTAGATTGGTGGTATACATTAGATATTGGATATGCGCTACTTGTTCTTAATCTTGAAATGTAAGAAAAAGAAAAGTAAAGTCACGAGTTGTTTTGATATACACTGTAACCTACACCCCATTCCGATTTACACCAGTAAATCATGTTTTGATGCGAAGATTAGTTTATCTTATTTGTTTTAATGCTATTAGTTTTCTTTTAAATTGTTGCTAATAAGCAAGAAAACTATTTCAAAGTTGAGATGAAAACGACAAATCGGGTTTAGACTTACCTCACCGGTAGACTGGTACTGCGACACACAGATAATTACGGACGGCAACAGTTTGAATGCGGTTTACAACAAAAATATAGGCCTAATTAAAAAAAATATTTCTCGTAAACGGCAAAATGCTTTGACTTTAAGATTTCAGAATTTTTGATAAGAAAATACGTCTTTCAGATACAAACAAAAGTCAAATTTCTAATAGAAAATTTATGGGATGTCTCTTCAAGAAAACCTTCGCTTGAAAGAAGAAATATCCATACATGCCTAAGTTCAATAAATGTTATCGACTTCAGGAAGTATCGGTGAGTTTTCTCCTGTAGTAAGATTTCTTTCATTTTTTTTTTCTGATATTTTATTTGTAATTTCTATTTTCTCTCTTTGGTTAAATAAAGAGTCAAAATATTCGGGCGGTAGTATTTCGCTGTCTTCTACACTTTCAACATGCGGCGTCAGAGATACAAAAGTAGAGAAGTGGTAACTTTATAAGCAAATCTGCATCAGATTGTCATCACTGTGTTGTAAGCTGTCCGTTAGATTTGTGTAGTTTGTACGGAAGTTTTGAGTGGTCAATCAAAGATGGCGTCCGTGGAAAATCGTGAGAGGTGGGTGTCTTAGTTTTTCGTCGATAATTTCCTTAAATGGCCGTATCTTGTCTTGATACTGATATCATCGCACAGGAGAAATGTATACCTATTCACGGTGCTATATAGCCAAGTACCAGTGTTGTCCCATCGCTTTTGGTCGTAGTGCAAAGACAGTCCAACACGGCAAACTTTTTTCGAAGCGAGAAAGATGTCCTTTTAAGAATGATTACATAGTAATCAGCGAACTAGGGAACAAACTATTGCTCTAACTTGGATGTTTTTAACATGCTCTTTTCTATAGTTACCGTTATTTTACACAAAAATGTCCAGAATGACCACAAACTCTATGTTTACTAAATGGCCAAACAACGGTGTAGTCATAGTGAAAATATGCAGACACAACGGTGCAGTTTCTGTGTTATCTGTACGGTGTAGTTATTATTTTCATAACAAATTGTGAACGGTGTAGACTTGGTATATGTGAATGTTGTATAGGGCGAACTAGCTCTAGCATCTAGCAGATCATATGCAGCTCTGATTTATCCCCCTCAAATACTTTGGTCTTAGAAACCCCAGTTCTCTCCTTGATGAAAACGCCACCATTCTCAAAGTAAACGAAAACAAAAGTTAAGGAAATATGCCGTTTTCTCTTTTCTTCATTCACCTTAGAAGCCTAAAACAGCTCAATCTATGTTTAATTTAATTTTCGGAAGACATTTTTATGCCCCCGTATCGAGAGATCGGGGGCATATTGTTTTACTCGTGTCCGTCTGTCTGTCTGTCTGTCCGTCCGTCCGTCCGTCCGTCCGTCTGTCCGTCCGTCTGTCCGAAAACTTAACCTTGGCCTTTTCTCCAAAAGTATTTGACATACAAAGCTCAAATTTGGTATGCAACTTCCATTCAATGATATCTATCTGTTCCATGCAATTTGACCTTCCTCAAGGTCATCCCTTAACACTTATCAACCCTTTACTCGAAGAAACCTTCTATTCTGAAAACTTAACCTTTGCCTTTTCTCCAAAAGTATTTGACATACAAAGCTCAAATTTGGTATGCAACTTCCTTTCAATGATATCTATCTGTTCCATGCAATTTGACCTTCCTCAACGTCATCCCTTAACCCTTAATAACCCTTTACTCCACGAAAACTTAACCTTCTATTCCGAAAACTTAACCTTTGCCTTTTCTCCAAAAGTATTTGACATACAAAGCTCAAATTTGGTATGCAACTTCCTTTCAATGATATCTATCTGTTCCATGCAATTTGACCTTCTTCAAGGTCATCCCTTAACCCTTATCAACCCTTTACTCTACGAAAACTTAACCTTCTATTCCGAAAACTTAACATTTGCCTTTTCTCCAAAAGTATTTGGCATACAAAGCTCAAATTTGGTATGCAACTTCCTGTTAATGATATCTATCTGTTCCGTGCAATTTGATCGTCCTCAAGGTCATCCCTTTACCCTTAATAACCCTTTAACCCACGAAAACTTAACATTTTAGAAGAATGGCCATTTCGGGGGCATTTGTGTTTCACAAACACATCTTGTTTGTTATTTGTTATTGAATTAACATCTGACGGACATGTTAATCACAAGGAATACCATCACAAAATATTAAACAAAACATGCAGCAAACGTCATTTTAGAATAATGTTTAGGCCCTACTGATATACCCTACGATGTGGGTGCAATGGCCAGTTTCTTGTTCATCCGTTCATTTGATTTGTAGATTCGAAATTTCGGCTCTGGCTTTGAATTTTTCTTTGTAGCTGTTTTAATTGGTTAATACAATCAATTCTTGTAATTAATGAAATGATTTCAACTCATGGAGTATGATAATTATTGATCGACATGTATCTTGTTTTCAACTTTACTCCTCATTGAAAAGTCCGATTTTACCCAAAATAAAGGATTCCATCAACAAAACATAAATTATAAATTACAAAACATAAATTATATTTTTTTTTTCATAAACATTTGGGCCTTTTTTCGTCTTGTTCGACTTAAAGTAATCAAGTCTTGAAAATAGAATTACGAAACTGCAAAATTTATTTTGGCATTTTCAGACGTAGGTTCTAATTAACCTCTTCTAAAGAACTTCAGGACTGACAATTTTCTGACCAAGATTTTTGGGTCCACTCATAAAATGTAACCATTTGCAATGAAAAAGACAATATCCTATTCACCAAAACCGTTTGACTATTGGATTAAAACGCATTGAAGAACTTCCAAGAGAGTAGAACTTACACACATCCATAAATAAATGAAATGAAATACTTTCCACCGGGAATCGACCTACCTTGACCATGTTATGAAAAGATAACCAATTACCAAGTTGACCAATGCTTCTCAATGACTTAATCCCATCTAGGAACAAACTATTCATTTCAGCCATTATTTCCATATCTTGTGAGTCCCTATCCGCATCATCTGTGTCAGCACGTCCAATGGAAATATCAGGAATTAAGGTCTGAGATTTTTGAACGACATTAAGGGGTGTAGAACTTCGCATTTTTTATGTACAGGACTCATGCATACAAAATCGGGTATATCATAGATAGTAAGATTGTTAATTCCAAAATCCTGAGTATGACTTCTTGATAATATCCGGAATTATACTAAAGTTCCATTGGCAGTTTAAAACGGAGTAAAACCCCAATAAACCCAAACTATACTAAAGCTCAGAGTTTCAAACCTTTTTTGCCTGTCTGATCATTGATCTCCCTCCTGCGCACTTTTAATATCTGGCTGGAATGGTCTTGTTCCGAATGCTTCACAACCTTTTCGAAATGACAGCAGTAACAAGTGAACAGCATGGAACTGAAAATAAAAGACAAGATAAAACAGATGCCGACAGATTCTTGGTATTTTCTACTATTTTGACCCTTACGGAATAGCTTTGACAAATAGCGAAGAAACTAGATTATGTCTCTATTCTGATTAAAGTATATTTTGTAGACATATTGTCACCTTCTTTGCTTCGAAGCATTTACAAGTCAGTCATATATTAACATAGTTGTTGAAGAATTTCGGTAATAATTGTAAAACATGAGTCCCAGCCATGATAACGTTATCATTAAACATTACAATATTATCATTCCAGAAATTATAAGTTTTGCATTGCTTCAAGTCTACACGGTTCACAATTGCATTATGTCTACACCGTTCACAATTTGTTATGAAAATATAACCACACCGTACATAAAACACAGAAACTGCACCGTTGTGTCTGCATATTTTCACCGTGACTACACCGTTGTTTCGTCATTTAGTAAACACGGAGTTTGTGATCATTCTGGACATTTTTGTGTAAAATATCGGTAACCATAGAAAAGAGCATGTTAAAAACATCCAAGTTAGAGCAATAGTTTGTTCCCTAGTTCGCTGATTACTATGTAATCATCCTTAAAAGGACAACTTTCTCGCTTCGAAAAAAAAATTGCCGTGTTGGGCTGTCTTTGCACAACGACTGAGTACGATAGGACAACACTGGTACTTTGATATATAGAACCGTTGATAGGTATACATTTCCCCTGTATAATGATATCAGTATCAAGGCAAGATACGACCGTTTAAGAAATGTATCGATGAAAAACTATGACACCTACCTCTCATGATGTATTGTTGTCGCCATCTTTGAATGACTGCACAAACCTAACGGACAACTTACAACACAGTGGTCATAAAAGACGATAACATCTGAAGTGCGTAACGAGGAAGATTTAGGCACAGTAAATGAAGGATGTCATGAAAAAAGTTCGGACAGTTTTACAACAAATCAACCAAATTTTTCTTACATGACATATAATATCTTAAAGTAAAGTAAAGAAAGAAAGAAAGAAAGGAAACAACGCCTGGTTTGATATATATATATATATATTTGCTTTTGTAGGTATGGCTAAGCACAATGTGTATACCAAAACAAGAAAAAAATCTTAACATTGGATTTTTTTATTTTCATATATATTAAAGAGATGAAAAAAGAGCAATCTCGACTTATTTTGAAATGTTTTATCTGGAGATTCAAAATCATCACCCAATATTTCAAAATTATTTCTCATTTGGCCAGAATAAGACCTGAATAATACAATATTTGTTTTAAAGACATTTTAACTCCTCGTACTTCATGGCCCATATGTTATTGATAACACTTTTTTCCGCCAACTAAATTGGTCTGAAAGAAATTGCCATGTACAAGAAAAACGCCAGACCAGCCATTGCGAGAGCGTAAACGAAAACACTCGATTTTTCTTCTTTCACATTGCACTTCCGGGTTTTTAGAGAATAGTTTGTCCGGTATGATGTCATCAAGATGGCGTCTCTGGCACCTTTCCATGCTCCTGGTCCGTTAAGTCTGTATTGGTAAGCTGTACATGGACCGAAAAACACCTGATATGCGAGCTTTGGATCTGTCAACCATAGTTTCTCTGAAAAGCAATTAACATCATTGTGAAACATTGTGAATTATTATACTTATTACTTATCAGTCTATAACATTGATAAATGAGCATGACACTATTCATTATCTTCGCTCAAATAACTGATAAAGTCGTGGATTTGTATGTCATATTATTGCAAAATTGTAATTGTTACAGAGTTCATTTCACATGCCGCAGCATTAGCTTTTTATCATATTACACCACTGTGCTTTTTAGATAATAATTCAGTAATATTTTCTTGTATACCTGTGTACTATGGTAAAAGTCTTTTTGAAGAATGTTGACTATGTGCGAAATATGAAACACATTTTGAATAAAGGTCAGTGTCAGGTTAAATGAAATCCATTATGATTACCTTGTAAGTTATGACTAGCTTTTAAAGGATCATACAAGCTGCAGTTACGAGGTTTTCGTTGAAAAGCAGCGATACTGTAGTAGTTTGTTTCACTTACTTAGATCCGGTTTGCACCCATTTAGCTCGGCTAGTTCATCCATAAATGGTACAAAATCAACTTGCATTGTGTGTCTAGTAGATTTCACATAACGCTCAGACATCATTTCTTGTTTTCGCCGGATGTCTGCCCACATTTCAGATTTAGATGCTAACTCGATCTCTCCCTAGAAATGATAATGTACACACGCGTCAAATTCTAGCCAGAGAACGGAGTTTTTTTTAAACCATTACCACAGAATAACCAGTTTGACTCCCTAATGAAGAAATTGTTTGTGGCAATCACTATCTTGAATTCTCACAAAGTTTCCACCTAGTGAGACCAAAAACATGAAATTATATTACTTTGTATTGTCGTATGCAACCTCTGTGAATTTTGACCAGTCGTATTTGCTGTTTCGTGATGGGTTAATATCGTAAATAATATGAATAAACAAACACAAAGCACACGCAGGACCGCCGGTAACTGGACGTAGATATGCTACCAGGAAAACGGACGTAGATCTATTTGACAAAAAAATAATCAGAATTGTTTTTAATTGGACGTCCGAAAGGACGTACAATTCTTATAACCACTTTCGGACAGGCGAAATGGGTTTTCATTACCAAAAAACCCTTTCTCAGACTCAATTGCCAGTTGACCAGAATTCAAAATAGATTTTGCGACCATACAGGAAAAATGTCGTATCTTTTCCTACTTTCTATGTGTTCTCTAACAAATACTATAAGATTCATTGGCCGATTCAATTCATACCACGCCTTAACCAACTTTACGATCTTTTTTCGATTTAATCATTTTCTTGTAGTTTTTTGACTTTCGTAATATTTATTGTGTAAAGGGTAAGATCTTTAGAAAGCGATACATGCATACACTATGGTTATAATGTAAACAGACACCCTATATCATCAGCAGCAGCGATAGCTCAAACGGGAAAGGATTAACCTCGCAACCTTTTTTCAGTTTGAAATTTGGAACGCCGTTGGTTCAAAACCAGTTCGGATTATTTCTTCTGTAAAACGTTTGTTTTTCTTGATGTGTTTACTGAAAACACACATTTTAGAATGATTAACCAATTTAATGCAGGTATTGTGTATGATAGGTTCCTTTTCTTTGATCATTGTTGTTTAAGTCTTTGACACATTTAAAGGAACGGGGTTTCCACGAGACGTACTTTGGAACCAGGGTTTTGAAATTGATTATCGGGGAGTGAGTTCATTTCGCAACTCGGGTTCGACTCGATTACAAATCGGGGTTCCATCTGAACAGCCTCAGATGAGACACTAGTGAAATCCACCTATTCAGAAAAATAGTTGCTCTTACGAGTTTTTTTTTTCTCCAGCATCTGTATCACTGATATTCGACAGTATCATGACCTATTTACATACTGATCGATGATCATGACAACAATGATTATTACTAGTATAAGACTAAGTGACAGCGATCTGTATTTATTTCGTTTAAGAGACCCGTTTACGTGTATTGAGCTAAGAAGATGAAGCAATGGGTCTGCAACAGATGGTACCTGGATGATCGTATGAATATGTTTACAGATAGTGACATTGCTATTCTCAAATTTTCGTTGATAGTGATATGAAGATTTAAATTGCTTATTGTACTCCACTGCCATTTTCCCGACGGCACGTTCCCAATTTCTTCTTTTTATGCACATCTGTAGATGTAAGGATGCTGCGGTAGTACTTGTATGAGGAATCCATGGTTAGGTGCTCCAATTCATCTGGTATTTTGTTTCAGGAAAAGTATGTATTGAATTTGTTTTGTAACTACAACCAGGGAAAACTGCTACCGTGTTTTTTTCTTTTTTTACTCTAAACAGGAATAAAAATCAAAGTGCTTGGAGCACTATATTTAGACGCCTCTCATTGATTGAGCGGAATTGTATGTAAATGATCGGCGTTTCATTACTCTATTTCGTTGAATTTGTGTTAAGATCGATTCTAAATCACTGCGGTCGTTTTTTCGCCAACGATGGTGGAGATAGAAGTCGAACAAGAGTGCCATGGTCACAATATACGCCGCCACTTATAAAACTTGAGACAAAAAAATGACATTGACAAGGATTTATAAATATTCACACAAAAACCTGTAAAAAGTTGTGTTCACAAAAAGGTTTTTATAAATATCCAGTCAAAAACCTGGAAGGAATTGCGTTCACGAGACTGAAATATAATTAAGCCCTAGAGACTAAGATTGAAGGGAGCAAAACTCAGGCAAAAATCAATGAACCATAAAATACTTACTTCATGCACATCTACCAATTAAGGTAATAACATCCACCAAGTTTCATAAGGATCCAGTCAGAATCTTAGAAGAAGTTGTGTTGACAAGGCTGCAATTTCAATCAGCCCCAGAGACTAAGTTTTAAGGGGGCATAACTCTAGAAAAAAATCAATGAACCATAAAATCTTTCCTTCATGCAAATCTACCAATTGAGGTGATTGACCAAGTGTCATTAATATCCAGCCATAAACGTAGGAGGACTTGCGTTGACAAGGCTGCAATTTCAATAAGCCCCACAGACTAAGTTTTAAGGGGGCATAACTCCTTCATGCACATCTACCAATTGAGGTGATAACATTGACCAAGTTTCATTAAGATCTAGCCAGAAACTTAGGAGGAGTTGTGTTGACAAGGCTGCAATTTCAATAAGCCCCAGAGACTAAGTTTTTAAGGGGCATAACTCAGGCAAAAATCAACGAACCATAAAATCCTTCCTTCATGCACATCTACCAATTGAGGTGATAACATTGACAAAGTTTCATTAAGATCCAGCTAGAAACTTAGGAGGAGTTGCGTTGACAAGGCTTCAATTTCAATAAGCCCCAGAGACTAAGTTTTTAAGGGGCATAACTCTGGCAAAAATCAACGAACCATAAAATCCTTCATTCATGCACATCTACCAATTGAGGTGATAACATTGACCAAGTTTCAAGAAGATCCAGCCAGAAACTTAGGAGGAGTTGCGTTGACAAGAAAAGTGGACGGACGTACGGACGGACGGACGGACAGATGGATGGACGGACGGACAGACGGAGAAGATGACGCCAATATACGTCCGCCTCCGGCGGCGTATAAAAAAGATGATTAAAAAGAACAATGTCTGAGTAGAATACGAACCCAGGGCCTTCCGGATATAACATGTGTAAAGAGTACAAGGTAATAGTAATTATTCATAGCGACAAATCAGTTGTCTTGAAACGGCAATCAAATCAATTTGAAGCCTGAGAAGGGTTTTCTGGTATTAAAGCCGATTTCGTATGTCCGAAACCGATCTTATAGAATTAAACACAGAAGAATGAATAAAATATATTTCGTTCATGTACAATCCCGCTCAATCAATCAGAGACGTCCAATTACAGTGCTCTCAGCACTTTGATTAAAAAATGGCATCGCTTAATTTTATCGAAATCTTTCTATCAAGAAAACAGAAATTCTAGTCATGAACTGTAATTACATATTGAAATTTCTCAACTTTCTTGGAGTTTATTTTTCCAAATGCATGTCGACATAATTAGGATCAGACGTTCAAATGCGAGATCCCGTATGAACGTTACGAGAATATCATTCCTTTTTTATTTTTTCGTCCGTCTATTTTATTCTTATACGACAAAAAATGTCTGCATACACACAAAGAAAAACGCAAAGTTTATTAATTAAGTAATCGCAAACAGCACAGGAAGCTTCAAGGGTCATTAAATTGGGTTCATTTGAAAAGCAGGCCCCGGTTTTTTTTTTAAAAAAAGTACATACTCGTGCGTACATGCTCAACTTCAATGGAATACTCTCAAACGTTGGAGAGTATTCAATTGAAGTTCTCTTGGATTTCGTGTGATTTGAGCACGGTGCTTATATTTGAGTTTGAGAACGTACTTAAGTTTTTTGAGAAATCGGGGCCAGGATGACTTACCTTCAAAACCCGAGTGGCAACTCTACATTGTAGCTCACTCACAGGCATCGTGGAACCGAGAGGCTGAGAGCATCCAATAAAGGCAAGCGTTTTCTTCTCCAAATCAGGCGGGTACATTTGTTTGTATAGGTTGACCTTATTGTCGTCCTTGACATTTATCACCGAGGGATCAATGAAAGGAAATCCGAATTTATATCCTGTTGCTGTTACTATGACGTCAACTTCCGCTCGTGTTCCGTCATCAAAAATGACCCCTGTCTCGGTCACTTCCTGTATATTCGGCTTCACGATCACACTTCCAGCCATGATTCGGCCAGGCAAATCGTCATTTACAGTAGGGTGCATTTGAGTGGGGTTGTAAACCGGCTCAAGTGAGAACTTTCTATGGTCAAAACGTTCATTGAGGTCTTTTCTGATACGTTCAATGGTACCAGGGATTGTGTTGTTGTAGAAGCATGTATATCGAGAGTTGAACGAGTAGTCGAATGGCTCCCCATGTTTACCAACCCGGTAGAAAATCCAGGCTCCCGTCCTTGTACTCAGATAGACCTGAAATTATTCAAGGATTACAACCCATCATTATGTACAACACTCCATGCATCTTCGGGCGTTATCAATGGCATTGAGGAGATTAGGAGAGATACCCTCGTCAACTTCCAGGCGTCATCCGTGGCAACGGATGATCCTTTGGTTTTCATACTTGCCAAACGACCCTCTTTAAAGTAAAATAGATGGGGAAAACATTAATAACGTCAAATCAGGGGAGCAGGAATTCAATAATCTATCCGCACTTATGTATGGAACCGCCTGCATCCTTCAGTGTTCAATTGAACTTGTTATACTACAGCCTACGTTCAAATCATTGTTATGTTTGCACTTCTCTAGTGAAACGGGTCCCATGCGCAAACATGTCAAATGACATGGGTTTCGGAAAGGGAACTTTATTGCATCTCACCTCTATTGCAATTAGTACCATCATACGCCTATATGTATTCGGACTGAAATCAATGCTGTTTTCTAACAGCTTACTCATTTCCTGTAGCCACTGTACCCGAGGCAACATGAATTATGATCCAACTATATCATCTGATCTGGATCCATGGTGGTATCATATGCCAAAAGGACCCCTTTTTATATCCCGTGCCATGCATTTGCTATATGCGATCATTTTTAGCAAAAATACAACCTGATTATCTATTTTTAAAAATCAAAGCACTGATGTGCTGGCGGCGGACGTTCTTGGAAGCAAGGTAGATTAATAATACAGAAGACGAAATGTTTGATGTCGATGTGCAGTAACGAGAAAATATTTGGCTTTGTCATGTTTTCTTTTGTTTCTCAATATTTTCCATAGTATTTCTATAAGGGGTGTCAAAACTGGGTCTTTGGGACAGAGCATGCCCTTGAAAATAGTTTTATTGTTTATAAAAGGGCAGGGGCACCTGCTTAAAAAGAGGACATATGCACTCTTACTTTCGGGTGTCTGGCAAAAGTTTGTCCAAAAATGATGTCTAATAGTTTCATATCATGTATCAACCAAAGTCGTATTTATTGGTCCACAAAATACAGTTTTATACAAAACTTTAGTTGACGTCATTGCCAGAATTCTTAGCTTTGAATATTTTGACCAAATTAGATTCTTTATTTCACCCAGTTCCAGTTTTTGTTAACCTATGAACTTTACATATACATTGCCCCCATTTATATGCCGGTGCTTATTGTAAGATATGAAGAAATGAATCCGGTAAAAGCGTTGTTTTTTAATCTAAGTATAAATGGTCAAATTTAAAATTGTACTAAATACCCTTTATATGCATTTGCAAAAAGTCTATTTTGCTCTTTCGAGTCTTGTTTTTTTTTTTTTTTTTTTTTTTTTTTTTTTTTTTTTTTTTTTAATAATTTGATATCAAACTGTTAATTGCACAAATTCTATAATTTTCCACACAAAATACATTTTTAAAGAATTAACTCTACCGGAACCCTTCGAGGCGCGATGCATTATCGAAAACTAAATTGGCCTAGAGATTAAACCCATTTCAGATTAATCGAACGATTTCGGAATTGGTTTGATATACCAAACGGTTTACAACGATGACTCATCGCTCGCGGAAGGATTCTGAGTGATTATCCCGACACACATACGCCTGGTCCGAATTCATGAGTTGATTTTTAAAATCAAAGAACTCTTTACGCTTGGCACATGTCGTATTGCAAGCTCAAATGACGCCATTGTTAAAAATACAACTAGTAGGCATAGACAATCAATTAAAATAGACGAATTTTAACGTTATTTGGCACTATTTCTTCCTTTTTCGTATTAATCCTTATCCCGTTTAACCTAATTTTATTTCAAGCAAATTGCCAATTTTAGTGCTATTTCGATCGGGTTGTCTAATTTTTATGCCACAATATTTGAGTGTAAAGTAAATAAGGTAGGCTAAGATCAGACTGAATGTTTGCCTAGGCTAAAGCGAGTTTTTACAGCCTGTCAAAGCTCTGGTCAAAACAGGATAGTGAAGTGGATAGTATGTAAAGGGTAATCTTAAAGCTAGCCTTTGGTAATACTGGCGGACGTTAAACGTCCACCAAAAACAGACTACTAAATTGCCATGCAGATTGCTATCATGTAAGCATGTACCTGTGAAGCCACTCGACTCAGTTCCACGGTCACATCTCCTCCAGAGTTGCCGATTCCAACCACAACAACTCGCTTATCTTCATAACCACGAGTGTCTTTGTAATCATGGGTGTGGATGATCTTCCCTTTAAACTTATCCAGTCCGAGGAAATCTGGATTCCTCTTGTCCGCAAGATGCCCTGTACAAACGAGCACACCGTCAAACGTGTGAACTTCCGTCACATTCGTTTTTACGTTCCTCGTTGTAAGTATCCATTGTCCAGTCTTGTCGAAGTTATCGGCCTTCTTTACGGCCAAAACCTGGAAAAAATAAAAGACATAATAATAACAATAATATTCAGGGACGTTGTTGCTCATTAGCATAATTTATGCAAAAGAAGTGTATACCATATAGAACCAATCGCGACTCTCGAGACTATTTGCAGCCATTTGCCGCTTGGAACGTGTTTGCTACATGATCTCGAGCACAATACAGTGACTGCCATACTGAATATGAAAGTAGACGCGTGTTAATGACGTCATCAAAACAAAACAATCTTTTTGCGAACGTTATAATTCATATGAAAAATACTGTCAATAATCGGTAAATCGCATCAATTTTTTATCTGATAAAACTTTATCACATTTATGAGGAAGCAATCGACTTTTGAACGCTGTTTGTTTCAAATATTTTTCTGGTGTAGATTTAGATAGTTGTTTAGCCTGATTCCGTTGTTATGCTTGCGAAGTGATATGGGAGAAATTCTCCCATGACGGCTACTGTAATACGTTCGAGCGATCTTGAGAAAAGATCCGAGAATATTCGAATGCATATAGACCCTCGCGCCTTCTTGCGTAAATGATGTTCTTGTAACAGTGTGATTTGGTTTTGCTATACCGTTTGTACAAAAATAATTCCTACTAAAATGTCCTTAAAACTGCAACAACGCGTGGCCAATTTGCACCAAACAAAATATTATCTAAAATATGGATTGAAATGTAAAAGTTACAACTTTTGTGCTGGTAGCTTTTGAAATATTAACAGGTGTTAATTCAAAATGGAAAGCGTCAGCAGACAACTAAGTATTAGATAGAAGCTGTATATAGTAGATTCTACGCGAAATAAACATTCAAATGCGCACAACGCATTGAATGTTTATATCGCATAGAATCTACTTTACAGACTCTATCGGACTTAGTGTTCGCTTACGGTTCCATTGGAGAGGGTGCGTGGCTATGTATACACGTCACATAAACTAACCGGCGAAAAATTTATTCATGCGAAAGACAATGTTGAAATTTTTAAATATACTACAATTTCATTGGTCCAAAAAGTAGGTCGAACGCTAAAAATATATTTTCACCATTAAAAGCATTCTTATTATCAAAGGTGCACTTCCTTTATAATCTAAAAATTAAAGCAACTTGAAAGAAGTCTGGGCATATGTGATTTTTTTTTCGGAAAGAAATGGATAATAACGTGCTTTCGGAGTCCATTCATTTACTTTTTCTTGAGATAACGCAGTGTACTGTGCAATTGGACCTACGAACTTTTGGACTGAACTCACATTGTAAAGCTATGTATGTAGAATTTTAAGGAATTGATGTTTACCTCTGTGTTAAACGTGATATGCTTCTTCAGTTTGAATTCGTCAGCATATAGATGGAAGTAATTTTCCACGTATTTATTGTGCATAAAGATGGGAAATTCTTTTGGAGCGGGAAAGTCGCTGTAGCTGCTCATCTCTTTCGAAGTGTTGATAGTTGTTGATTTCATAACGCAGGCCTGCCCCTCCTCCACCTCCGACGTGAAGTGCCATAATCCACCGATATAGTCCGTTCTTTCGAAACATGTTGGAATCAATCCCTCGTCCAGACAGCTTTTTATTGCAGGAAGCCCGCTCGCTCCGGCACCAATAACGGCAATGTTTTTCACCATTTGTTTTATTTTCTATGAGAAAAAAATAAGAATGAATACTTTAAAATGTAAGAATGAATATTTTCTATGGGAATAAAGAAAAATGATTGTAAATTTACGAAGGAAAATTAATCCTATTTTTTTCATAGAATTCACACATCCGCATACCTCGTGCCGTAAAGAAATAATTTCCCTATAAATCCAGAATTTTAACAATCTACATTTCAACTTCTAACTCAAATTAAGGTCAGAACCTCGACCTTTGTTATTGTGAAAATTGTGAAAAGATATTTAGCCTATAGGGGCCTACATTTTGCATAAATTGTTTTTGACCGATACCCTTTCCTCAAACGGAAAGAAATACATGTATTTAAACTGCTATAATTTAGTATTATCTGTTAGGAAGGTTAAACCAATGCTTAATTTGAAATGCATGATCACTTTAAGGACAGATCCTCCAGTTGTTACTGCGCAACTTACTGCGAATATCCTAAATAACGAAATAAAACTGTTTCAGTAATTGGCCTTTTCAGCAAATGTATTTTTTACGTTTAGTTAATGTTTGTTTGATAAATGAGAAGACCCTTTTCGATTATTTCAATTTTCTCTGTTTGGTCAATTAAACTGTAATAGTACTTGGATGCCAATGGATGGTACATTTCGCTTTCAGTTACGCGTTCAACATGTGGCGTTAGCGATAGGAAACGGAGCACCAAAAGCAAAGCGGTGTCTTTATGAGCTAGTCCGCTTCAGATGGACACAAAAGATGACACTTTTTATTATCTTAATCTGGTAATAAGGAAAAAAATGGATAAAAGTAGTGAAACAATTTCGGACTGAGATGCAAAAAGTAAACCAAATTTCACTTATAACTAAGAAAAACGCTTGGGTTGATATGTTTTTTTTTTTTTTTTTTTTTTTTTTTTTTTTTTTTTTTTTTTGTAGGTATGACTAAGCACTATGTCTATACCAAAAAAGAAAAAAATCTTACCGCTGGAATATTCTTTATTATCAGAAACGTTGCGAAAAAAGAGCAATTTCAGCTACTTTTGAAAAAACGTTTTACTAAAAATTTCAAAATCATGTCTAAATTTTCCCAACTTGATACCCATTTAGACAGAATAAAACATATTGAACACAATAAAGACTGATTTAAGTAATCCTAGTCATTTCGAACTCTGTGGATATTTAAGTGACACCTCATTTTTGCAATTTTAGACAAGAGTAGTCTCCCTTGAAATCCAATAACTTTCTAATTCGCTTGGTGACCTATAGTTTTTAAGTCATTTTTTTACTTCTCATATATCAAAATATCAGTACAGAAAAAAGAAAAAAAATCTTACCGTAGGAAATAAATGGAGGTTCTGTCCTTAATTGTAGACAACATTGCACGTTTTTCCCTCGATGCCCCCGCCCATCACACACACGTATTTCCAGCTTTAGTATTAGAATTATACATGTAGGTCTCACAGCTGGCAGAGCATCTCTACACGGTGGGTAATCACGTGATACAATATTTTCAGAAAATCTTATAATTTTGTAAATACTGGACCGATTTGAATTCGGTTTGAAGCAGAAAATGTGGATAGACTTCACGCATTAGATGTACGTGGTTGATTTTTGAAAAATTAATAGACAAAAAAATTATTGAAGATAAACCAAAATTTTGGTTTATCTTCAATAACTTTTTTGTCAATTGATTTTTCAAAAATTCAACGCTTCCAGCTTATTCCTTGCATTTTCCCACTTTCTCTGCTTCAAACCGAGTTCAAATAGATCAAATATTAAAAAAGATATTGAAGATTATCGGAAATTCTGAGTCACATGATTATACACCGTGCTCTAGCTAATAGCGAGACCTGTAATTAGATGACACTTGTTCCAGGTAACGTTTTAATATAATATTATACATGTATTTTGGTTTATCTTCAATAACTTTTTTTATGTTTTTTTTTTCATGCTTGTCAAAAAGTTCAGACCGTTTTTGTGGTCCATTGGGTTCATTTTTGGGAAACGTGCAAGGAGTTACCAAATAAGTCGATCATACACCTGAGGAAAGACCACAGTAAGGCGGGTTACATGTAATAAGCCGCTTGAAAATTGACGCAGGATTAAGAAAGCTATTGTCTTACCTGAAGCGGGGCTAATTTAGCCGTAGTAGTTCTCATTTCGCTTTCTGATCGGTTGGGAAAATATTTTGGAAAAAATACCAAGAGTTTTTACATCAGTCGTATATCTGATGAAAGAGCTGAATGGGGTGGGGTACATGCAAAAAACATTTTGAAAAAAAATGGTGCAGAAATAAGAAAGTTATTGCAAAACCGAGATAAGTTTGTCCGTAGTCGTTATCCATCCCATGATGCACACTCTCCGCCTTGATTTAGCATTAGGAAAAATACTCGTATTTGAATGAAATTGTATGATGAAGTTTCAGTCTAAGGCAAAAACGGTGATATTTGATATTCAATACAAAATATAAAATGGAGTAACGAATCAATGATCAGCTAGGTCATTCACACAACCGGTTCATGCTATTTGGTGTTTTGAAATGGAATAATTAAATGTGTTATCATTTCTGTTACTGTATCGGCATATTTACAATATTTTAATGCAAGACTTAGCTGTTTATAATGTGAGAACTAATAGACATTCCGATTTCCTGCGTAAATCTTTTAAAAATATGGAGGAATAGCTCTGAACAAACAACCTGTGGATCTACAGATTTTGATAACCATATTTTCATATCGTAAAATATGACCCGTCACACTCAACCAGTTAGTGATTTTCATTATATTCGCTTACCCTTTGTTAAATATGATATTATACACATTATACCCCAAAGTAAGTTTGTAGCCTACGTTTTTTTCGGCGACCTTACATTGTCCATTGGCATAATCTTTGACCCATTCCCACACAATAACTCTTTTTGACACCGAACAAGAGAATGGCTTTGGAAAACATTGTAGAAAATGAAGAATTGCTTGTGACAAGCAATTTCTTCATTTCCTACATTGTTTTCTACCCATAAAGAATTTTCATCCACTTGGAATTGTCGTCTGCAACATCGTTGAAATTGGACAACTCTTTTTTCGGTTTCGGAATGGGCTAAACTCTATATTTCGGTGGTATTATCAAATGAGGTAAAACTACTTTGAAATAACCGAATATGAGATGCCGGGTTGCTCGAGGTGACGCAATACTCTCTGTTTCTTTTATTTGATTTGATTTGATTTGATTTGGTTTGGTTTGGTTTGATTTGGTTTGATTTGATTTGATTTGATTTGATTTGATTTGATTTGATTTGATATTTATTACCTCTTTAAACTGCTATGGTCATTTCACTGCGGCTTGAGCACCTAATCATAGAGGTCTGTCATTTCTCATACAAGCACTACTACAACATCCTTAACGAGCCCCAAGCTGCTCGTCCACATAGGTTAGTTAACGCTGTCGCCGTTTGAAATGTCGAAGTTGCGTAGAACATCAATCTTGACGATCAAACCAGAGGCGCACGAAGAAGAACAAAGTACATGCGTTCCCATAATTGAGAAAATCTCGCAGTGATAAAAAGCTAAACCAGACAAAGTGATGGAAAAGTTTCCTACCTTGGTTCAGTCACCTACTCCAGTATTTATTTTATGTATTTAAGTGTTCACATCTTCATCGTCTATTTACCATCTATTCATTATTAATCTTTTCCCAAAACATCAACTTTGTCGGGTATTTGAATTTGCAAGTTTCTGAAGACGACAAAATGGACGCTGTGCGATTTAGCCAACGAAAAAATTGAGGCAAAGGGAGAAAATGCCGATTATCGGCATTTTCTTCTTTTGCCTCAATGTTTTCCGAGACCCCTTTTATTAGGATCGCCAAAACCATGTCTTGTCGCGGAGAAGGTTTTTTAACCTTTCAAAAAGGGAACAAACGTTCCGACTAGTCTAATTGATCCAATTTGCAAAGGACATTAATAAGTGTTACGTTGTGTATCTATTTCTTACATTACATCATGGAAAGTATTGAGAGAAAACGTGAAAATGCTGGATTCCAGTATTTTTTTTCTTTTCTAGCCAAGCTTGCCAAACCTTTCAATTTAAGGGGTGTCAACGTCATGCCTTATTTGGTAAAGGATAAAAAAATTGGTAAATAAGTCAAACTCCTTACTTTTTTCACAAATAAATAAATTTTAGGCAGGTCCAAGTTGGTAGATGTTTCAGACGACAAGATTATAACTGCAGAGATAGAAACTAATATTATGGTTAATTATAGCCTTGAATTGTTGACAAAAAAAGAAAAAATCAATCAGTAATTTCTTGTTTTCTCTCAATGCTTTACATTGACTTCTTTATTGGGGACCTCAAACCCGTATTTTGCTTAGGAAAGGGTTAAGTCATCCAGGCATACATATGGGTATGCATGGATTAGCAAAGTTGAACCCTTTCCCAAACGACAAAATTTTAGGATGATCCAAATTGGAAAGCTGCTCTATGCGACAAAAATCATGTTAAAAAGGAAAGGTTTTCTGTACAACATGGTACAGAAAATATTGAGGCAACAGGAGAAAATGCTGATTATCAGCATTTTCTTCTTTTGCGTCAATGTTTTCCCCCAGTAATTTTGGTTATGGACGTCAAAACTAGGTCTTGTTTGGGAAAGGGTTAAAGTAAGTTTTATCAATATTTCATTATAAACTGTTTACCTCTACAACTAATACGAGTACCCTAGCACCCATGGGTTGTCTCCCTTGATCTTGACAAAATTGTTGACCGGTAATTATCAAAGGTGACTTTCCCCTAAATGCTGTCCAAAACTCTTAATTTTTACACCACAAAGTCGTTCGATCTGCTCTCAATAGATGTGCATGTTTTTTCAAAGCTTTCTGAATAATGAATCTCGTGACTGTTGCTTCTTTTAACCAATGTGGCGCCTTTTGACTCCCCATTAGATAAATTCCTTCTTAGGAAAACATTGTGGAAAATGAAGAAATTGCTTGTGAGAAGCAATTTCTTCATTTCCCACAATGTTTCCTATCCAAAAAGTTATACAATTTTAGAATTTTATCAAATTAAAAATGTAGTCTGCAACTTCTTTCAAAATGGACTATCCCAAAATTTTGTCGTCTGGTAATGGGTTAAAACATTTAGTAAAGTGTTTTAAGAAGGAAATAGACACAGATGGCCACCAGCACAATGAACATGTACATAAGTCCGCTACTCTTCTCTTCCTCTATGTCACAAGGGCGAGTATTTAATGGGTACGCATAACGATCCCACACTGTAAGGATTGCCTCCCTTGCTCCAGCCCACGCCCCGGGTCCAGTGAGGCGGAATTGGTAGGGTGTGCATGGACCAAAGTAACATCGTAATGCCAACTTTGGGTCAGTCAGTATCAGCTTTTCTGAAATGAAGACGAAAATATTTCTTCAGTTAATTATTTTCCCGCAACGAAACTTAAAGACACAGTTTGTTGCAGGATGTTACAAACGATCGAATTAATCAACGCCTTTAAAACCAGGGGCCCGTATTACTAATGATCGTACGTTTGATTTTTGCATAATTACTTGTAACAACAGCCCTGATTGGCTCAGTCGGATTTCTCGTGCAATCAGATGTCTTGTTACACAGTTTACACAAAAACTTGATCGTAAGATGTTTAGTAATACGGGTCCCTGGTATTTCGAAAAATACGCACGGAATTGAAAGCCTTTGTAGGCAACAAAAATCTAGAGTTTAGAAGTTCAGTATTTCAGTGTCGAAAAAGATATCATTGTCTTTAAAATCTTGATAATAAAGAAGCTTTTGATGAGGGTAGTTTTACGGGAAATCATATTGTTTCAAAAGATATTGATTCGTCACAATGAAGCTGTTTTGAATTAGACACCAAGTTCAAAAAAACTTGGGAACATAGTCAAGTCAGCTTACTGTTGTTCTGTGTAGCAAATCTAAAATTGTTCAAAGTCCCTATTCAGGGTAAAGTGAGGCATAAACAATTAAAAATAACTACATAATGTTTAAAACCACCTTAACGTTACTAAAATATTGATTTGGCTATTAAATTATGACTGTGATACGTGTTTTTATTCCAATTGGCAAGCGTGTCGGCCATCTTGCTTTCGTATAGGGTTGTTGAAATTTGGTTGGATTTAAATAAAACAAGGTAAATATTTATTTCAAAACTATACTGAAGTGAAAAACAATTGATTTATCTTTCTACCCATACCATTTTTAGATCGTAATTTCGATTTTTAGAGGTAGTAGATTGTGGGCTAAACCTCCTACATTTTCCTCCATAGGAAGTGCTATAGAAAAAAATGGCGGATCTGATCAGACCTGACATTCACGACAAAGATGAAAACTATGTCAGGGCTTATAAATAGGACTATTGGGAACACTGCAAAGGACCTCTATGGATAAGGCGAGAAATCTCCCTAGAAGGCTCAAATGGAAAAGTCATTTTTCAAAACATGCAAATGGATAATTATTTCGAGCTGTATTGTTAGATGTATACCTAAATCATATGAAAAATGATTTTGTACAATCAAAACGATTCGAAATGTACAGATAACTCTTGGTTTCCGTACCTACCCCTAAAATTACATTTTACTACCCCACCGGTATTCATTTAACCAGAATTAGGTTTTCTATTGTTTTATCAACAAGAATTTTTCCGTAAGTGTAAGGACAATTGGTGTTGAAATCATAAACCAGTTTTCGTTTTGTCCTTAATGCGCATGCGCATCATTGAAACAAGTTTAAAGGCGAAATTTTCCCACCAAAAATATGGCAATCGGTATATGCATGAGTACTATTTTTAGTATAGAAGTATGTACCACCCCGTGACCCAGGAAATCCTTTTTACAGGGGAAGCCTATGAACAAGTTACACAACATATATCAATGGGAAGCTGGGTCAAGGGGTGGAACGATGTTCGCCAGCCTAGGGAAGGTAGCTATTCCTCGGTTTTTGGCGGGAAAGTGCGCTTTTAAAGTTGTTTAATTTATGCGCATGCGCAATATGGACAAAACCAAAGCTGCCATATGATATCAACACCATCTATCCAAGTAACTGTAGAAAATAAATTGCAAATTAAACAAAAAGAAACTTCATTGTACTTCTATGAACACCGGTAGTGTAAGAAAAATAAAACCATTTAGGTGGGTACAAAAATCTAGAGTTATCTGCACCTATAGAAGTTTTTAAATGACATAAAATCGGTATTCATTTCATTTATTCATCTACCTAGCCATGAAGCTTAATTTTGTTTCTCAGTTTGTCAGTTCTGAAAATTGACACATTGAACTGAGCCTTTTAGGTAGATTTCTCGCCTTATCCATAGAGGTCCTTATATGAACTTGGCATTTTTTAAACTTTATCAAGTCTTAGACCGCTTAAAACAGAAAGAATCGCAGATGACAAAATAATTTTAGACAAAGGTAAAACATCCATGTCGTCGTCACCAATTCTCTATATCGAGGAGTTGGATTCTCGAAAAGGTTCGGAAACTAGACCCATTTTGAGAAAGGGAGAAATCATCAGCGATTACTCTCTATTTATTTCTCCAAAATTGTATCCTTTAGATGATTTTAAAATGGACGATTACTTAATAAAGTCTAAACACTTACTTAAGTCCGGTTTACATCCCACCAATTCTGCGAGTTCGTCCATAAATGGTATATAGTCAACCTGAATAGTGTGACGTGTAGATTTGACGTAACGCTGTGACATCATTTCCTGTTTTAATTGAATGTCCGCCCACATTTCCGATCGACTCGGGAGAGTTACTTCGCCCTGCAAGTTCATAAGACAAAAAGTAAGGAAATTGCAAAACAGGTAAAATGGTGTATCACCAACTCAAATCTGATTTCAAGTGCTTCGTACAGGGAGTAGATCTAGATAAATGACCTGGCAGAGCATCTCTATCTCAGAGTATCTCTAGCTATAGATGCTCTATTATGTCATTTATTGGGACATACACCATGCTTGGCTAATATGCGCAAAATTAATAACCATCAACAGGTCCGCAGGAAGAAGTTTCTGATTGGGGAGATGGTGTGTGTGTGTGTGTGTGGGGGGGGGGGGGGGGGGTGTCACGGAGCGGGCGGGACAACTATTAATTAAGAGTTAACCCTTTCCCAAACAGCAAAATTTTAGGGTGGTACAATTTGAAAGCCGCTGCAGGCGACAAAATCAATGTTGTTTATGATAGGTTTTGTGTTTAAAATTGCTCAGAAAATATTGAGGCAAAAGGAGAAACTGCTGGTTATCAGCAGTTTCTTCTTTTGTTTCAATGTTTTCCCAAGCCTTTTCTATTATATATTAAGGCCTGTCTCCACTAGGACGCCGATCACTTGCCGAAGGGTTGCAGATGAAAAAATAGCTAACTTCGGGAAGCCTTCGGGATGAAAATGGATGGAGCTTTACCTTCGGGATCCCTTCGGCATTGATACACGGAACTGTATGCGAATGGTTGCCGAAGACATGCCGAAACCTTACCGAAGTATGCAGATCCGATGCGGAAGGATGCCGATCGGTTCAGGATTGTTGGCCGAATGTTTCCCGATCATGCAGAATGGCTGCCGATCACATGCAGAACATGCGGAAGAGTCTAAGAAGCAATGCCGATATGTTGCCGATGTAAATTCCTAGCTATATATAGGACAGTCGAGTGATACATTTTCAGTTCATGTAAATTATGGCTGCGAGAGACATAGAATTTGCTTTCGCTCTACAGTACCGTATACTAGCCCAACATGATGCAATGATTGGTCTGGCCCTACATTTACGTAGGAGGCGAAGACGACGATGTCGGTGGTTTGTTCGACCTTGGCTTTCTGACGAAAAAAAGGTTGCAATATGGCCAATATAATACATTAATGCAAGAATTGCGGGACGAATAATTATGTGTCATCATTTAAGGGGTATTTGAGAATCACCCCTAGAATGTTTGACGACATACTTCAGCGCCATTCCAGCTGGCCTTAAGCTCGCAGTGACATTGAGATACCTGGCAACCGGAGAATGTTACGCTTCGTTAGCCTATGACTTCCGTATTGGTAGTAAGGGTATTTGCTGCGGCCGGGTATCGAACCCGGGACCTCTCGGGTGAGGGGCAGATGCGCTACCAACTGCACCATGGCTGCGGCCACAATAATATTATTGTCTGAAAGGATATTCGCCGCGGCCGGGGATCGAACTTGGGAGACCATGTTATGAGTCCGACACGCTACCGAATGCGCTATGGCCGCGGCCTGTATTACACAGAACAATTCACGCAAATCACGTGTGTGTGGCGATCTTGAGGTCCAAGATCACAATATACATAGATATTTTAAATAAAGGTATGCAACCCATCATTAGCACCAAAGAGCCAGAGGCGAAATTTGAAAAGTGCCAGTAATTCCTAGACTGTGATACATTTCCATTCTTAACCCATTACCACACATTGACTCTTTTTGACTCCCTAAGAGATAAAGGCTTTGGAAAACATAGTGGAAAATGAAGAAATTGCTTGTGACAAGCAATTTCTTCATTTCCCCCAATGTTTTCCATCCAAAAAGACCTAAAAATTAAATATCCCATTCACTTGAAATTGTCGTCTGCAGAATCTTTCAATTTGGACCACCCTAGAATTTTGTCGTTTGGTAATGGGTTAATACGAGTACATAAGCATTTTGAATGGTTAAGAGTTTTGAATCAATGCATACTTTAAATTAATATTGAAATATATTACAAAAATGTTCAAAATTACCTCCATTGCATATGAATATCTAGTAAACTAATATTTGCAAATTATTTTCTTCTTGAAGCATAATCTTGAAATCCGACAAGGTGAAGCGTATTTACAAGTGTGTATTAGAAACTAGGTTTTTAATGATGGGCTGTATACCTTAAGCCCCCTTTTGTGACATTGCCTGATTTCAAACCCTCTGAAAGTAATCACAAGATGACACTAGATACATTCTGTAAATCTGAATTTAACCATAAATGTGGTGGAATTTGCGATCATATGATGTGGACACACGTACGCAGAGACGGACAGAGAGAGAGAGACAGAGAGGGTCAACCTTCGGCAACCTTTCGTGGACCGTTCGGGGTATTACAATGGATTTAATGCAGTTAAATAGGACCCGAAGAGTCGCAGATTGTCCAGAAAGGTTCCCGAAGGTTTCAGGAAGGGATGTCGATGATCCCGAAGCTTTCCCGAACTAAAAGATCGGCGTCCAAATTTTAAAACTTTTAAAATTTGGATGCCGAACCTATTTTGATCTCGAAGGGTTCCCGAAGCATTCCCGAAGCATTAAGATGGCTTCCAGAAGGGTTGAAGAAGGGTTACCGAACATCCCGAAGGTGTGCCGAAGCATCCCGATCCTGACATTTTTTCGATCGGGAACCCTTCGGCAACCCTTCCGCGTCCTAGTGGAGACGAGGTCTTAGGGACGTCGAAACTAGGTCTTGTTTTAGAAAGGGTTAAAGTCATCATATCAATTGCGCTTAATTTCGTGAGTAAAAGTTGGGCTCCATGGAATTCTTAGGCCCGCTAAAAACTTCGCCTTGGTAAAATGAATCTAAGATCCATTTAAGCAAACATAATAACTACATTAATTTCAAGCCTGCTATAACAAAAGTAAAAGCTTGTTTATTATAGTGTCACCCCTGTTGAAAGGGCCATCCAATTTTGGCTTTTGAGACACTCTCTTCTCTTCTGATTGCACAGTACCTCCCGATTCCTCACTCATGGTGCCGGGTGTCTGGCAGAGATGGGTCTTCGGTAGCCATTAGTGTATCACCAACCGGTCGCATCAGTTCTAACACGACAGGCTGGCTTCCATCGCGGTCCGGACCTTCAACCTCCCGCTTCCAAGGCGGACGCCCTAACCATTAGGCCACGGAAGCTGTTATAAAATACGGGAACCGTTATTAGAGACACTAGCTCCTGACTTAGTCAATGATTAATCAAAGATCTAAATGTTCAGTAAAAGATTGTGTCATTGTTATGAATTAAATCAGACGTTACCTTGATGACCCTTGTTGCCAGGCGACACTGAAGTTCACTGATCGGCATGATGGCACCAAGAGGTTGTATACAGCCAATAACAGCGATCGTCTGCTTCTGTAGATCCGGCGGAAACATGTATTTATACAGATTTATCTGGTTGTCCTTCACCTCCGTGATGGTTTTATCCAGAAATGGAAATCCGAAAATATACCCGGTTGCCATGATAACGACATCAACTTGTTCGTGTGTTCCATCGTCAAAAATGACGCCGGTTTCCGTGAACTCCCGGATGTTGGGTTTCACGATCACGTTACCGGAAATGATGCGATTCGGAAGTTCGTCATTTACTGTTGGATGCTGGGAAAATAAATCGTGTTTCGGCTGTAGGGAGAACTTTTTGTGGTCGAATCTTGCGTTCAGGCTCTTTTTGATGCTCTTTCTAATGAAAGGAAATGTTCTCAACAAATCCATGAAAAATCGTGTCGATTTCGAATCCCCAGGTGCACCACCATCGCCGACCCGATTTAGAATCCATGAACCCCGTCGTGTGCTCAAGAATACCTGCAGTAAGAACAAAACTCAAGTAACATAGACGCTGCCTACCAAATAATTAACAAATCGAATAATCCAATCATACCTTATGAAATGTGGATCGCATCAACACAATGTAGCCTATTTATTTTTCATTGCACGTTCAAGTTATGTCAATTAGAAACATCGTAAAGAAAGCTAACATTATAGGCTCTCTCCTACATTAATAGTTAATGTTTTTAGACGTTTTAAATCTTCAAACACGACCAATGGACGCGTACAAATTCGTGTACCTAATAGCATATGACAAAGCTGCTCATCAGTATTTTCATCTTTTCCGTCAAAGTTTAATAAACGCGTCTAAACTGATCACGTGATATCTACGTCACCTGTGACGCAATCTTGCCGAGCTCCGTGGAAACGTCCCCTCCGGAGTTTCCAATGCCGACAACAACAACACGTTTGTCCTCATATCCTCGGTGATCTTTATAATCGTGAGTGTGAACTATCTTGCCCTTAAACTTTTCCATTCGTTTAAAACTCGGCATTTTCTTCTCGGCATGGTGGCCAGTACAAACAAGTACCCCGTCGTAGATCTGAGTCTCTACTTCGTTCGTTTTTATGTTTCGAAGTTTGAGTTCCCATTTTCCAGTTTGTTCGAAGTCGCTTGCTTGGACGACAGAAATTACCTGTAAAAGATGAGATTTTCTTTGTCTTGTCTAACGTTTTTACTTCCAAATCGACAAATCTAACAGGGTTTGTGGGTCCAAGCCCGAATAATGACTGTAAATATGTTAAATATGTAACGACATACTAACTTTTATTGTCAAAAATTAATTTTCGGATAATGCGTTAACATTCGTTACGGATTCGGAACATTTTTGGACGAAGTCGTAAACATTCGTCTTTGGAACATTCCACCGCCGATGATTTTCGACGTCGTCCGAATAATTCCGACGTCACTTGAATCTCATTGGGGGTGTACTACCTTAAGGGCTGTAACTGCTAGACTGTCACTTAAGAATCAATAAAAATAAATAAGTCTACATACCTCTGTATTGAAGTGTATGTGCTTTTTCAACCCAAAATTATCGGCAAACAGATGAAAATATTTCTCCACATATCTGTTGTGCATAAATACAGCAAACTCCTTTGGAATAGGATAATCACTGTAACACATCATTTCCTTCGACGTGTTTATCACGGTCGATTTCATAACACAAGCTTGTCCATTCTCGACCTCTTCTGTGTAATGCCATAGTCCCCCTATATAGTCGGTCCTCTCGAAGCAGTCGGGGATCAAACCCTCGTCCAGGCAACATTTAATTGCGGCTAAACCACTAGCGCCAGCACCAATAACAGCTACCCTCGCCATGTTTTGGTTTCATAATTCGCTTCTTTTCAACGAAAGCCACAAAACTGCAGCTTTAAACAAGCTGCAGTTACGTGGTTTTCATTGAAAAGCGACTTTAATTTTATGATAACCTTTCGTGGATAAAACTGGGACTCGACGTTTTTGTTATTGAAAAGATTGATGCAAAACTATTGTAAGTTCTTATCATTCTATAGGCACTTACGATATTTGTGCCAATACAATGGATTGCGCAGATAACCTGTTCAAACAAGGATTTAAATAGCGCAATAAACGTGTCTTGAAATATTAAATGCAAACGAATATTTTATCATCTCCAATCATAGTTATCTTTCGGTGGCTGTAAAGTTTGTAGACCATCGGTGGAATTTCGCCTTTCCCAACAATATTTAATATTTTCCTTGTACATAATTGGTTATGGTTAGTCAACTTTCATTTCTGTGTCTGCAAACTTTATGAACGAGGAACACTTTAATCAAAAGATTTGCCTTTTGATGAGTTTAAGGAAAGTGGTACCTATCAAGTTCTCTATTAATGAGTTGGAATATGCCTCCACTGACCAGAAAAAAATGCTAACTTATACTCTTATGATTAATTGCTTGAATTGGGTTGGATGACTGAGTACAACTTTTTTGTAACATAGCAACTTGTGCACTAGATTATATGTTCTTGTCATGTTATGCTATGATTAAAGTACTGCTTGCCCCCACGCAGACTATTCATCCCCCGCTGGTGACAAAGCACTATACATTAAGATACCATATCAGAGAAACCGGGATATACGCGTATAAGGTCAGGGAATAGGTTGTGTTTACACGTTTTAAGATAACTTCTACATTTATCTTCGGTTTCAACATAGGATATTTGTTTCAAATTTTGAATTCTAGATTCATTATCGTCAGCGTTTCAGTTCCTGTGAATTATTGTAAGTTACTTTAAGTAAAAGCTATTCGAATAGCTAACAGCATGTTAATTATTCAACTATTGTTTGTGATGTTGTCTGTTTGTCTCGATAGTAACAAATCGTCGATTGCATTCAAAAACGTCGTAACTACAGCTTGAAGCTGTAGTTACGGCATTATGAATGTTACTGAAAATATTACAATGTACCGGTACGTGACAAGATAGAAACAAAAACAGATGTAACATGTGAGACTGCTGGAAAAAATCGCGTTACGTTTGTAAATAACGATGACGTACAACGGAATACGCGTTGACGTAAATGACGTCAATATCGTTACGGTGACCATGTGTAACGGTGACAATAAGTTCAACATGGAATACCTACAGACCTGGCATAAAGTTATCGATGACATACAAAAGTACGTAATTAGAATCATAATCAATGGATTATACTTTTCCCAGTTGACGTTCATAGTGAATGTAATATTGGAAAAATTGAGAGAAAATTGCTGAAAATGAGCAATTTCTCTTTCTCCCTCAATATTATTTATGCTTTATAATACACGTTTTCTACTTTTCATATAGACTTTGCATTTTCTCGTGCATAACTTTCATTTCATTTTACTCCATCAATCCAATCCTTGTTATTTATAATTGTCAGCAATTCATAATCGCGCTTAATTTTGCATTATTCCTGTTAGTGTTTTATATCTATATTTCTTGATAAATCGACGTTGTTTTTGTTGCTGTTTTCCAAATATAGAAAATAATATCTAATATTGTCCAACAAGATTAACCCGGGACATCTGCATATGTAATGACCCCACATCGGCAATGTTTTGTTAAGACATTCAACTAAAGGATTTTGTACACGAAAATTAAGTTGTCCCGGGTTAACCTTGTTGGACAATACGAGTCCACCCCTGATGAGATTCACGCGACGTCCAGATTGTTAGGAACGTTCCACCACCGAATGTTTACGACGTCGCCCAAGTAGGTTCGGATATTTAACAAATGTTAACGACGGAACACGAAAAAATCCTATGTTACGCGAAACTCATTAGGGACGGACTACCTAAATCCTATTGGTCATTATTATCATTTACCTATTCACAGAAACCCAGATATCAAAGGCCTTATAACAACAGGCGAAGGGAAGGCATTCAGTACAGGACTTGATCTAGATTGGCTCC
The DNA here is from genome assembly GCA_963680895.1 of Fragum sueziense. Taxonomy (NCBI): domain Eukaryota; kingdom Metazoa; phylum Mollusca; class Bivalvia; order Cardiida; family Cardiidae; genus Fragum; species Fragum sueziense. The sequence continues at coordinate 17,321,377 of OY804599.1, read as the reverse complement.
GGCAGTCTGATCCTAACATATTAGACGTGTATCATGATGAACTACACAGACTATATAGAAGAGTTATGTCCCTTGGTATACCAACAGTGGCGGCCATTAATGGTGAGTTCTGAAGATACTTTAGCCCATTACCAGACGGCCAAATTTGAGAGAAGCAATTTCTTCATTTTCCACAATATCTGACGTTTAGTATGTATAACTCGATCAAGATTGGCTCCGACAGCCTGATCCTAACACGTTCGACGTGTATCATGATGAAATACACAAATTATATAGAAGAGTTATGTCCCTTGGTATACCAACAGTGGCTGCCATTAATGGTGAGTTCCGCAGATATTTTGGTCCATTACCACACAGCAAAATTTTGGACTGCTCCGAAAATTCAAAGATGATGCAGACGAAAATTTTAAGTGGATATAGTTGTATAATTTTTGTCAATCTTTGTGTAGAAAACATTTTGGGAAATGAAGAAATTGCTTGTCAATAGCAATTTCTTCATTTTCCACAATGTTTTCCGAAGCCTTTATCTTAAAGGACGTAAAACGCGTCAACGTATGGGAATGGGTTAATCCCATTCCTACATAACATTTGACGTTCAGTATGTAAGACTCGATCTAGATTGGCTCCGGCAGTCTGATCCTAACACATTAGACGTGTATCATGACGAACTACACAGACTATATAGAAGAGTTATGTCCCTTGGTATAACAACAGTGGCGGTCATTAATGGTGAGTTCTGAAGATACTTTAGCCAATTACCAGACGGCCAAAGTTTGGGCTGTTCCAAAATCAAAGATGATGCAGGCGATAATTTCAAGTGAATATAATTATAAATATGTTGGTCTTTTGTGGTAGAAAACATTGTGGGAAATGAAGAAATTGCTTGTCAAAATCAATTTCTTTATTTCCCTCAATGTTTTCCAAAGTCTTTATCTTGAAGGGCGTCAAAAAGCGTCAATGTTTGGGAATGGCTTAACCCCCATTCCTACACAACATTTGACGTTCAGTAAGTATAACTTGATCTAGATTGGCTCCGACAGTCTGATCCCAACACATTAGACGTGTATCATGACCAACTACACAGACTGTGTAGAAGTTCCCTTGGAATACCACTTTCTGACAAAAATGTCACCCATCAATGGTTTGATACCGTGAACCTATGTGGGGGAGCAGCTGGATGCTCAGTTAGGGTGTTGTGGTAGTACTGGTGAAAGAAATACCAGGAATCCATGCTAAGGTGCTCCAGCCGCTGCAATATGACCATAGAAGTTGAAAACGGCGTAAAACCCAATAAACCAAACCCTTGGTATACCAATAGTGGCTGTCCTGGATGGTGAGTCTGTGTACTACAGATACTGCAACCCATTTGACGTTCGTACCAGAATTAGTTTAAAAAACATGGATCGAAAATGTGATATTGCTGATAATCTGTGTTTCAATTTTAGGGCATACAGTGACAGCTTCTACTTTAGATATGAATTATTTGTCGTCTGCAACCCCTTTCTATATATATATGATGACAACGTTTGGAAAATGGTGATTAAGGATTACAACCCACCATTAGATACCAAACACTTCTAGCATATTCAGACGTCATCCATTGCAACATAAACCGGGTATTGACGATAAGATACCTTCGTTAATTTCCGGGCGTCATCCGTGACAATGTAAATTGACGAGGAATATCCTAGTCAATTTACGTTGCCAAGGATACCCCCGATTATGCACAAAACGTTTGTAGATAATGATGGGTTGTAATCCTTAAACTCCGTTCAACTGCCATTTTCCAGGTCATGCCATAGCAGAAGGGGCGTTTCTAGCGTTAGTCCATGATTATCGTATAATGAGGACAGATAGAGGGTGGATCAACTGGCCAGAGGTCCACGTGAAACTTCCCTTTACCAGAACCATGCTGGATATTGTCAGGTGAGGTTACTTTTTGCTACATATCATTAATAATTCCCCCGAACAAGTTCATTTTTACTACGTAACCTAATAGAAGAGCCTCTGAAAAGCCTTTTATTTTAGACAAAAGAACGTATAGTTCTGTGAAAAGTAAATATAAACATGTAGATCTATCATACATTTTTTATTTTGAAGAAAATAATACCAAAATAAAATATAATCTTGTTTAACTCCATTCAACTTGTCTAGTAATATTATTCATACTACTACTTGTTGTTTTATAATACATGTTGCAAGATGTCGAGTAATCTGTTTGAATCACGAAAATGGTTATCGAAGATTTCATTTTGAAATTGTATTTTGATTTGTTTTTATTTATCTATTTTCATTTAGCTATATGTGACCCATCACGCTAAAAAGGACCTTATCGGATGTGTGAAAAATATCGACCCTAGCCAGTCTGCGCAGTCCGCGCAGCCAGACTAGAGCCGACACTTTTCACTTGGTTGTAATCTTCTAAATCCAGAATAATTTCGCGTTCTTACTATATGTTCATTTTTCGCATACGGGATCTGGTTGACCTGCCTTGGGTCTGACAAGTTTGTCAAAATTAGGATTTTTGTAGTTCGGATAAGCGTGATGGGTCACATATATTTTCTTCTTATTTTTCAAACAGACTCAAAATGCCTTCATCGATCGCACAGTGGGAGGCCATCATTTTCGGGAAGCGTCTGGACGCCATGACCGCCAGAACTCTGGGTATTGTAGACGCTTGTGTGCCGGAAGAACAGTTGATGCAGACGGCCTTACAAACAGTGCAAAATGCGCTCGGAAAATACCAAGTGGACAAAACTTTCTTCCAAATAATGAAAGAAGATGTGTATGACAACTGTGTGACTAATGAGCAGCTTTCCAGATCAAAACTATAAAACTAATAGTTGTAGACTAACAATATATGCATACAAGTAAAACATGGTATTTGTCCAGTCAATAAAACCTAAAAAATGGCTGAGCATCAACTAATAATTTTGCATGAGTCCCTATCCTGAACCTGACAATCGAATGTTCGATCCTTTTGATGCCCTTCTTTCAACGATCAGGCCTAAAAAGGGAGAAGTTTGAGATGCGAAGGTCTATTTTTAAGGGATAATTTGTGAAGGACTTAAAAACTGATTCTCCGAAATATTTGATTTAGTACATGTAATTTCAATTGAAGTCTCGTGTGTTAAAGTAGTGATGTATGGGGCTCTAATTCTCTATTAAAATGCACCTGTGTACGAATAAATTGGTGACCTATATCTCAAAAAGGTATCGTTTGGGAAATGTGAAACTATCAATCGTCGTCTGTCTATGAATTCCACCGAGGAAAATGGAAACGACTATTTTCCGGATTAAATTTTATTTTCAGTGTTCTGAATCACTCGCCACAAATCGCCGATCGAGGATATTTGGGTGCAAAGCCGTTGACGTCACGCAAATACTGAATAAAACACGTTTTCTTCGATAACCGCCCACTTTCTTCCACGTAAATAATACCCTCTCTGACAAAATGTCATCCACCAATGGTTTAATATCGTGAACCTTTGTGGGCGAGCAGCTGGAGGCTCGGTTAGGGTGTTGTGGTAGTACTGGAATGAGAAACGACAGGAATTCATGGTTAGGTGCTCCAGCCTCTGCGATATGACCATAGCAGTTGAAAACGGCGTAAATCCTCAATACACAAACAGACTTCCACATAATTATATGCCTACTACGACCCAGAAGCTCACAATAATCTACGTTTGGTGTTAACCCTTTTCCCCCAACAATGCCTGAATAATAGTGGGGGAGCTTAAGTCCAGAAAGTGGCAGAATACTTCACTTTGTGATACAAGCACCAAATTTGGCACAAATGTTGCTCAGAGTGTACTATTTTCAAAACAAATGGTATCCACGATGAAAAACCAATATGGCGGCCATTTTTCCAAGATGGCCGCCATCTCTAGAGGTAAAAAAATCAGAAAAAATACTTCATTTCAAGATGCAAGCACCAAATTTGGCACAAATGTTCCCCAGAATATACTCTTTTCAAAACATATGGTATACACCATGACAAACCAACATGGCTGCCAGATTCTGAGATGGCCGCCATCCCTATATTAAAAGAAAATCAAGAAAATCCTTCTTTTTGAAGATACAAGCACCAAATTAAGCTCACATGTTCATAAAAGTATACTTTTTTCAAAACATATGATATCAATCTTAAGAATCCAACATGGCTGCCGTTTTCCAGAATGGCCGCCATCTTCATAAAAGAAATAAATCTGAAAAAATCCTTATCTTTGAGATACAATCACCAAATTTGACACAGATGTTTCCTAGCGTTAACTGTTTTCAAAAAGCAAGATATCCAAAGTGAAATCACCCTTGTGGCCATTTCCCAAGATGGCCACCATTTCTGTAACTCAACATATTGGAAAATGCTTCTTTTTGCAATATAAGCACTAAATGTGGCACACACGTTCCTAAGAGTGTACCATTTTCAAAAATAATGGTATCCACTTTAAAAACACAACAACATGGCTGTCATTTTCAAAGGTGGCTGCCATCTATATATAGATCTCTATATGGGTAAAAAAATATTTTCGATGTAAAAAACATATTTTTTAAACAAACGTTTCTTTGTGGAGTAGATGTTTGTAAAATATGTTGTCATACTTGAGGTATCGGAATGTGCTTCCATATTTGTCAAAATGGCTTTAGTATGTATATACATGTAGATAATCTAGTTTTCAATTCGCCTTACTTCAACATTCATTTCGACATTCATTACAACATATTTCTTAAAAAAAATCATGTATAACGTGACTTTGATAACATTTGCAAAGCAGTTGTAACGTTTAGTTTGGGTTATGTCAGTTATGTTTTTGCTGTTGGTTATGTTTGTGTTTTTTAGAGGATTGTAACTAAATGTGTTATCATTTTGTTTTTTGCAATGCGCATCAAAGTTTCTGCACGATAATAGCGCGGTCCTATTCATGGAATACTATCCTTGTAGGTGAAGACAAAACAACTGACATTTCAATAGGCCTATATGGTGGCCATTTCGATTATCATCTATACAAGTATTAAACTATAATTCAATATAACCAAATTTATAGTGTTCAATCCTACATGAATTGTCATTGAAACGTCAAGAAGTAATCTCTTTACAAGCTTTGTCATCGTAAAAAAATTGCTTCCCACCAAAATAGTTGTCTTAGTATAAAATTAAAGACATGGGTTCTTCATGGTCAATGACAAATCATAAACTACAAACTATGAAATTGGGTCTTTTCGTAATTCCGGTAATACAGAGTTGTCGTTCCTGCGGGACGGTATGTTTACTTCCATTTGCCTGTATGACATGCGGCAACTTTAATATTTCACCAAATCAATGAGTAATTAAGCGAAAATGATTATTATTGTAACTTTATAATGGAATCTAATAATACCTCTGCATCTTCCATCATTTTCAAACCATTCAGAGATCTATAACAAAAGAAATCTCACATAATCCGATGATAGGTTATCATTGAAAATATTTTTCCCCGTTGTGTGCCTCAAATCAGGCGAGTGTCGATATGTGACGTCATGACTTTGCATTACTTACTCTAGTCATATGACGTCATAGAAATAAAAAGAGGGGCACCTTTGGGGGAAAATACATACATGTATATACATGTGCGATGCGAGCAAGTTTTTCCAAACAAATATTTTGTAATTGTTTGTAAGAACATTCCACTCCACACAGTTTTCCACTGTCGGAAAATGATTGATATCGAAAATAGTTGAAGTGAATGTTAAAGCACAGAAAATATTGAGGAAAGAGGCGATATTTCTGTCTATCATCAAATTGCCTCTTTTTTCTCAATGTTTTTCCAAGCAGTTAAAAAAGATCCATCATTTTTTCGGCAAATTTGAAAACGAATTCTTCAAAATTTTAAACTCCTTTCTTAATATTAAAGTCCTGTATTTGACCTCTGTAGGTTTCTAGAATTCGTGCCAAAAAATGATGGATTTTTTTACCCTTACCCAAAAAACAAAATTTGGTCCTTTCCAAATTAAGTCTTGCTAATTATCAGAATGATACTGATTTTGCTATTTGTGGGCTTCAAAACAACGAATTTGTTAGGAAAGGGTTAATATAATAAAGCATCATTTCAAATTTAATTCAAATTTGAAGCAGGCTGTAGACTATAAGATACGTAGATCTACTAGGAAGAATTGTTTGGAGTAGATTGTAGAATACGAAATATTGAGGGAACATTAAATTGTGAGCAAAGTCAGCATGTTTTTCTTTTATCTCAAAATTTTGCGATTTCATTCAAGTAGATCTAGATCTGTGTAATTCATTGTTTGTTCGTGAAAATTTTCCAAAACAAGCCTGGTTTTGGTGTATAGGCTTGCTTACATTGACACCGGAAGACGGTATACCGTCCCGCATGAACGACAACTCTGTCACGGCGGAATTACGAAAATCCGGAATACAAAATATAGATTGTTTCTCCAATATAAAGGAAGTAACTTATTCGTTCTACGTATATCGTTATTCTGTACAAAATATATAATGGACTGAGAGGCCTTAAATACAATTCTGAAAGAATAAACATCAAATTATGATAAAATAATAAAGTTTTCCATATTTTCAAAATATAAAATAAACAACAAACCCCGTTGTCAGTTAAATAGGGAATTAATAACGCATAACATTTTATGTAAAAACAGTTTGGGGCCTTTTTAGATATATTTGACAAATCTTTCACTTAATAAAAATGTGCATGCACAAAATATTTCTTACTGTATACTTTGATATATAGTCACATATAATTCGCAGAACATACATTCTTCAAAATGCATGGCATCGTCCTGAAAAGTCAAAACACCTTAGTGATTTCAAATAAATCCACCTTTACTAAAGTCAAAATAGTGGTCTTTGATTTTGTCATGCAAGCCCCCATTTCGCACAAATGTTTCTTAGATTATATTTTCTTCAAAATACCGTACAGTATAGTATCTGCCATGAAACACTAACAAAGCTGCTGCAAAATTTGTGAGATAACTGTATACAATTCTTAAAGGTTCAAATATTTGAAAGATCTACAAAATGATCACAATGACACTAAGTTGCAGCTTAATAATATTAAAAGTTGTTGATACATAATTGTGGCTTTATTTGTATCAAATCGTCAATTACAAATTAATGGAATGTTTTTTAAACTGGTAGCCAAGTAGTTCTTTAACACACCATGGTGAGAATTTTGACCAAGACATTTTCACAAGAACAGCAATACTGACAAAATTGTTTGGTTAACATTGAATTCTAGTTAGTCTGTCAAGTTTGGAAATTATTTTGTTATTGAGCACAAGAACAATTTTGCTATAAATTGTCATAGTCTTTATCATGTTATGACAAAAATATGGCTATGTAAGAAATCCTATTTCACAAAGAATAACTGATCCACAAAAACTTGAAAAAATGGTGCTTGTAACCTAGGAAATTATTTTGACCCATGTGTGATCTACAGAGATGGCAGTCATCTTGGAAAATGGCAGCCATGAGGTTGTTTTATCTTGGTGGAAACCATTATGTCTGAAAATGGTATACTCTGAGAAACATGGGTGCCAAATTTGGTGCTTTTATCACAAAAAGAAATATTTTCCAATAGTTTAAGTATAGAAATGGCGGCCATCTTGGTAAATGGCCACAAGGTTTATTTCACCTATGGATATCTTGCTTTTTGAAAACAGTTCACTCTAAGAAACATCTGTGTCAAATTTGGTGATTGTATCTCAAAGATAAGGATTTTTTCAGATTTTTTTCTTCGATGAAGATGGCGGCCATTCTGATAAATGGCAGCCATGTTGGATTTTTAACATGGATACCATATGTTTTCAAAATAGTGTACTTTTAAGAACATATGTGCTTAATTTTGTGCTTGTATCTTCAAAAAGAAGGATTTTCTTGATTTTATTTACATATATGGATGGCGGCCATCTTAGAATTTGGCAGCCATGTTGATTTCTCATGGTGGATACCATATGTTTTGAAAAGAGTTTATTCTGGGGAACATTTGTGCCAAATTTGGTGCTTGTATCTCGAAATGAAGTATTTTTTCTGATTTTTTTTACTTCAAAAGATGGCGGCCATCTTGGAAAAATGGCCGCCATTTTGGGTTTTCATCGTGGATACCATTTGTTTTGAAAAAAGTACACTCTGAGGAACATTTGTGCCAAATTAGGTGCTTGTATCACTAAGTGAAGTATTTTGGGATAAGCTCCCCCACTATAAGACGTCCTTCAAAAAATTGTCATGAAGATATAAGGCAAAAGAAAAGGTCAGATTGATCAGCATTTTCTCCCTTTGCCTCAATATTTTCTTAGCTATTCTGTAGTACACAAACCCTATCTTTACCTACGAATGTGTGTCGTCTGTTGCAGCTTTCATATAGGGTTCACGGTTTTATCACGTAAACCATAAAGTCATTTCGGACAAATAAATGGAATTTCGTGGGTGTTGTTATCAAATCTCGTAACTACAGCTTGATTCAAGCCGTATTTACGATATTTTATAACAACACGAATGGTTTATCAAAACATAATAATAAACCAAGTCTATTTTTAGCACAAAACTAATTGCTATTGCAACAGTCCAAAGTTTTTCCATTCAAATGATAAATCAAAGTGTGTTGTTCATGCGTCAAAAAGAGGAGTGAGGTAAGATACAGATTGAGGATTTCTATAAAAAAAAATCCAAACGGTAACTTAGTTCGATTATCACTTGAATGAGAAAATGAAAATGCTGATTATCAGAATTTTCTTCCCTCTTTCGTTTCAAGGAAATATATGCTTTGAAATATCTACACTGATTTGTAAATATTTGTTTTCTCCTGTCCATTAAGTTTTAACAGATCCAATTTTTGTACATTTGGGAAAAGGATACCATTCTTTTACTTTTTGTCCGTAGAACGCACGCCGTTAATTTCAAATGATTCACCCCGCGTGTAAAGTAGCCCTTTCAAAAACAATTCCTGGTATATGGACTTCAGGTATTGGTTTATTCCGAATCTTCTCTGATGTTTATACGCTCTTTGATATTTTGATTTTTCGCTATTTACGAAAAAATAGCGAAAAATCAAATAGCAAAGAGTGTATTTACATCAGAGAAGACTCGGATTAGTATTGGTTTTGAAAATCCTTTAAGAAAGTACTGAATATTTGTATAATTTGTCCTTTTCTAAATATTTTCGACGTTTTGGAGGATTTTTCGTAATTTAGTCTCCGTATTAGTTAAGCGAAAAACCATTATACTAAATAAGAAACCAGATATAGGTCTATTTAAGGAACATTCGTTTAAAATTGCAATGAAACCCTAAACATGATTTCAGAGAAGAAGATTTTTAGTCTTAAAATTACAATATCTTTCATATCAAAAAAGACCCCGGTCACAGCAGCCATGTTTTTCATCGGATCGATTATTTTAAGAAATCTAAAAGAGAACTATACGATGAACAGTCATGCAAAATTACAATGAAATCCAATTGGCCATTTTGGAGAAGAAATATCTTTAAAGATACTTTATTAGCTTCCCGCGCCGGACGTGACGTCATCATAACAACTTTTAAAAACTCGACGCAAAAAAAAAAACATGATTTAAATTTAAATCAAGCTAACAACGTCACGGAAATGAGAAGTGCGGATTAAAAAACGTTCGGGCAACTTATAAGGAATATTTTGATATATATCTAACTTATACATGTATTTTCAAAAAATCTTGTACAAAAAATGGAAAAATAATTGGGCGAATTTGATGACAAAAATATAGAGGTAGATAAAATGGATGTCGCGACGATTGATTCACAGCTCGGTGCTGAACAAACATTAAGGATGGATGGAACTACAGCCGAGAAGAGATCATTTGACTTGAATGAAGCTAGAGCTTTGCTGAGAAAGTAAAGAGCAGTTGAAAAGGAACCCGTGGTATTTGAGCAAACAACGGTAGGATTGAAAATCGCATTTAACACCGGTATGTACGAACTTTTAAAATTGTGTACTGAGGAATTCTACACAACAGAAGACTTAAAAGTTTCTTGTGATAAAATACCGGTAATAGACAAGACTGGCAACACTGTTGAAACCAAATTTAAACTGAACTCATCCGGAAGATGTGTGTATGCCATAAACCTGTATCATACAAAATGCGCATGTTTAATAAACGGGAAACAAGAGAAATTATTCACTAACAACCATTGTGAGAAAATCTTTCGGTTGACAGAAAATAAACTAAATAATCAATATCTCTCAATCGGGGACCTTAACACACAGATTAAAAGGGCGTTAGAAGTGTGTATTTTACTGAAAAGGGGAGATTCTAATAGGCCACCGACACCAACCATGTACAAACACCCCCCCCCACTAAACAACAGTTAGCAGTACCCTGTAACGAAAGTGTTACGAATATACCAGTATCTGATGATATAGAAACAAAAGATACAGTCCCTACCACAATCGAAGCAGACTCGAAATATAAACAAACAAGTAAAGGCGAAATGGACACTTCAAACCTTGAATCGAGGTCGACGCAAAAAGGTAATTCCAGCATAACAATGTCAACGAGTGCACAAAACATAAACATTGAAGTTATTTTCAAAGAGTTCCGGGAATTGAACGATATCCTGTTAGATCATGTGCATTCGTCTTCAGTCGCTATCACTGCTATTAGAGATGAGATCGTGGGAATCAAGAACCTTTGTAAAGTTCGTTCACAATCGGTTGAAACAAAGGTGGAAAACATCGCAGAATCATCTGACTCGTTAAAAAACAGAGATAACAAATGTGTCAACATCAATTCACGCAAAACTACAATCGATATCAGATCGGATCCAACACACAAATAACAAAACGAGCGGCGAATCCTACAGTCATACGAAGGAAAAATCACCAAAAACGATTTCCACTGAAACGCTAAACAAACCTTATAAACCTGCAAAAAGAGACAATGAGCAAAGATTCGCTTCTTCACCCAGAAGATCACCTGATAACAGACGTCAAAAAAACAACTAAAGACAATGTCCTTATTCTGGGCAGCTCCATACTACAACGAATCAAAAGGAGAGGGCTGGCTAAATATGTATATGTGTCGACGAATCCAGGCGCGCGTGTCACTACTATAAGAAGGAAACTTGATCGAATGGATCTTACGCCGTACAAAGCAATAATTATCCAGGTTTGGGGTAATGATTTGTCGTCAGGACGAGATGAAGAAGCCATTGAGAATGATTTCTCGGGTATAGGCCTATGATAGACGATATCAAATGCAGATCACCTGATACGAAGATATACATTTCGGAAATCACGCCCAGAATTGATGTTGATGTATCAAACACGAACAAAACCTGTGGTTTCTGTGCGAAGACAGAGGAGTACGAGGGACGGTCGGAAAGTAGTCGGACTTTTCGTTCTGCTGTCTCCCCATTTGCAAGTGTACATTCACTTTATACATTGGTGGAATCTACATCCATTTGCCAATAATGTGGTCAGTTTATTTTTTCAAAGATAGTTGTGTATCTACAGTATTCTGTCCACTTATATGTGATAGGTGTTTTATGTATCATATATGCTATTTGTTAGAGGAACAACAAGGGTAACCAATATTAAAGAACATTTTAGTCATTTTAATCGCAAAGGAGTTAAGTTTTTGAACTATACTATCAGTGAAGATTAAATGTGGGTTCATAATTCCGAACTTGGGATAAAAACTCAGTCAAAGCAGTCACGGAAACGAGCTGGTTCCCCTGTCCTGGACAGATTAAGCTGTTACCTTCGGTTGGTAGTAATGTTTGTTGCTTTTAGGATTCACGAGGGTTGAAAGTTACCCATTTCATGTCAAATGGTAAAAGCTGTCATTGCCAAGTACAATTCTGAAGTAATTCAGAAAAAATCTTAGAATAAAATGTTGTTCAAAGCAAACGCGTCCCTGATTAGCAAGGAAAAAATGTTCTCTTCTTTACGATTACGCACGCTCCCATACCACCGCATCTACAGTGGAGATTATCAACTATTTCACATGACAATAATTGTTTTATCCTTCTTATAGCCCAGACCTCGCCCCACATGAATTTTATATGTGTCCAGAACTGAAGAAAATGCTTGCTGGGAAGAAATTTGAGACCATACCGGCTGTTACACTGCACCTAATACAGTGGGTCTACGTCACGACTAAAAGTGGGAATAGTAAATCTCCTACGAAGATGGCAAAAATGCAAAGAAATAGATGGACAATTTGTTCAAACAGTGTAGAAAGATTTTTGTTTAAAAGTTGAATGGTTTTAGAGAACTAGTCAAAAGTCCAGGTAATTTCCGACCGTCCCTCGTACATTGTATTCCAGTAAGTAAGAGATTAAATATAAATTATGAATCATACTGGAAAGACCAAGTGCAGTTATCAGACCGAGGAACCTCAGTTTTGCTTAAAACGTACAATGAACATTTATCAATTTTAAAACCACCTTCTCCACACAGAAAATTTTCACGAATGTGTTGTTTTCTTTGTGGACAGGAAGGTCATATATTTGAAGATTATCAACAAAACACAGAAAAAGAAAGTTTTAAAAAAGAGAGAAGATGCTGGATCTGTGGGAGATCAAATCACGTAGCAAACAGATGTTGGTATTCTAAAGTTTGGTAGGAATCAGTGGACATACATTGTTTCAACCAGTTTGATATTCTTGCAGATTTATGTGCTTTTTGTAATACACCAGATGATAATTGTCAATGCAAAAAATGATACTGCTGCAGGCGTTAATAATCATTCGTCATCTGATGATAACAAACTACATAAAATTACTACAGCGCCTTTACAATACAACCGCAATAATAATTCGAATATAGATGATGAAAATCACATTTCCAATGTAAAGGAATGTAGAAATAATAGTGAAGGTCTTACAGACAACACAATTATAAATAAACCGTTCCATTTTGAACAAAAAGGTCTACATGTAGTATATCTTAATATACATCATATTTTACCGAAAATGGATCAAATTGAATTATTGATCCGCGAATCTAAAACGATACACATATTTTGCTTATCCGAGACATTTCTGTCTGATAAAGCTGAAAATAATGATCTTAAAATAAACGGCTATATTATTGAAAGAAAAGATAGAATTGGTTAATAGGCGGGGGCTTACTCCTAAATTTAGCGTATAACTTGAATTACCATAGACGGAATGATTTAGAATCAGATGATATTGAGAGCATTTGGATTGAGGTAAAACTTAAAAACAAAAAATCAGTATTACTGAATTTCTCATAAATAGACCACCAAATAGAAGTCAAATTTGGATCGAAAAATTTGAAGACCAATTACTTTTAGCTGAAAGTAACGAACCTGACTACATTATTTTGGGTGATTTTAATATTCATTTTTCATTGCCATCGACTTATAGCAACATGAAGTGGGCTAATCTGGTCCAAGATTTTGGCATATTTCAGCACATTGATACGCCCACAAGAGTAACAAAAAAATCAGAAACCATTATTGACCACATTTATAGTAAATGTAAGCATTCTGTTAGCGAAATATTGGTTCCTGAAATAGGAATCAGTGACCATAACCCCCATTGCGCTGACGTATAAATGCAACATTTCCGAGGTAAAGAAAAATGGGTTTCAGACAATCAAATATCGATCCTTTGCTAAACTGAATAAAAAAAAAGGTTTGTCAATGATCTTTCGTACACAAAATTTAACGAAGTAGAAACATTTTCTAATCCCGATGACGCATTGCAGTATTTTTATTATTGTTTGAATTGCATTCTCAATAAGCATATACCTATAAAAGAAAAAAGAGTAAAGAAGCTGAAACAACCTGATTGGTATAACGATGATATTAAAACTGCTATTTCAAAAAGGCATAAATTCAAACGTTCCCATAAATGGCATATGTACAAACTGTGGAGAAATAAGGTTACATCCGCAATAAGGAAGAGCAAAAAAGATTTTTTAACACAGCAGTCAGAAATCAATCTGACCCTAAAATACTGTGACAAAATCTAAACAAGAGATGTTTGTAAAACATATATGCCCCTTAAGGGCCTACACTTTATGTAGGTCAAAGTCCAAGGTCAAGTTAACAAGGTCCAAGGTCATGGTCAAATATGAAAGGTCTTGGTAGGAGGTGTATATGTGTGAAATATCAAGGCTGTATATGTAAAAGTAAAATGAAATATAGGCCAGGTTAAAGTTTTTAAAAGTAGGCCAAATGCCAAGGTCAAGGTTATGGTCAAATGTGAAAGGTATTGGTTGGAGGTGTCCATGTGTGAAATATCAAGGCTGTAGGTGTAAAAGGACATGATATATATGCCTAGTTTAAGATTTTTAAAAGTAGGTCAAACTTCAAGGTCAAGGTCCAAGGTCATGGTCAAAAGTGAAATGTCTTGGTTGGAAGTGACCATGTGTGAAATATCAATGCTGTATGTGTAAAATGACATTAAATATAGGCCAGGTTAATGTATTATAAAAGTAGGTCAAACACCAAGGTCAAGGTCACAAGGTCCAAGGTCATGGTCAAATGTGAAAGGTCTTGGTCGTAGGTGTCCATGTGTCAAATATCAAGGCTGTATGTGTAAAAGGACATGATATATCAGCTAGGTTAAAGTTTTTATAAAAGTAGGTTAAAGTCCAAGGTCAAGGTCACAAGGTCCAGGGTCATTGTCAAATGTGAAATGTCTTGGTAGGATGTGTCCACATGTGAAATATCAAGGCTGCATGTATAATAGGACATGAGATATAGGCGCAGTTTATTTTTTTTAAAGTAGGTCAAACTCTAAGGTCAGGGTCACAAGATCCAAGGTCATAGTCATATGTGATAGGTCTTGGTCGGAGGTTTCCATGTGTCAAATATCAAGGCTGTATGTGTAAAAGGACATGATATATCAGCCAGGTTAAAGTTTTTAAAAAGTAGGTCAAACTCCAATGTTAAGATCACAAGGTCCAAGGTCATGGTGGTCAATTGTGAAAGGTCTTGGTAGGAGGTGTCCATGTGTGAAATATCAAGGCTGTATGTGTAATAGGTCATGAGATATATGCCCGATTTATTTTTTCAAAAGTAGGTCAAACTCCAAGGTCAAGGTCACAAGGTCCAAGATCATGGTCAATTGTGAATGATGTTGATAGGAGGTATCTATGTGTGAGATATCAAGGCTGTATGTGTAAAAATACATAAGATATAGGCATTGTTAAGAATTAAGTGTAAAAATCAACAAAGGGCAATAACTCCAAAAAGTTGATCGGCAAGGTTATGGTTCTTGTGCACTGCACCTCTCCATAATGAGAATTATCCACCTGTGAAGTTTCATGATTCTGCCTTACATACTTTTCGAGTTATGCTGCGGACAAGAATCAAGTTTGAAAATCAACAAAGGGCAATAACTCAAAAAATTTGATCGGCAGAGTTACGGTTCTTGTGCACTGCACCTCTTCATAATGAGATCTATCTACCTGTGAAGTTTCATGATTCTACCTTTAATACTTTTCGAGTTATGCTCAAGTCAAGAATCAAGTTTGAAAATCAACAAAGGGCAATAACTCAAAATTTGATCGGCAGAGTTACGGTTCTTGTGCACTGCACCTCTCCATAATGAGATCTATCCACCTGTAAAGTTTCATGATTCTACCTTACATACTTTTAAAGTTATGCTCCGGACAAGAATCAATTTATAAAATCAACAAAGGGCAATAACTCAAAAAATTTGATCGGCAGAGTTACGGTTTTTGTGCACTGCACCTCTCCTTAATGAGATTTATCCACCTATGAAGTTTCATGATTCTACCTTACATACTTTTTGAGTTATGCTCCGGACAAGAATCAATTTATAAAATCAACAAAGGGCAATAACTCAAAAAATTTGATCGGCAGAGTTACGGTTCTTGTGCACTGCACCTCTCCATAATGAGATTTCATGATTCTACCTTTAATACTTTTCGAGTTATGCTTCGGACAAGGTTTGGTCTACGGACAGACCGACCGACCTACGGACCGACCGACCGACCTTTTAGACCTTGAGCCACCAATAACCCCTGCTCCCCCCCCTCCCCCCCCCCCCCGAGGGAATTTTGAAGGGTATGATTTTCTGAAAGCTTATAATAAATGCTACAAGATGAGCGTTGTTTGCACTTTGGCCGTTGGGGCTTTTGGCTGTAACCCTTATCTAAAACCCTTAACCCTTTCAAATTTTTCATTTAAATATACAGACAATTATTTGGTCATATCTTGATTGAATTTTAATCTACATATGTCAAAATGGTATCAAATGAAAGCTTATGACTTGCTCTTCAATTTGTAGTTATTTGATGCAAATTAGCTCGTTTGCATATGCATGAATATTAATGATTTTCCTTAAAATTGCTATTTTTTGATGAAAATTTGGTTAATACTTTCCAAATTAAGGCGTTTCTGTCCAAGAGGAATTTTGTAAACATGGTATATCTTAAAGTACATTTTATTAGAAATATTTTGAGCCTTGTTTGCACTCTTGCGGTTGGGGCTTTTCGCCGTAACCCTTATCCAAACCCTTAACCCTACCAAATTGTTCATTTAAATTTTGAAAATGAATTTGGTCATATCTTGATTGAATATTGACACACAGGTGTCAGAATGGTATCAAATGAAAGCTTATGACTTGCTCTTTCATTTTCAGTAATGTTATGCAAATTAGCTCATTTGCATATTCATGAATATTAATGATTTTTCCTAAAATTGCGATTTTCGACAAAAATGTGGTAAATACTTTCCAAAACAGAGCATTTTTGTGCAGGGGAATTATGTAAACATAGTAAATATTCAAGAAAATTATATAAGAAACATTTTGGGCGATGTTTGCACTTTGACCATTTTGGCTTTTGGCCAAATCCCTTATCTAAACCCTTAACCCAATAAAATTGTTCATTCATTTCAAAATTTTTTTGGTCATATCTTGGTTGAATTTTGACCTACAGATGTTAGAATGGTATCAAATGAAAGCTTATGACTTGCTTAATAATGTGCTATAAATTTTATGCAAATTAGCTCATTTGCATATTTATGAATATTAATGACATTACTTAAAAATGTTACCTTTTTTCCGGATATTTGGTAAACACTTTCAAAAACATTGTGTTTCTTCTCAGGGGGAATCATGTAAACATGGTTTAAATTAAAGAACGGTTTACAAGAAACTTTTTGAGCAATGTTTGCACTCTGGCGATGGGGTCTTTTGGCAGTGACCCTTATCTAAACCCTTAACCCAACTAACCCCATCAAATTGTTCATTCAAATTTTCAAAACATTTTTGGTCATATCTTGATTAAGTATTGACCTACTGATATCAGAATGGTATCAAATTAAAGCTTATGGCTGGCTCTTCCATGTGCTGTTATTTTTCATGCATATTAGTTCAGTTGCATTGCCGTATACATTAATGATTTTCCTTAAAATTGTGATTTTTCAGCGAAAATGTGTTAAATACTATCAGAAACAATGTGTTTCTCTTCAGAGGCATTATGCAAACATAATTTATCTTAAAGAACATTACATGAATAACACTTTAAGCAATGTTCACACTGTGGTATTTGGGTCTTTTACCCAAACCCCTTATCTAAACCCTCAACCTTATTAAATTGTTCATTCAAATTTTCAAAACGTTTTTGGTCATATCTTGATTAAATAATGATCTACAAACGTCAAAATGGTATCAAATGAAAGCTAGTGAATTGCTTGTATATTTGAAATTACTTCATGTCGATTTGCTCATTTACATATTCATAAATACTATTGATTCTTAAATGTTTGGGACAAAAACACAGTTATTGTGGAAAATCCATAAAATGTATTCCATTTGACAGTGCTATATGTTATATAGTAATCCTGTTATGTTATGTACATAGTAACCCTGTTATGTTTAGTAATTGATCTATGTCGGTTTCCATCATGATAAACTTGCCCAACTCCCACAGTTTGAGTAATTCCAAGATTGCCACCAAGTGCGATGTGAATCATTTTTGGTCAAATTGTTCCAGAACAGTGCAATAAGTAAGTGTCTTAATATGGAATTTTACATGCTGATCTAAACCTGGTAGCATAGTTGTAGCATTTAGATATCAGGAAAATATTGATCTGAAGATATATATGGCCATCGAATGCCATCCTGGAAAACATATGCCATATTGAAAGAGATTGTATGTGTATCGCACGGGAACTATTTTCAATTTATTGTGAGGTGGTACTATGCTGAAAGCACATATAAGAAATATGTGTAGATAAGGAAGAATATAAATATACATTCAGCATGGGCTGTCGGTAGTATGGATCAGTTCACATCTGCTCTGATCTGATACAGACAAATAAATGCAATAATCTTTTGATCACAACCAATAATTGTCTATATTCTAGCTACATACATACATTGCGTACATCTCTTGATTTTCTGCATCTGATACATAGGCTTTACATATGGCACCCCAAGCTTAAATCATCTGAATTGAAAATGCCTTAATAGAGCATAAAGAAATGGTAACACCAGTGTCCCTGATCTGTCAGCTACATATCAAATACCCTTAAGGCCAACAAATTGACTTGTCTATGAGGAAAACACAAGGAAGGGCTCTCCAGATGGAGAAAAAACATGCTGTTTTCTCCATGTGAATGGCAGAAGTAAGGCCTTGATAATTGCTTAACAATGTTATTTTGCTATATGTATGCAATTTGTCTACATTCCAGGATCTCTGTTCAGCCATAAAAATTAAAAAATAATTGGAATGATTAATTTTATATGTGTATTACAATAAAGTACCCAAATTGTATCATTCTATGGCATATGATAAAATGTTTATGTTTAAAGTCCTATTTTGCGTCAATTTTGGATTCATGTAGCAGTTTTACAAAGGATAACATTCTGTGAACTAAACTAGATATAAGCAAGAACACCAATACAATAAAATAAATCAATTTAGCTTATTTGCACTTAAAACAATTAGGATTAAAAAGATCAAATGGAAACTAAATACATACATTGAAAATAAGATTTATAGGAACAAAATATAATGGGCTACACACTTTAAAATTACTGTTACTTCCAAACAAAACATCAAATAGATTTCAAACAAGGCTTAGATGTTGTTAAAAGGGTGAACATGGATATTAAATTGTTGAAAACTCGCGAGAAAGAAACAATCAGACCTTTTGGTACGTATTTAAAATAAAAAAAAAAAACCCTTGCTTAACAATCAAAATTTTAGACAAATCATTAATTTGCATGCTTATGCAAATGAGCTAATTTGCATAAAATATCTGCATATTAAAGAATAAGTCATTAGCTTTCATTTGATACCATTCTTACATCAGTAGGTTAATATTCAATCATGATATGACCAAGCATGTTTTGAAAATTTGAGTGAACAATTTTATAGGGTTAAGGGTTTGGATAAGGATTATGGCCAAAGGCCCCAAGCGCCAGAGTGCAAGTATCTCTCAAAATGTTTCTAATAAAATGTTCTTTAAGATAACTTTGAGATAAACCATGTTTACATGATTCCCCCAGAACAGAAACACAATGTTTTTGAAACTATTTACCAAATATTAGCAAAAAGGTCACAATTTTAAGTAAAATCATTAATATTCATGAATATGCAATTGAGCTAATTTGCATAAAATTTATAGCAAATTATTGAGCAAGTCATAAGCTTTCATTTGATACCATTATAACATCTATAAGTCAATTTTCAATCAAGATTTGACCAAAATTGTTTTTTAAATGATTGAACAATTTATAGGGTTAAGGGTTTAGATAAGGGTTTTTGCCAAAAGCCCCAACGGTCAAAGTGCAAACATTGCTCAAAATGTCTCTTGTATAATTTTCTTTAAGATTTGCTATGTTTACATAATTCCCCTGCACTAAAACGCCTCATTTTGGAAAGTATTTACCACTTTTTTGTCGAAAATCGCAATTTTAGGAAAAATCATTAATATTCATGAATATGCAAATGAGCTAATTTGCATAACATAACTGAAAATGAAAGAGCAAGTCATAAGCTTTCATTTGATACCATTCTGACACCTGTGTGTAAATATTCAATCAAGATATGACCAAAGTCATTTTCAAATTTTAAACGAACAATTTGGTAGGGTTAAGGGTTTGGTTAAGGGTTACGGCGAAAAGCCCCAACCGCCAGAGTGAAAACAAGGCTCAAAATTTTTCTAATAAAATATACTTTAAGATAAACCATGTTTACAAAATTCCCCTTGGGCAGAAATGCCTTGTTTTAGAAATTATTTATCAAATTTTCACCCAAAAATGCAAATTTTCAGGGAAATCATTAATATTAATGCATATGCAAATGAGCTAATTTCCATAAAATAACTACAAATTGAAGAGCAAGTCATAAGCTTTCATTTGATACCACTTTGACATCCCCCGTAGGTCAATATTTGATGAAAATATGACCAAATAAGTAATGCAAATTTTTATGAAAAAAATGATAGGGTTAAGGGTTATAGATAAGGGTTACAGCCAAAAGCCCAAACCGCCAGAGTGCAAACAACGCTCAAAATGTTTATAAGATAATTTACTTTAAGAAAAAACATGTCTACAAAATTCCCTCTGGGGGGGGGGGGGGCGGGGGGGAGCAAACATGTTTCTAGCTCAGGGTCTATTCCGACCGACCGACCTTCCGACCGACCTTCCGACCGACCGACACTTGCAAAACAATTTACCCCCATTTTCTTCGAAAGGGGGCATAAAAATGTCACGTCCGATGACGGATCGATTTCACAAATACCTTCCAGACTGTGCATAAATGGTACAATCGTGGAAGGTAGTGAAAATGTACTGAATAAACTAAATATACACTTTGCAAATATTTCAAAAACTGTTGAAAGGGTTCCTTTAGATACAAGCTTTTTCGGAAATTTAAAATCTCGACTTGATGAATTACTTCAAGACAAAAATTTTCATGTAAACTTTATAACACCTTTAGAAGTAAAACGCATTATTGAAAATCTTGACGCTAAAAAGTCGTCTGGGGTAGATAATATAGGTGCCAATATTTTGAAATTATGCAAAGATTATATTTCGGCGCCAATTTCGTGTATTTTCAACAAATGTATTGCTGATGGGTTTTTTCCTCACGAATTTAAAAAAGCCAATGTTTGTCCCATTTTTAAAAGGGGCGAAAAGAGCGACCCAAATAACTATCGGCCGATCTCGATCCTTCCTACACTATCTTAGATATTTGAGCGGCATATAGGAAATCAGCTTAAAGATTTCCCAAAGAATTCAAACATTTTGTACGCTCATCAAGCTGGTTTCAGAGAGAATCACTCTTGTCAGACAGCACTCATTCACATGATAGATTCTTGGTTAACAGAAATTGACGAAGGAAATTGTATTGGCGCTGTATTTCTTGACTTGAAGAAAGCCTTTGATCTTGTTGATCACGATGTATTACTTTTTAAGTTAAAACTGCATCATTTTTCTGACGCTGCATGTGACCTTTTTCGATCATATTTATCAAACCGACACCAAGTGGTAAAAAGTGGGACAGTTGTGTCCAAAATGAAGCCCGTTTTATCTGGAGTTCCTGAAGGTTCTAATTCTTGGACCTATTCTATTTTTGATCTATATTAATGATCTACCTTTGAATGTCACATCAAACATTGACATGTATGCTGATGATGCAACTCTTCATTACTCTGATGCGAATATTGCCAGAATAAATGCTAACCTTCAAGATGACCTACTCAATGTTGAGCGCTGGTGCAAATATAACAACATGATTATTAATCCAAATAAGACTACGTGTATGTTAATTGGTTCCTCACAACGACTTAAAAAAGCGGGAAATCTTAATCTTGAAATTCTTGGAAATCAAATAGGGAATGTATCTTCACAGAAGCTTTTAGGTGTTCATATTGACAAAACCCTGTCCTGGAAATTTCATATTGATAAAACATGTTCTAAGTTATCTTCAAAATTATATTTGCTTAAAAGAATTAACTACTTTCTGACTCCAGATATGCGACAGATGTTTTACAATTCTTATATAACACCATATTTTGACTACGGTTGTATAGTCTGGAACAAGTCCACGTCTTCGCATGTAAATAGATTATTCAAAATTCAAAAAAGAGCAGCGCTGATTATCCTTAACAAACCCACCAGATCTGACACAAGAGAAAATTTTTACAGAATTGAAATGGTTAACATTCAAAACCCGTTGTATATACTTCACTATTTCAATGGTCTATAAGGCACTAAATGCCTTGGCACCTTCGATTACATCAAATCGTATAAACTTAAGTAGAAAGAGGTTCTATAACCTAAGATCGCAAACAAATAACGCAATAGCATATTCCTGCATTTCTAGAACTGACTTTATGATGAGATCTTTTTCGGTACGTGGCATGAAATATTGGAATTCAATCCCATTGAATATAAGAATGATTTCTAATGTCGCATGCTTCAAGAAAAATCTAAAAAAGTACTTGATGTCAGTTAATGACTTTTCTTAAAATAACATAATATTCGACTTAATATGTAAAATCTGCAACAAGCATGTATGTCCAAATTTGATTTGTTATTTTGTTAATTTATGCTATGAATGTTTTTTTAAATGGTAATTACATATGAGAATGTATGTGGTTACAAAGTAAATGTGTTACCTGCACTTTCCAAACGCATTCCCTGGTCTTAGCGGCATCAGTAGAGAAACTATCTTAATATGACATATACTCCTCACAAAAAGTTAAGCAACAAGGATGTTTTTCTTTCTCAAATGTGTTTTATCACAACTAATGATCTATGTTTTATACTATACAAAGTTGGGATCTAATTGCACAAATTACGTTAAATGATTGAGAAAATCATCATACATATACAAAGTTACAGATCCTTGAAAACCGTCCCGACGAAACAATGGTACAAAACGTCACTCGCCAGCAGTTCAGAATGTGTAAACAGTTGTTTTCCGGCCACTTCAGGCCCTGATCGAGCATCAAGTACCTGGTATGGCCCCTACGATCTTCAACACACGCCCGAACAAACCTTGGCATCAAGCAGATTCGTCTGAATAATGTCCGTTGTGGAATAATCCCCCCATTCTGTCTGCAAGGCCTGTTGCAGTTCATCCAGAGACTGTGGGCGAACATGCTGACCATAGACACGCCCTCAAAGAATGTCCCATGCATGTTCTATCAAATTAAGGTATAGAGACATAGCAGGTCAGTCTATATGTCTGATGTTGTTGGTCCACAGAACTTCAGTCACAATTCTAGAACGATAGGGAGGGGCATTACTATACATTAACATAACAGTTGGACCTGTTTACTGTGCCAGAAGGATGATAACAGGCGTGATGATCTCGTAAATGCACCGTACACCAGTCATTGAACCTCGTCTGATGACAACCAGCTCTGTTCTGCGGCAAACACTGATACCTCTCTAGACCATAAAACTCCCACGTCCATACTGGTCGTGTTTAGCGATGTTACAATCGACAAACCGTTCGTTGCCGTTTTCCCACACACGTGTCATGCCATCATTAGAACCAAGGCAGAATCTTGACGAGTCAGTTAACAGTTTGTGACGCCAACGAGTGACCCTCAGTTTCGATGTTGATGTGCCAATATTAATCTTTGCCGTCGATGTTTTTGGGGAGGTTGGATCCGTTGAAGTGCTATCCTGGACCTTAGATCTTCTGTGTGAAGCATATTCCTCACGGTTTGGGTGGAGACTCTGTTTCCTGACACCCTCTGAAGGTCATTTTGCAGCGATCTGACCGTTGTAAGCCAATTCCGACGGACTAAGGTTGCAACGTTACGGTCTTCACTAGGTGTTGAACTCTTAGACGGCATGAACGTGGTCTCCCTGTCATCAGACCAGTTTGATTTTTTCGGGGTTTTGCTCTTGAGACAATACTGCGATGAAAATTAAATTGAGTGGCGGCAGCAGTCTTGGTTGCCCCCATCCTGTAGCTTTCCAACAATTTGAGCCACTTAACTTGGAGTCAAGTGACGTCTTGGCATGATTCAAATGTTGATGACATCAAAGTTTTCAAATTGACCCGTTTAAAGCACATACGGAGCTAATGCCAAGTTTAAAATCTGTATATGCGACACATTTTGCATGCAGGTTTTGGGGGTGAGTGTGTTCTAATCACGTATTAGCTGTTTTTGGAGACGATAACATTGAGTATTCTTTCAAGTGTGTTTAAGCATAGATATGGCTGTCCGAATAACAAATATGTGCAAAAATTTCCGCATGTATAAAAAGAATTTTGAGCGAATTATTTTTGTTGCTTAACTTTTTGTGAGGAGTATAGAAGAAAATGTTGATAACCAACCATTTTCCTTATATTATTTTGTCACAATGTTTAAATTTGCCGCATTCGATAGCATTGCATTAACCGTATGTTATCGTTCGAATTTGGGCAAGTCTACAAATTTTGAAATCATGGTAGGGGTAGGCTATATCTGTTTTCCGAAGGCCTTATTGTAAATAAGTTAATCATTATACTGTTATTGTGTGGTGATGTCTTTATAAGTTACCTTCGATAAATATTATTATCATCATCATCATCATCATCATCATCATCATCATCATCATTATTATTATTATTATTATTACTATTATTATTATTATTATTATTATTATTATTATTATTATTATTATTATTATTATTATTATTATTATTATTATTATTATTATTATTATTATTATTATTATTATTATTATTATTATTATTATTATTATTATTATTATTATTATTATTATTATTATTATTATTATTATTTAAGATTCCTCTATAATTTAATTTAATTGGTTTAATTGAAAATTTCAGTTCTGCATGGATTTGAAGAAATTTAGAGGAGGTCCATGAAAGGAAGTTTCGATTCCTGTGAAGTTTCTTTGTAATTGGCTGAGTAGTTTCGGAGAGAATGATTTTTAAAGAACAAGAATTTGCAAGATCCAGCAGACCATATCAGCGTCTTCGTCCTGTGTGACTGTGAGATGACCGTCCAGTCCAGTGTCAGGTCATGAGATAACCATCCAGTCCAGCATTCAGCACCAGGTCTAGAGTTGACCATCCAGTCCAGTGTTCAGTACAAGGTCATAAGATGACCGTCCAGTCCAGTGTTCAGTACCAGGTCATGAGATGACTGTCCAGTCCAGTGTTCCGTATCAAGTCATGAGGTGACCGTCCAGTCTAGCATTCAGTACCAGGTCAAGAGATGACTGTCCAGTCCAGTATTCAGTACCAGGTCATGAGATGACTGTCCAGTCCAGTATTCAGTACCAGGTCATGAGATGACTGTCCAGTCCAGTGTTCCGTATCAAGTCATGAGGTGACCGTCCAGTCTAGCATTCAGTACCAGGTCAAGAGATAACCGTCCAGTCTAGCATTCAGTACCAGGTCATAAGATGACCGTCCAGTCCAGTAGTGTTCTGTACCAGGTCAAGAGATGACTGTCCAGTCCAGTGTTCCATACCAGGTCAAGAGTTGACCGTCCAGTCCAGTATTCCGTACCAGGTCAAGAGATGACCGTCTAGTCCAGTGTTCCGTACTAGGTCAAGAGATGACCGTCCAGTCCAGTATTCCGTACCAGGTCATGAGATGACCGTCCAGTCCAGTATTCCGTACCAGGTCATGAGATGACCGTCCAGTCCAGTAGTCCGTACCAGGTCATGAGATGACCGTCCAGTCCAATGTTCTGTACCAGGTCAAGAGATGACCGTCCAGTCCAGTGTTCCGTACCAGGTCAAGAGTTGACCGTCCAGTCCAGTGTTCCGTACCAGGTCAAGAGTTGACCTCCAGTCCAGTGTTCCGTATCAAGTCATGAGATAACCGTCCAGTCCAGCATTCAGCACCAGGTCTAGAGTTGACCGTCCAGTCCCGTGTTCCGTACCAGGTCATGAGTTGACCATCCAGTCCAGTGTTCTGTACCAGGTCAAGAGTTGACCGACCAGTCCAGTGTTCCATACCAGGTCAAGAGTTGACCGTCCAGTCCAGTGTTCCGTACCAGGTCAAGAGTTGACCATCCAGTCCAGTGTTCCGTACCAGGTCAAGAGTTGACCATCCAGACATTATTTTGTACCAGGTCATGTGTTGACCGTCTGTACAAGAGTTACCATTCATGAGTTGAACATCCATCGTTTCCGCACCAGGTCACAGGTTGATCATCCACCAGTGATTCCAGTCTCCTCAAGAAGACCAGAGGCAGGTTTCGTTATCATGAGTTGATGATCCGTTGATGAAGTTCCATCTGTTATCCGATGTTTACATTCTAGGCCATGGGATTTGGCCATCCGGTTTATTGGTCATGGGTTGACCGTCTGAGTGACCATCGGATGTCGTGTAAGGTCAATGGTTGACCTCTGGGAACAGCAACCGATCGTGGGCTATGAGAGACGAAAGCCCTGCTGCGAGTCAGGAGTTGATTGTCGATCGGTGGTGAAGAGCATCGATCCGTGGTGAGAAGTATCGATCCGTGGTGAAGAGTATCGATCCGTGGTGAAAAGTATCGATTCGTGGTGAAAAGTATCGATCCATGGTAGAAATATAGTGCAAGAAATAAACATTTAGACTATTCCGCGTAGTGATCGCGTACTGTGTGTATATCTGATGTTTGGACAATTGCGTTATCAACAGTAGTAATTATCAGAACTTTAATAATATTTCATAACAGTGTTGCCCCGCGTAATTCACTAAGCCCCTTTTTATCAGAACACTAATTTTCCCCTTTTATTAGTCAATGATGTATGAACTCTCGTTTACATCGCGACCGTAACACATACTGATGGAGAAGTAACCTACCACCAGAGACATTCGAGGGACCTCAACGTTTACTTTTACTTTGTAACTTTTGTCTATGTATAATGTACTATGTATAAGATTTAAGCCTTACCCCAGCATAATCGCACTGTCTCTATTTAGTATTAGTTGTCTGAGTTTACTATAGAAATGTGATTTGATTTCCCAAGGGAGAGAGAGAATCTTTTTATACAGAAAGATCTCACTCCCTCTTGTGTAAGTCAAGATAATTGCTGAGTCGTCTACCAAAAAATGTGCTTTCATGTAAAATGTTATTTTTGCTCTGACATCCAACCTTTTGTTGTCTTCAATAAATTGATCTGATTGCTCCAGGAGTTAGAAAGAACCTTCCTGTCGAAGGATCCAACTTTCTCCTGCATCAGTGGAAAATAGTGTGTCATCTACAGTAAAACATCATTTAAATATTTGTAATGTTTAAATTAATATGTTGTTGACCATTATGTTTGTTTAATTTGTGTAAACGACTGTAGCCAGGAGAAAATTTATTTTGCCACAGCAGAATAAACTATCTTCTCGCAACATTCAAAATTTAAGATGTCTAGGCTTATTTTAAAAAGACTTTGCCACTTCTCACTGAATTTAATGTGAATTTTGCTTGCTTATTTGTAAATGAAAATGTTTAATCATTAATTGGTAGTGCTTCAAGCATGATAATTTGGTCAAAAAAAATTAGTCTTTGTAATTGGATTTATGCAATTACATTCCAAGCATTGTTGAGAAGAAATTGACTGGCATGTCAGCTATTGTCAATCCTTTTCCACAATGTTTTGTTCATTAAGTTCCATGCATGACGGACTTGAAATGTTACATGTTTTGCAAAATGTAATTGTTTGTCAATTAATTTGTTGTCAAAAGGCAAAAAAAGCTCACACATGTATATTGTCCTGTTATATTATAAGCATTATTGAAGAAGAATTGATCTACATTTGCATCAGCTCTTTTTCTACAATGTTTAAGTCACTTAGTTGAATGCGAAAATGTACAATAGCATTTTTTTTGTAATAATAATTAGCCTTTATTGTTAGCATTTGTTCGTTTAGACAGATTGTTGTATGTATATAATGAATGTTAATAAGATTTCTCTGTGCACAAGTTTTGCGTTTCCATTTTTCCTCTTTACGCAGCGTTTTTCTTTAACATAATACAGATTAGAGTGTATCCTTAACCGCAGCCAGGAACACGACCTTACTAGCATTGCATTTCGTCTTTGTTTGTGTGCCAGTCGGAGCTTTGGCACACCAACAGGGGGGTAATGTAGTGACCTAGTGCTCGATCTGCCAAACAAGGTCACTTGCACTCAACTTGCATCAAAGCTAAAATCCCTTAGAACAGTCGTAGACAGTTGTAAATACACAAATCAATAGTTTTATGTTCATATTTTACGAAGATGCATTGATCACCTGTTGTCATTTATTAGTTTATCTGTAAAAAGACAAATTGTAGTATTTTTGCTTCATCAGCGCTGAGAGAAAGTTTTAATGGCTGCCATGTTGTTTGTTTACATCTCGCATTGCATGATGGGATTTGTTTAGACTAGAACCCAACGACGAAACTTTTCTAGAGCTGTCATCTGTCTTTGCAACTCGATTTTAGCCTCATTATTAGTTATTTCTTATGTTTATAAGCTAGAATCGTAGATTAACCATTTTTCTATGTATGTAGTATGTAATTTGCGTAACTTTCATTGAAAAAGTCCCTAGAAATGCACTTTTACTGCACTGGGTATCAAATTCCCACAATTTCCCACATGATGCGGGAATTTTGCTGGAAATGCGGGGTCTCTTCCAGCATTTTTCCCTAACACTGTGGGAAGAATTCGGCGTCTTGATTGGCTTATAATGATAGACGACACTGTCGGAACCTCGTATTAATCCACGTATAAATACGGCATTCCCGCATATTCCGGAGGACTTCACTTCTAAACTTTGGAAAGGAAACGTGTAGAATTATCTTAGGTATTTAATAACATTCTTTTTTAGTTTTTCTGTTTTATTTTGACTTTGGGAATAAATTCTAAATTAGTTTTAAGCATCTAAATTTGCAGGTCGTATTTATTTTGTCTTTGATTTTGTTTTGGAATTAGAATTAAATTGAAGATAAGACTTTCTGGCTTTGACTTTGGCATTTATCATTGATTTTTTGAATTGTTGACTTTGATCTAGATTATTATTGTATTTTTAGTTGTAATATTAATTATTTTGGTAAAGTTTAAACTGAATCTTTGTCTTTTGCTTCTTGATTTTAGCCCTGCATTTTGAGATTGAAATTAACCCTTTCCTCTTTGGCAATTATTTTTTTTGTGAAGTCCAAACCCCCCTGATTTCCCGCTAGCCATCCGACACCATGAAGGTCGAGTCGTCGAGCCACCATTGCAGCTTCCCCTAGAGCGCGAGCGGACCACTTGCGCGCTACATAATTCTGGTGTCAGAAGTGCCGATCAGCATTCCCATCCAAACCCGCTGATCCAGAGAGAACGGAACCCAAGTCCATCCAAAATGGGGAAGAAGAGAACCCAGGCAGATACAGACTCAACCACAGACCATGACCCGGCGGACCAAGCCATGCCAGAAATCCAAACCAATGGGCAGCCCTTGGAGACCGAAGGCCTAGAGCAGCATGCGGGAGGAGACCGTAGACTCCGATCAGATACAGGTAGGAACTATTTTGATTACCTTCTCCCTCTGCCCAACTGCAAGCCCATAGGAGACCAACGAACTAGACCAGCAATTGCAAGCCTCCACCAGGGAAGTGCAGCCGCCCAGGACGACTCCAGCCGCCAAGTGCAGTCTGATCCGGACCTCAGGTCGGGCCACAACCCAACGGTACCCGACGTGTTCGAGCCCATAACCAGGATTACCAATGCAGTGAATTCCTTTAGCAACCATGGTCCCAGCCCACCCCTACAATCATGGCATGGTGACAGGAATCCGGAGCCGAGCATCAGCGTGCAGCCTGATCTGGATCGAGGTGTGCCCAGCTTCGAGTCCATGAGGGAGCCCCACAGCCACCTTATGAGACCAACTCAACCTTTCCGTGGTAGACAGACCAGCGTGGCCCAATATGCCCACCCCTTCCAGAATGACTACCCAGAGCATAGGCCCCTCTATGACATGGTAGGACCAATGGAGTATGAATCATACCAGAAAGGTGCCAAGAGGGCCAAACTTACGTTGTCTAACACTAACTTTTCTATGAGTTCTATTCCAGAACCACCATCCTATGAAGGGCCAATCCGCAGTAGCCGGCCAGAAGCAAAAGGTCCAAAGCACCAGGAGCAGATCCAGCCCAACCTGCACAGACAAACCCAGAGGCAAGCAGAACCCTATACCATAGAGAATGGGCAAAGCAGCTGCAACCAGGCATACTGTAATCCTTGCCCTGATGTCCGCCCACTTGCTGCATGCCAACTACCAGAGAATCCAGACCAGAATCCGGCCAACCATAACCCTGACCCAAATGCCTGTGCCAATACTGTCCACAACGAGCCAAAGCCGCCAGACCAGAGTCCGGCCGGATATAACCCTGATCATGCTGTCTGTGCCATTGCCACTTGGAACCAGCCAAAACCACCAGATCAAGATCCAGCAGACCATATCAGCGTCTTCGTCCTGTGTGACTGTGAGATGACCGTCCAGTCCAGTGTCAGGTCATGAGATAACCATCCAGTCCAGCATTCAGCACCAGGTCTAGAGTTGACCATCCAGTCCAGTGTTCAGTACAAGGTCATAAGATGACCGTTCAGTCCAGTGTTCAGTACCAGGTCATGAGATGACTGTCCAGTCCAGTGTTCCGTATCAAGTCATGAGGTGACCGTCCAGTCTAGCATTCAGTACCAGGTCAAGAGATGACTGTCCAGTCCAGTATTCAGTACCAGGTCATGAGATGACTGTCCAGTCCAGTATTCAGTACCAGGTCATGAGATGACTGTCCAGTCCAGTGTTCCGTATCAAGTCATGAGGTGACCGTCCAGTCTAGCATTCAGTACCAGGTCAAGAGATAACCGTCCAGTCTAGCATTCAGTACCAGGTCATAAGATGACCGTCCAGTCCAGTAGTGTTCTGTACCAGGTCAAGAGATGACTGTCCAGTCCAGTGTTCCATACCAGGTCAAGAGTTGACCGTCCAGTCCAGTATTCCGTACCAGGTCAAGAGATGACCGTCTAGTCCAGTGTTCCGTACTAGGTCAAGAGATGACCGTCCAGTCCAGTATTCCGTACCAGGTCATGAGATGACCGTCCAGTCCAGTATTCCGTACCAGGTCATGAGATGACCGTCCAGTCCAGTAGTCCGTACCAGGTCATGAGATGACCGTCCAGTCCAATGTTCTGTACCAGGTCAAGAGATGACCGTCCAGTCCAGTGTTCCGTACCAGGTCAAGAGTTGACCGTCCAGTCCAGTGTTCCGTACCAGGTCAAGAGTTGACCTCCAGTCCAGTGTTCCGTATCAAGTCATGAGATAACCGTCCAGTCCAGCATTCAGCACCAGGTCTAGAGTTGACCGTCCAGTCCCGTGTTCCGTACCAGGTCATGAGTTGACCATCCAGTCCAGTGTTCTGTACCAGGTCAAGAGTTGACCGACCAGTCCAGTGTTCCATACCAGGTCAAGAGTTGACCGTCCAGTCCAGTGTTCCGTACCAGGTCAAGAGTTGACCATCCAGTCCAGTGTTCCGTACCAGGTCAAGAGTTGACCATCCAGACATTATTTTGTACCAGGTCATGTGTTGACCGTCTGTACAAGAGTTACCATTCATGAGTTGAACATCCATCGTTTCCGCACCAGGTCACAGGTTGACCATCCACCAGTGATTCCAGTCTCCTCAAGAAGACCAGAGGCAGGTTTCGTTATCATGAGTTGATGATCCGTTGATGAAGTTCCATCTGTTATCCGATGTTTACATTCTAGGCCATGGGATTTGGCCATCCGGTTTATTGGTCATGGGTTGACCGTCTGAGTGACCATCGGATGTCGTGTAAGGTCAATGGTTGACCTCTGGGAACAGCAACCGATCGTGGGCTATGAGAGACGAAAGCCCTGCTGCGAGTCAGGAGTTGATTGTCGATCGGTGGTGAAGAGCATCGATCCGTGGTGAGAAGTATCGATCCGTGGTGAAGAGTATCGATCCGTGGTGAAAAGTATCGATTCGTGGTGAAAAGTGTCGATCCATGGTAGAAATATAGTGCAAGAAATAAACATTTAGACTATTCCGCGTAGTGATCGCGTACTGTGTGTATATCTGATGTTTGGACAATTGCGTTATCAACAGTAGTAATTATCAGAACTTTAATAATATTTCATTACAGTGTTGCCCCGCGTAATTCACTAAGCCCCTTTTTATCAGAACACTAATTTTCCCCTTTTATTAGTCAATGATGTATGAACTCTCGTTTACATCGCGACCGTAACACATACTGATGGAGAAGTAACCTACCACCAGAGACATTCGAGGGACCTCAACGTTTACTTTTACTTTGTAACTTTTGTCTATGTATAATGTACTATGTATAAGATTTAAGCCTTACCCCAGCATAATCGCACTGTCTCTATTTAGTATTAGTTGTCTGAGTTTACTATAGAAATGTGATTTGATTTCCCAAGGGAGAGAGAGAATCTTTTTATACAGAAAGATCTCACTCCCTCTTGTGTAAGTCAAGATAATTGCTGAGTCGTCTACCAAAAAATGTGCTTTCATGTAAAATGTTATTTTTGCTCTGACATCCAACCTTTTGTTGTCTTCAATAAATTGATCTGATTGCTCCAGGAGTTAGAAAGAACCTTCCTGTCGAAGGATCCAACTTTCTCCTGCATCAGTGGAAAATAGTGTGTCATCTACAGTAAAACATCATTTAAATATTTGTAATGTTTAAATTAATATGTTGTTGACCATTATGTTTGTTTAATTTGTGTAAACGACTGTAGCCAGGAGAAAATTTATTTTGCCACAGCAGAATAAACTATCTTCTCGCAACATTCAAAATTTAAGATGTCTAGGCTTATTTTAAAAAGACTTTGCCACTTCTCACTGAATTTAATGTGAATTTTGCTTGCTTATTTGTAAATGAAAATGTTTAATCATTAATTGGTAGTGCTTCAAGCATGATAATTTGGTCAAAAAAATTAGTCTTTGTAATTGGATTTATGCAATTACATTCCAAGCATTGTTGAGAAGAAATTGACTGGCATGTCAGCTATTGTCAATCCTTTTCCACAATGTTTTGTTCATTAAGTTCCATGCATGACGGACTTGAAATGTTACATGTTTTGCAAAATGTAATTGTTTGTCAATTAATTTGTTGTCAAAAGGCAAAAAAAGCTCACACATGTATATTGTCCTGTTATATTATAAGCATTATTGAAGAAGAATTGATCTACATTTGCATCAGCTCTTTTTCTACAATGTTTAAGTCACTTAGTTGAATGCGAAAATGTACAATAGCATTTTTTGTAATAATAATTAGCCTTTATTGTTAGCATTTGTTCGTTTAGACAGATTGTTGTATGTATATAATGAATGTTAATAAGATTTCTCTGTGCACAAGTTTTGCGTTTCCATTTTTCCTCTTTACGCAGCGTTTTTCTTTAACATAATACAGATTAGAGTGTATCCTTAACCGCAGCCAGGAACACGACCTTACTAGCATTGCATTTCGTCTTTGTTTGTGTGCCAGTCGGAGCTTTGGCACACCAACAGGGGGGTAATGTAGTGACCTAGTGCTCGATCTGCCAAACAAGGTCACTTGCACTCAACTTGCATCAAAGCTAAAATCCTTAGAACAGTCGTAGACAGTTGTAAATACACAAATCAATAGTTTTATGTTCATATTTTACGAAGATGCATTGATCACCTGTTGTCATTTATTAGTTTATCTGTAAAAAGACAAATTGTAGTATTTTTGCTTCATCAGCGCTTGAGAAAGTTTTAATGGCTGCCATGTTGTTTGTTTACATCTCGCATTGCATGATGGGATTTGTTTAGACTAGAACCCAACGACGAAACTTTTCTAGAGCTGTCATCTGTCTTTGCAACTCGATTTTAGCCTCATTATTAGTTATTTCTTATGTTTATAAGCTAGAATCGTAGATTAACCATTTTTCTATGTATGTAGTATGTAATTTGCGTAACTTTCATTGAAAAAGTCCCTAGAAATGCACTTTTACTTTGGGTATCAAATTCCCACCATTTCCCACATGATGCGGGAATTTTGCTGGAAATGCGGGGTCTCTTTCAGCATTTTTCCCTAACACTGTGGGAAGAATTCGGCGTCTTGATTGGCTTATAATGATAGACGACACTGTCGGAACCTCGTATTAATCCACGTATAAATACGGCATTCCCGCATATTCCGGAGGACTTCACTTCTAAACTTTGGAAAGGAAACATGTAGAATTATCTTAGGTATTTAATAACATTCTTTTTTAGTTTTTCTGTTTTATTTTGACTTTGGGAATAAATTCTAAATTAGTTTTAAGCATCTAAATTTGCAGGTCGTATTTATTTTGTCTTTGATTTTGTTTTGGAATTAGAATTAAATTGAAGATAAGACTTTCTGGCTTTGACTTTGGCATTTATCATTGATTTTTTGAATTGTTGACTTTGATCTAGATTATTATTGTATTTTTATTTGTAATATTAATTATTTTGGTAAAGTTTAAACTGAATCTTTGTCTTTTGCTTCTTGATTTTAGCCCTGCATTTTGAGATTGAAATTAACCCTTTCCTCTTTGGCAATTATTTTTTTTGTGAAGTCCAAACCCCCCTGATTTCCCGCTAGCCATCCGACACCATGTAGGTCGAGTCGTCGAGCCACCATTGCAGCTTCCCCTAGAGCGCGAGCAGACCACTTGCGCGCTACATAATTCACAGGTAATAAAGGTTACAGTACAGGCGTGTATTTTCCGTAATTATCAATATCGTCACTTTTCAATAAAAATCTCGTAACTACAGTTTAAGACCGTCTACAGTTACGATGTCTTTAAAGAAAAGCGACGATATGTATTTCTACTTTCGTTTTCACATTAAATGCTGATATCATTTTTTGAAAAGAGTCGGCCATCGCAAGTCCTGAACTGATAACAATTCTATTGTATTCTTTGACGTGGTATTTTCTGGGGAAAAGCACACACGAAAAGAAGAACCAACAATTAGAAAGTGGTAAGTATTTTATATATTGTAGATCTAATTATAAATTTGATTTTGTTTTCTAATCAGGGAATATCGGTACATGTAGAGCTCTGCGATATCGTAGCCACAAACCTGCTGATGGGTATTGGTTTGTGGCTACTAGTCCACCCTATTCCTTCTTGTGGAGCAAGACAAAAGAATGGAAAACACATTTTCTTGCATACATTTTTGAATACTAACATATCTAATCAGACGTTTATCCCATGAAAAGAGATTCCATGGCACAAATTCAGTTAAAAAGTATCAACAAGAATTGTTATCAATTATTCCTTCCAGTGGACAATTCAAGTCTCAGTAGAATAAAATGGGTAGGTACTCCTCTTCAAAATTGAATTGAACTTTATTTGAAAGTGATTTCAACATAAAACTACGCTGGATTGACAGAAAAATAGTTAACCTGTTGTCAGGTAACATTCTTACTACGTTCCATAGCTGAATCATTCCAGCAGTGAGCACCTGCTCCATTGCAACGAATAGGAAGGAAATGTAACCGAAACCCAGATCAAAATTGTAAAAGGGTTCGGTTACATTATTGCAACTAGGGTACATGTATTGATCCATTCTATGTTAACTTACTAGATCTACCACCACATGTTTGGAAACCCTTTCAAAAACGTATTTCGACCTTTGGACAGGTCTTTATTTAAAAGACTGTTGCAAATTAAAAATAATTAACCCTTTCCCAATCGACAAAACTATAGGGTGATCCAATTTGAAAGCTGCTGCGACGTCAAAATTGATGCTAATAAAGACATCATTTGTGTAAAATATGGCACAGAAAATATTGAGACAAAAGGAGAAACTGCTGGTTATCAGCAGTTTCTTCTTTTGTTTCAATGTTTCCCAAGCCTATTCTATCAGGGACGTCAAAACCAGGTCTTGTTTGGGAATGGGTTAAAGGAATATTAGTATCCACAGGGCTAAATCCCTAATGATCCATAGAATTTGACTTTTAAGCATGTTGTCGCACTGGTAATAGACTTTATAAGACAAAATACAAGATTCATAGGCTACAGTAAATGACATAATCGATAATTATGCAGCGGTGTAAAAGTATGCAGAAGTCTAAAATATTTATTAAAGCGGGTGATCGTGTTTACGAACTGAAATTTTGCACAGAGAAAAACTGAAGGCCATATATTTTAAGTATGTATGTATACTGAGAGGCAAAAGAAAGTATACACTTTTTGTTTGTCAATATCTCGCTTATTTTCCATCATATTGACTAAAACTTGTACATTTCATTACTACCCATAGACCAATAATACAGTGTTAATAAATGTCAGCTGAAATTGCTTGCCTACCCATACTGTTGCCACATGCCGATTTTGCAAACTTTGCACGTGCCACTTAGTGGATCATCAAATATTGCTGTTAATCCGTTTTTAATTTCTTCATTCTTTATTAAATTTTCTCTAACATTAAAACACAATTCTCACTGGCTGGTTGAATTTGATCAATATGTCTCTTTTTTGCAATAAGACCTATTTTTCTATGACGCAGCATGATGCGACACAAACGTGACACTCTGTACACTTAGTCAGGTAGCTAGGAACATTCTGCGCACATTTTATCACAGTCTGACAATAAATTTAGAAGAAGTTATGTCAGATAGCTTGTTTGTATCAAGCCTCCCCCCCCCCTTTGCCGTGACGCATCGTAATATGGAAAAGCAATTACAATGTACGCATGTTCCTAAATGACAAGGTACTTTCTGTGAAAATTTTATCCAAATCCGTCCATAAATGTAAGGGTTGTGTCAACGTGAATGCTTGCATTAATTTATTGATTTAATCCCCTTTTCCGATGACGCTGTTTGATATGAAACGCATTTGCAACGGAAAAAGGACAGATACACCGATATGCAGACAAGGTTACATCAATAAACGACCACATTCGGCGAGGTTTAAAAGTCGTTCATAATCTATGACTCGTTTTCTCTCAGAAAACACGGGAGAACCAGGGTGTATACTTATTTTTGCCTCTCAGTATAGTTATTTTTACAGCAAAATACTGCGAAAATAAGTACGAGAAGTAACTGTAAATTAGGCCTACTACAAATATGTAGTTTAAGGGGGAATGCTCCAGTTTTTCGGAACACTCGGACTTTACTGTAGTAATTTAAATGTTTCGTACCAATATGTTTCGCTACCAGATTTTCAATAATATAACACATCATTACAATTTACCATTTTCGATGGTAAAAGTGTTTTTATTATGCGAAACTGATTTTCTCAAGATGGAAATCGAATATTTAGAGCAAGACAGTCGTAAGTATGTATGCAGTTACCACTGTTTTGCGTCATTTTATTCATGTGTAGCTGATAAAAATTGCCATAATTCACTAATAAGTGCGCTGACCTATTAGTTAGGCGGATATATCAGAAATATGGGGTACATCATTAATTTTTTCAGGAAAGCACCAAATTTGGCACACGTGTAGTCTAGACCTATACAAATGATGTGGTAGGCAGAGCCCAAAATTTTAGCCCCTAGATGGCCGCCATATTGAATTTCAATATGGCCGCCTAGTTTAACCTGTTATTGGCAATATCTCCTTCATTAGTGCAGATATTGACTTACCATTTACAACTTTACAATAAAATACCAGCGGATCAAATACTGTCACTCATATATGCATTTGGGATGGCCGTCTTAGATTTCAAAGATGGCCGCCACTAATTACTGTTTTTACTATCTTTCACATTATAGCTGACACAAATGAATATCTGATGCCTAACCAAACTTTTCAAAAGATATTGTTGCTAAGAAATCATTTTCAAATAATTTTTTTCGTCCGTTTCGAATTCCAAGGTGGCCGCCATTAAAAGAACCTGATATTCTATTCATTAAATATCTTTGTTATATCTTCCATATTATGGCTTACTTTTTGTGTCTAGACCTATGCAAACTATGTGGTAGGCAGAGCCCAAAATTTTAGCCCCTAGATGGCCGCCATATTGAATTTCAATATGGCCGCCTAGTTTAACCTGTTATGGGCAATATCTCCCTCATTAGTGCAGATATTGACTTACCATTTACGTCTTTACACTAAAATACCAGCGGATCCAATACTGTCACTTACATATGCATTTGGGATGACCGTCTTAGATTTCAAAGATGGCCGCCACTAATTACTGTTTTTTACTATCTTTCAAATTATAACTGACACAAATGAATATCTGATGCCTAACCAAACTTTGCAAAAGATATTGCTGCTAAGAAATCATTTTCAAATATTTTTTTGTCCGTTTTAAATTCAAAGATGGCCGCCATTAAAAGAATCTGATTTTCTATTCATTAAATATCTGTGTTATATCTCCCATATTATGGCTTACTTTTTGTGTCCTCACCCATATTCAAAGTACCAGCGGGTCCATAAAGTCAGTCATATATACATTTGAGGTCGTCGTCTTAGATTCCAAAGATGGCCGCCAAAAATAACTGTTTCTTTTTGTTATATCTCTAATCATTATTGATGCAAATAAACTTTCTATTTTTAAACAAACTGTTTGAAGAGCTATTGTTTCAAATTTTTTATGATAGCTCAGTTAGAATTCTTAGATGGCCATTATTAAGTCGAGTGGCTTTTCTTCTGGAGCACATATTCATAAATTAGTCCAAATTATGATTTAAGATTAAAAGTAATTGAGAATATTGCCTCATGTGTAGGCCTACCTTTGAACTAAAAAGTGATAGCCAATTTTAGCTCCTACTGGCTACCATGCTTCAATATATGTGTCATTCAATAAAAAGTATTTTTGAATTATGCGAAATGTTGCGTTTAGCTTCTATAAAGAGAGTCTGTAAGTCAGTGTTGAATCTAGAGGGGGGGGGGCTACCCCTAAAATCCAATATGACTCCCTTCAGAACAAAGCCTTGGCCCAAATAACACACTTTGCTTAATGCATTACGAAGTATTTTCTGAATGAAACATGCAAATAATGGATTCATTATGTCTAAAGGCCTATTGTAAATTGTTGATATATTTGAAATTTAGTTATCCAATCATTTGTCTCAGTATTTGGGTTGGTTGACCCCTTGACCAAGAGCTGTGGGCCCGTCGGGCCCCCTAGATGGCAAAGCTAGATTCAACGCTGTGTAAGTATTGAAAGGCATGATAGATACGATTTGTCACAGATTTTTTTCCTATTTCATGATTTTTCTATTTACTTTTTTGCAAATCAGAGATAGCTGTCATGTGAACTTTTATTATTTCTACAAATGTTATTCATTTTTACTTTTCTTCATTTACCGTTTTAAGCTAAGCGAATTTGCACGAGAAAAATACCCGTGAGGATATGTGGCCCTATGGCTGAAAATCGACAATCGACAATATCATTGTTTAAAATAAGATGATACCATTTGATACGACATTTTCATAGAAAGTGCACAATTCTTTATTACAATTGGATTACTTACATGTATATGAGAATGCTGTGGATCTCGCTTTGGACTATAGGCTATCGCCATCACTTGTCATCAACCTGATCGACTACATGCAGTTGTCATCGTCTCTCGAGGCAGAGGGTTGCCGAGAAGAAGCTATCCAAAGATAAAGCTGTTCCACAGTATATAATGGTGATGGTGGTCAGTGCTTTCAATGGATGTTTTTCAGAACAAATCTTTGAAGGACCAAGTAGACGAAACATTAGTTCAAACTGGGTTAAAATCTTGAAGCTAAGGTTATCTTGATAGACACTCGTCTGATTGGTATAAATGAAATAATTATGATCAACACATTGGAAGTGTCTTAATATCTGTAGTGCGACATTGAATTATCTAAATCATAGCTTTAGAAATTCCTTTCAATGATACTTTAAACTATTTTTGTGATATTTTTCATCGGTATCATAACTGTAAGAGGTAGGCATTTGTGATAACCAAAATGGCCATCCTACATGCATGCAGATCTACAAATGACTTCATTTGATCTGCTGGACAGGTCTTTAAAGCATTGAGGGTAGACATATGCATAATATAGTACTTCCTAGTCTTGGGGTAGCGATCTCTGAGCATCCATTGTGTCAGGTCATTATGTAAATGGAAGTATAATGTTGATCTTTTTTTATTTTTTAAAAAACATGTTTGATATAAATTATAGCAAATACTTTACAGCACTAAATGCGTAATGGCAGTCCCCTATGTATAAGCATACCATGTTCATCGGCGGCCATGTCTGAAAGGCAAGCATGCATTGTGTAACTATATTAATGAGACATTTATAATTAAGGACAGATCCTCCATTTATTTCCTACGGTAAGAATTTTTTTATTTTTTCTGTACTGATATTTAAATATATGAGAAGTAAAAAAATTACTTAAAAACTATAGGTCACCAAGCGAATTAAAAAGTTATGGGATTTCAAGGGAGACTACTCTTGCCTAAAATTGCAAAAATAAGGTATCACTTAAATACCCACAAAAAAGGTGTTTGAAATGACTAGGATTACATAAATAAGTCCTTATTGTGTTCAATATGTTTTATTCTGTCTAAATGAGTATCAATATGTGAAAATTAAGTGATGATTTTGAAATTTTTAGTAAAATATTCTTTCAAAATAGCTGAAATTACTCTTTTTTTCGCAACGTTTCTGGTAATAAAAAATATTCCAGCGGTAAGAATTTTTTCCTTTTTGGTATAGACATAGTGCTTGGTCATACCTACAAAAACAAAGAAAGACAAATATATCAAACCAAGCGTTTTTCTTAGTTATAAGTAAAATT
Source organism: Fragum sueziense (assembly GCA_963680895.1). Classification (NCBI taxonomy): domain Eukaryota; kingdom Metazoa; phylum Mollusca; class Bivalvia; order Cardiida; family Cardiidae; genus Fragum; species Fragum sueziense. The sequence continues at coordinate 17,280,680 of OY804599.1, read as the reverse complement.
TGGCTTACTTTTTGCAGCTCTGTCCGAAATTGTTTCACTACTTTTATCCATTTTCTTCCTTATTACCAGCTTTAGATAATAAAAAGTGTCATCTTTTGTGTCCATCTGAAGCGGACTAGCTCATAAAGACACCACTTTGCTTTTGTTGCTCTGTTTCTTATCGCTAACGCAACATGTTGAACGTGTAACAAAAAGCGAAATGTACCATCCGAGTACTATTACACTTTAATTGACCAAGCAGAGAAAATTTAAATAACCGAAAAGGGTCTTGTCATTTATCAACCAAACATTAACTAAATGTAAAAAATACATTTTGCTGAAAAAGGCCTATTACTGAAACAGCTTTATTTCGTTATTTAGGTTATGCGCAGTAAGTTGCGCAGTAACAACTGGAGGATCTGTCCTTAAGTCGATCTAAATATATAAGCATATTCGAACTCTCTGTATCAATTTTCATGTAATTTTATACAAATTAAAAGGATTATTATTTATCGAATGGCATCCATCTGAGAACACGGCAGCCAGAAGCATGGGTGAAAGTACAAAATTTTCAAAAACCTGAAAACCTGGAAAAGTCTGTATTTATATAGTAAAAATCGAGAAAATGGGGCATTTCTGAGTACTCAAAAACCTGAACTTCAGGCATATGCCTGAAAACTTTCATCCATACAGAATGAAGTTCTGGTGGTTTCATATTTAACTTGGAATATTTAACATTGAACAATATTCCCACTAGTTTTTTTTTCAAAACACATTAATGACAAATCTGCTATACAAATTATTATGTCAACTATATTTTGCAGTAACAAAGATAAATGAATAGAAAACCAGCCCCTCTTAATGGCGGCCATCTTGAAATTCAAAATGTATGAATCAAATTTATTTGAAAATGATTTCTATGCAACAATATCTTTTAAAAAGTTTGGTAAGGCGTCCGAAATTCATTTTTGTCAGTTATAATTTGAAAAATAGTAAAAACAGTGATTAGTGGCAGCCGTCTTTGAATCTAAGACGGCCATCCCAAGTGCATATTTAAGAAGCAATATTAGATCTGCTGGTACTTTATTGGTAAAGAATTAAAAAAGTCAATATCTGCACTAATGAAGGAGATATTGCCAATAACAGGTTAAACAAGGCGGCCATATTGAAATTCAATATGGCAGCCATCTAGGGGCGAAAATTTTGGGATCTGCCTACCACATCATTTGTATAGGTCTAGACACAAAAAGTAAGCCATAATATGGAAGATATAACAAAGATATTTAATGAATAGAAAATCAGGTTCTTTTAATGGCGGCCATCTTGGAATTCAAAATGGACGAATTTTTTTTTATTTGAAAATGATTTCTTAGCAGCAATATCTTTTGAAAAGTTTGGTTAGGCATCAGATATTCATTTGGGTCAGTTATAATGTGAAAGATAGTAAAAAACATTAATTAGTGGCGGCCATCTTTGAAATCTAAGACGGCCATCCCAAATGCATGTTTAAGTAACAGTATTTGATCCGCTGGTACTTTATTAGTAAAGATGTAAAAAGTAAGTCAATATCTGCACTAATGAGGGAGATAGTGCCCATAACAGGTTAAACTAGGCGGTCACATTGAAATTAAATATGGCGGCCATCTTGGGGGCTAAAATTTTGGGCTCTGCCTACCACATCATTTGTATAGGTCTAGACTACACGTGTGCCAAATTTGGTGCTTTCCTGAAAAAAATAATGATCATATGCCATATCCGCCTAACTATATACATTTTCTTTTTGAATTATTACCAGGACATGTTGCTTAATACAATGAGGGAGTTTTATCAAATTCTATTATGTAGAACTTGAAATATTTCCAAAAATATGCAAATTTTGACATAAAACACTCCAGCTTCGTTGATCTAACCGAACACGTGAGCATGCTGTTTTATACATTTACGCATTTATAATAGCACATATTGTGGGTTTTCTGTTCGTAATAAATGTAAGACGTTACTTTAAATCCGTTTTCGGGACTAAACGAGGAATATACAGCTTTTTATTAGCATTTTAGTGACCTTGGACAGGTGCAAGAAATTGTGCATTTTTTCGATGTAGGGTTATGTGATACGAATGCCAATAAAATTCAAACAAGATCGCTGACCACCCATTTTTATTTTATTTTTCAATTGGTAATAACATGTTATTTCAACATACAAAATATGAATAAATTCTATTATTGGGAAAAACATTAGGAAACTGGAGCATTCCCCCTTAACATGAATGCTCTGTAACTTTGTGTAAAATAAGAAAAATGATGAGAATCACCTTTTTTATTTTCTCTAATGTTGATGCAAGGTGAGCTTTTGTGATCACCCTGTGTCCGGCGTGCGTCGTGCGTCGTGCGTTGTGCGTCGGAAGTCGTCAACAATTTCTTTAAACATCTTCTCCTCCTTAACCAATGGGCCAATCCTAACCAAACTTGGCAGGCATGTTCCCTGGGTGACCCTTTTCAAAACTTGTTTTCAGATTTTTGATTCGTCAAAAAATGTGGGCGTGGCATGGCGGGGCTTATCAGACTTAGAGAAATTGTTAAATAATTCTTCAAAAATCTTCTTCTCCTTAACCATTGAGTCAATTTCTACCAAAGTTGGCAGAAATGTTCCTTGGGTGACCCTTTTCAAAACTTGTTTTCAAATTTTTGATTCGTCAAAAAATGTGGGCGTGGCAGGGCGGGGCTTATCAGACTTAGAGAAATTGTTAAATAATTCTTCAAAAATCTTCTTTTCCTTAACCATTGAGTCAATTTCTACCAAAGTTGGCAGAAATGTTCCTTGGGTGACCCTTTTCAAAACTTGTTTTCAAATTTTTGATTCGTCAAAAAATGTGGGCGTGGCAGGGCGGGGCTTATCAGACTTAGAGAAATTGTTAAATAATTCTTCAAAAATCTTCTTCTCCTTAACCATTGAGTCGAGTTTTACCAAAATTTGCAGAGATGTTCCTTTGGTGACCCTTTTCAAAACTTGTTTTCAAATTTTTGATTCGTCAAAAAATGTGGGCGTGGCAGGGCGGGGCTTATCAGACTTAGAGAAATTATTAAATCATTCTTCAAAAATCTTCTTCTCCTTAACCGTCATGTCAATTTTTACCAAAGTTGGCAGAAATGTTCCTTGGGTGACCCTTTTCAAAACTTGTTTTCAAATTTTTGATTCGTCAAAAAATGTGGGCGTGGCAGAGCGGGGCTTATCAGAATTTGAGATCTATATTTTTTCTCTAATTTACATAGATTAAGCCCCAAATAACGTATTTTAGATTAAATGTGCTAGGTATAAAAGGGATTCATGTACTTATAATTTATCACGGACGAACATGCACAGGACGAACGGCAAGTCATGGAAATAGCTTGGTTGGCGTACGGCCAGTAAACGACCGCATTAAAAATATTAGGAATAAATAAGAACAAGAGGCCCAAGAGGGCCTGTATCGCTCCACTGGCTCAGTATTTCAATCAATGAGACGGTTCAAGTATAGATTTTCATAAGGAAATTTGACAGGAAAGCTGATTCCAGAATAGACTTTACCTTGAGAAACCTTATTTCTCAGTGGTAATAAGTATTGTTTGTAAATAGGAAAAGTTATATATCGCTGCTTTTCTGCCAAAAACATGTATCTGCAGCTTAAAACAAGCTGCAGATACAAGGTTTTTGCAGAAAAGCGACAATATGTATATCCCTGTATTTCAACCAAACCTTGTAACCGCAGCTTAACCCTTTTCCAAACTGAAACAAGACCTGGGCTGCGTTCAGTAGACAAAACGTTTTGTCTTACTGGACGCAGGGCTGGTTTTGATGTCCCCGATAGAATAGGCTTGAGAAAACATTTAGGCAATAGAAGAAAATGCTGATAATCAGCACTTTCTCCTTTTGCCTCAATATTTTCTGTGTATTATTGTACTCAGATCCAACCTGCCATATCTTTTTCAGTGAAACTTAGTTAAAGATGAAATTCCAATATATTTTTTGACCCATTACCAAAATGGCAAAATTTGGGGCTTTTCCAAATTCAAAGATATTGCAGACGACAATTTCAAGTGAATGAAATTTAAAATATTTTGGTGTTTTGGCATAGAAAACATTGTGGGAAATGAAGAAATTGCTTGTCACATGCAATTTCTTCATTTTCCGCACTGTTTTTCAAAGCTGTTATCTTTTAGGGAGTCAATGTGTAGTAATGGGTTAAGTCCCGCAACAGATAGATGCTGGACGATGGACGATCATTAAAGCTCATATAATAGCACCTTGTGCTCAGGAGAGCTGAAAACAGGTGTAAATGATACTAATGATGCCAAGGCTTTAGTTTTATGGAAATAAGGCAGAATTTGGCTGGAAATTCTGTATCGTAGGGTTTTCCATCTTAGATTTCCACACAACACAAAATTATCATGGATATGATCTTTTTCATCTCTCTCTTTAAATTGCCGTAAAATGCACAATTTTGATTTATATGACCTTGCCAGATAGTTTTCACTGGTGGTGAACTCGGCCAAAGCGTTGGACATTTTTTCGCGATCATAGTATTTCGTCTGTGTTGTTTTTAATATTGTAACTACGGCTTGGATTAAGCTGTAGTTACGAGATTTTATAACAACACAGACGGTTTGTCTATACAAATTGCTACATCCGGTCTATTTTTAGAACAAATTCATTGTTATTAGAAAAACTATCCAATCAGATCTTTAAACTCACATTTAACTGAAATATCTGTACCTTGTGGTAGCGAAAAATGTCCCTTGCTTTGGCCGAGTTCACCACCAGTGGTTTTTATGTTTAACTTGATTTGGTAGTATAAATAAAACTCAAACACAAGTGTTTCTGTAAATAATGAAGTTTTATTAAAGAATGTTTAAGTAATTGAAATTGTTGTTTACAATAGCATACAATCAATACATATTTTCATTACATAAAAGTTGTTAAATAAACAACTTGCAGAATTCATATTATGCATGTACATGTATTACTTAAAATTTTCAATTAACCCTTTCCCAAATGGCATTGTTTTAGACTTCCAATTTAAAAGCTGCACCAGAAGACAAAATGGAAGGTGATGAAAACAGGTTTTGCACAATATAGCAAAATAAAAATAAATGAATAAATTTATGAAAAAAATGAAGCAAAAGAAGAAAATGCTGATTATCAGCACTCAATGTTTACAGAAGCCTCTTAAATTAGGGACGTCATGAACAAGCTCTTATTTGGGAAAGCGTTAAGTTTCATTACAGCTTATTCATGTTTTTGACAAAAGTAAAATGTTAATTCATCTCAACATTATCTGTTATTCAAACCTTTGTATAACATGTAAATTCAAAAAGCATATTGCTACTATCTGCTGATATTAACCCAGGACAACTTAATTTTTGTCAACAATGTTCTCTATAACTAGGCTGGGGCTCTGAAATGACTTGCCAAAGGCCATACCCACATGGATGGCAGCTTGAATGTAATCCAATCACATCACCCGCAACTTCTCACAAGAAATGAGTTTGGCATTCAAGCTACCATGTCAAGCAGGACCCCATTGTTTAAAATAGAATATGATCATATTTCATGTGTTTTGATCATCATTCTACCCTTTACAGACCGACAAGCCTTTCTGGATTGTCTTGATCTGTTATGAGTGACATCTTCACTATAAATGTACATATATGAGTTTTAGACCTGTAAGCTTTTATTCCAATGATAAAACAAAGTTTTGCAGATTGTACAGCTATATATTAAAATGCCTTTCCATCTATTATATGAAAGAATTGTTCTATGCCATACAAAAACATACTTAAGTGATTATTTCTAAACTATTATAATTAAATTTAAATACATACACATTTACAATGATGTTGCATTAATCCCTTTATATGAATATTTGACTGTCATAATGATATCAGTCCTCTTGTTATTTGAGTAACATATAATAAATAGTTTGTTTTTCTCTCTTTCCCTTGCTATCATCTGTCATGACTTTCATATGATTTATATATAAATGTGGTTATTGTGATATTCTTTGTGCAAAGCACCATTTCCACTTCTAACAAAGTCTATTTGTTAATCTATGACATTGCTATATATATTCATTAAGTATCTTTGAAATATATTCTCCTTTTGGATCAGTACTAGTCTTTGTTTTGATTTTCTAATCATTTCAGAGATTTATTCTAAAACTCGCATAAAACACTAAACTAATATTTTGAATCAAACAATGAATGGTACATGAACTTTTTCAGTAGATCAGCAGTTTTAACAAAAGTAAGACAGTGCTTTACTGAGCTTAGAACAAGTATAATCAAAATAGGAACAAGAGCTCCGCAGAGTGGCGCATATACACCCGAGAGGGGCTTGTTTGTAAAATTTGCCATTTTTTCAATTCAAGGGCAGATAATTCAAAAACGAAACAGGTTATCTGAATTCCGTAAGCGATGTGCACAAATAGACACAATGGAGAATCATTGTGGCAAGTTTGATTAAATTCCAATCAAAACTGTAGGAGAAGTTGCGCACACAAGAAATTGCTAACGGACAGACTGACGGACAGACAGACGACCGGGGCCATAACAATATGAACCTTCAGGCGTATAAAAATATAAATATTTGCTCTATTTGTCACAATAATCTTACCATTGTGCATAATTTTTCACCCTACAGGTCATTAATTTTTTGATGAGTTTTCTTCTCAATACTGAGGTTGATGTGAAATACAAAATTTGTGTAAGTTAGTGTGAACACATTTCGAAATTTAAAGAACATACTGCAATAAATATATATGAGATGTTAATCTACAAATCTCATTTAACTTGTTTTTATACGTGATGAACCATTTGCTAAGCTCTGCACTGCCTTCAGAAAAATTATGCAGAATGGAATAGTAATGTGAGTAAAAAGGTACAGTTGAATTAATGTAAAGTAGCAAGTTCATGTGTAACAGAAAGTAACAAATAGGAATCAATTCTATTAATTAAACAGTGACATAATTTCCGACAAAAATAGTATTTCCTCAGTGTAAATCTAAAAAATTTAACTTAGTCCAAATTCAAAAATGTTGCAGATGACAATTTAAAATGAATGAATCTTACATGTTTGGTCATCTTATGTAGAAAACATTGTGGGAAATGAAGAATTTGGTTTTCACAAGCAATTTCTTCATTTTCCACATGGTTTTCCATGGACATTATCTTCTGGGGAGTCAAAAGGAATCACTGTATGGTAATGGGTTAAAGGTGTAAAATGATCAGTCAACATGTGACTGCAGGCTGATCGTTATGTTAATCTTCTGCCACACAGTTCAGCATATGACAAGGCTTACAGTAGAAATTTCTCTCTTTCTTATTAGATGCTGAAATATGTGTTGAACATGAAGGAAAAAAAATAAGAAAAGAATGTTATATCGCTTGATCATAATTATGTGACCCGCCAAGCTTAACAGTACCTTATGGAAAGTGTGAAAAATATCAAACCTAGCCAGTCTGTGCAAACTAACTAGGATCAATTTTTTTCATTCTAAGGCAATTTCTTGGATATATATATATTTCGTTTCCTTGTTTGTTTTACATGTTCAATAAAATTCCAAATATGACATCTGGTTGATATCTGCTGAATCTCATGTATCTCAAGATTTGGTTAAATGGAAAAACCAGAAGGTCCCTTTCAGTGTGACAGGTCACATATCTTTGTGTCCACCTTTCTGCACCTATAGTGGCCACCCATACCTATATGAACCACCAGCTTTGTCTGCTGAAATAGCAGACAAAGCAAAAAACAATGACGGGTGAGATTTCAAACTGACCTCTTTCATTCAAAATAATATGTAAACTTGTCATTAGCTTCACACAACTCAATATTAATGATTTTTTTTTTAAACTTTATGAAAGATTGACACTGTGATTTGGCACAGCAGAATACACCATCGAATGATCAGACCAGACACATTCTATGACATCAGTGAGAATCAGTGGTATATTACTGTAAATATGATCAATTAAGGAGCCAGAATAATGGGTTGTTTTTGACACTTGTTGACTGCAGTTGAAGAAATCCTGCATAAACCTCTGGATAGTTGTATTCATATCCAATAAATCAATGTTGATATCACCTTGAATAATGAGGTGCTTCCCTTTGAAATGCTTTAAATTTTCAGTTAGAAATTTCTTCAGGTCAGTCACCGAAGATTTAGGAGAGTTGTACAATGTTGCAATGACTATTTCTTTATCTTGCACCAAGAGTTCTACAACAATCATTTCTATGTTTTTCTTTACCACAGAAAAGCTATGAGAAATATGAATGTTGTCCCGCACATAAACGATAATTCCTCTGTGAGGACGAGCATTGCTTACTTGTTTCCCATCTGCTCTAACAATTTGATATCCAGTTCTCTGCACTAAATCGATGGAATCATCTGCAGTTAACCATGTTTCTAATAAGCATAAACAATCTGCAGCTTTGACATTGGGATCTGAAAACAATTCATCCTTATGGCTTCTGTAAGACTGCATATTGTTGAAAAGGCATGTGAAATGAGTGTCACTAGTCATGTAAACTGGAGTGTAACATAGTTTCAATTTCTGTGATTCTCTTAAACGTATCATTTCTTCTTGAACTTTAGTTGACACAGAAATCTTGCTTTCATTCAAGTTTAGAATGTAAAGGCCTTTCAGGGATCTTGATCTACTTATTGCGACATAATGGGCATGGGAAAATACACGTTTTCCATCCATATCTATTACAACCTGACTCAACGTGTCTCCTTGAGATTTATGTACAGTTTTTGCTGTTGACTGGCGCAGAGGGATTTGTATTCTCACAAAAGTTTTTCTCAAATACACAAAGTTCCTCTTTGAATCAAAGATAGGTGTCCATAATGGATTAATAGCACTATGATACAAATGTCTGTACTTTGAACGCCATGATGTTCCGATTTTATCATCATTGAAAGAAACCCACACAATACTTGGTCTAGTAGTATTTTTCTGTCTGTATTCAATTTTATTTATCATACAAGAAGACCCATTTACTAATCCATCATCTACATCAAGGTTAAGACATAGGTCATAAATCATTCCAATAGCTATTCCTACCATCTGACTAAGCCCTGCAGTGTGTGTGGAATCATGTGGCAACTTTGATATTAGTTGTTGTTTAACTGTCACATTGTCATCTCCTAATACATGATCAAGAGCAGGAATGTTTACTTTTTCATTAGTATTATTAAGAAAGCTCCTGACATTGAAATTGTTCACTTTCTCATTGGTATTGAATAAATGTGTTGTATTTTGTGGATAGTCTGTACTAGCAGTATCAGTCAATCTCTTTTTTAGATTTTCAATGTCAACTTGTGTATGATTTCCTTCTCGTAATCTGTTCAAAAGTTCAGCAAATTGCTTGTCTTCCTTTTGCCTCATGATCTCATCCAATTCATGCATTACAATAAAATCCTGCCATAAGTTTGTAGCTAAAGGTCCAAAATTTGTTTTCAAATTCTCAAATATCCAACCATCCATCACTGGTTTCAACTGGAAAAGGTCTCCAATGAATATCATATGCAAGCCACCAAATGGAACATTACTGCCCTTTATTTGTTTTAATCTTTCATTTATGAGTTTAAGCATGTTATTTCCAACCATGGACACTTCATCAATCATAACAACAGACAAGTCTTTATATTTTGTTCGAAGGGTGTTTAAAGTGTCACTATTAAGTGGAGTACAATCATAACCCTGGCTTGCTGGAATGCGGAAAGCTGAATGTAATGTTACCCCATTTATATGAAAAGCAGCTTTACCTGTTGGTGCACAGAGAAGAACTCTACAGTTCTCAGGATTATCACCAGGATTAGATGTCAAGTAACGCTGCAAAGCTTCAAACAATGCACTTACAAGAACAGATTTTCCAACGCCTGCACCACCAGTTAAAAAAACTTTCAACTTTTGTTCATCACGCTTAACAGATTGGAAAACATGAATAAAAAATTCTCTCTGTTTCGTATTCAATGATTTTATCAATTGCCTGTAATCTATGTCTGACATTGTTTTCCTGCGTACACTAATATCTACAGAAGCAACACTTAAACCAACATCTCCAGCAATATCACCTTGTCTCTGATTTTCAGGTCTATCAGGATCAAAGAATATGAAACTTTCACTTTCTTTTGCACCAATATTTGAGTCATCCTGCTCAGACTGCTCTGTGCCTGGGGCAACATCATCAAAATCTTCCTCATTGTGAGCACGCTCCATTGCATCATCTAGTTCATCAGCATTCTTTTCATACTGCAAGGCTTTGTGCTCTATGAAATTTTTAATGGATCTGTACCTTGATAGGTAAGAGTCATGACCTTGTTTCAAATCAATACTTTCATCTCTCCATGAAGTAAATAGAAGCAATCTTTCTCTACAGAACTGTTCGATGTCAATTTTTTTCGAAAATCTTACATATCTTATGACTTTTCTTTGTTTCCTTTCACTTATAACAATTCCATTTTTGAGAACAATTCGACCCCCAGGAATAGAATATTGTCTATCCTCACTTGAATTATAGTCATTTGTGTCTGAGTCAAGCACCTCATCCTCGTTACAATATGTATCCATGTTTTCATTGTTTTCACCTTCATTGGTTTCTTCATTTAATGTTTCAGAAATGTTTTCACCTGAATTTCTTGCAGTGCCTTTGTCAGTGTTGTATTTGATATCAAGCTGGGACACATAGTCTGCTAAACACCAATTTTCAAGTTGTTTTGGTCTTTTAGAATATCTTTTAATGGTATTATCTGCTTCAATATCTGTAGAATTTGAAGATAATTTTTCAAGAGATTCCTTAGACTTAAGTAGGAATGTTCTCTCTTCAGGCAAAGAAGTGTTAATGAAAACAACATCCCTTGAGGCTTTTGTCAATGGCTGTTGTAAAAGTAAGTAGCAGGCTTCCTGGGCACTAACCTCAACACTATTCAAGAATTTATTTCCAATATGTCTAACCTGTTGTCGGAGATCCATATTTCCTCTTCTAGCTTCTTTACATGCCTCATTCATAAGAATACTCATTCCTCTCTGTGCTTTACTAATATATGAAACTATATATACAGCACATGCATATGGATCCAATACAAATTGTAAGTCATGGTTTGCACCCCAAGCGTTTAGAATAGGTTTCATGTATGCATTAATTCTAACCTCACTTAATTTTCTTTTCAGAAAAACCTTTGGACCACTCAATGAGCTTTGGACTGCTTTGATGTAATCATCCTTGCTTACTTTGATCTCAGTAAGGAAATCATCTACCGTAATATTTGTTTCCTTCAACTCATCCAATTTCTTTTGTATTTTGACAAATAAATCTTTGTAATTTTGCTTTTCTTTACAGTCATTTAACGGTTCCAATATAGTTGTGCTTTTCATTGGAGGAATGGGAAAACCAAATCTACAAATAGATTTCTGTTTCTTTCTACAAGACTTGGAATGTTTATGTATCTGTAGTTCTACAAGTTGTTGATCTGGATTTTTCTCACAAGATACATACTTATCTATGAAGGATGTTACTTCATCTAATGAACTTTCATGATATCTAGGAGCCTTTTCAATCCATATTAACATGTGGATGTGAGGTGAACCTCTTTGTTGGAATTCAACACGATAAAAGTAATCTATTATTTTTCCTAATGGGTCATGGGGACTTTTAAGTACAGTGTTTATGAATTCTTGTACTCGGTTGTCAAAATACCTTACACATGTAACTGGATCTTTTTGCACAAGTTTTGTTTTATCAATCCAAGTCAAGTTATCCAATTCTTCCACAGACATTGTTTTTCCATCATTTATCTGAGAGAGCATATTTAGTAGATCATGCCATCTGGTATCTGCCGACGAAAGAGATGTAAACCAAGTAGGTAATCCTAGTTGTCTAATCATTGCAAAAACATCTTTTTTACGGGCTTCAAAATATGGTGGTGAATTCCTTAAACTTCTGAAAATATAAAATCCCTCATCCAATCTCACAACACCTTTAAGATGATTTGTATCAAGCATTTGTGAGGCAGTAAATGTTTTACCTTCTGTTTTACATCTACGCAAAGCAAGATGGACTTTATCAGAAATTTGTTTCAGTTGAACTTTCTTTAACTTAAAGAAGATATTGGGAATATTTGATGCTACTCTGCGATCAATATGCCTCAGTTCTAGCTTGCATGTATCACTATAGTGAATGTGAACATGTTTTTTATCATTTGGACTTCTTCTCTGTCCACAGAAAATTGTAGGAAAAGACAAATATTCTGCATCAGGATCTTGATAAAGGCTGAGTGGTGTTTGACCCTCACCTGGAGCAAAAGTATAAGCGTTGTCTTTATTTGGGTCTGCAGCATCCAGCATAGTGTCACTATTACCAATAACCTTTTCTGTCTCGTCAACTTCACTAAAGTGATCAGAGTCATAATTCACATCATCATTACAATCTAATTCTTCACTTACGCTTTCACCTGTCATTCCAAAGAACTCTTTTACTGTATCACTACAATCTGAAGTAATTGATTGCATCCAGTCATCATCTACTTTAACACCAGATTCTTTATACAGTACACTATGGTTCACTAACCAATGAAGAGCACTTAAAACATGCAGAGGTCTAATATTTTCAGTGAAATCACATTTATTATATGAAAGTTTCTTCTTAAGTTTAACAGGTATTGTATAGTGACTATCTAATGTTCTTGGTAAACTGTGTATAACAGGCTGAATGTCAACCGGGACATTGACAACATTCCCTTTGATGGACAACTGACCTCCTCTTGGTAATTCTCTAATCTGCATAAATGGGATTCTCAAAGAAACTAATCTTTCCTCTAGCTGATGTAAATTCAGTTCCTTTGGCAGTACAGGAAATGCATTTTGATTGAAAACAGACATTGGAGGGACTTTGTTAAGTTTAATTTTTTCATAGCATGTTTTACACAGCCATTCACAATCATCAACAGAGATGTAATTTGTAGAAAATTTTTTAACTGCATCAGAAGAGCATTTAGAATTTAGTTTGTTGAATAACACAACAGAATGTTTAAACCATGTTTGGTTACAGCATGAACAAACATAAACAGGGCCTTTTGAAACATTCTTCTTAAATTTTTCAATGCAGTCGTCTAAGCTGGAACCATATCGCTTTGAACTTTTGTAGCTCTTTTCCTTAATTTTATAATCTAAATTAGACCTTAGACTCTGGCGCTTAGTCTTATTTCTTTCATTTTCTACTATCATATTGAATCTTGATGAACGTTTATTCTGTTTTTTCATCCTTTCTGAATCTTTATACAATTTACTAGAGCGGCACTTGTGCATTGATTTAAGAGTTAACATTCTTTCTTTCTTCTTTCTTTCCTCATTTTGTCTAACTTTTTGCATAGAACCCTTTGTCATTGACCTTTCTTTGACTTGCCTTTCTGGATTTTCTCTTGCTTTTTTCTTTGAAATATTTGTCATTGTCCGTTCCTTGACTTGCCTTTCAGGATTTTTTCTTGCTTTTTTCATTGAAGTATTAGTCATAGTCCGTTCCTTGACTTGCCTCTCTGAATCTTGTCTTGCCTTTTTCTTTGAAATACTAGTCATAGTCCGTTCCTTGACTTGCCTTTCTGGATTTTGTCTTGCTTTTTTCATTGAAATACTAGTCATAGTCTGTTCCTTGACTTGCCTTTCTGGATTTTTTCTTGCCTTTCTCTTTGAAATACTAGCCACTAATCTTTCCTTAGATTGTCTTTCAGGATCCTGCCTAATTTTCCTCATATAACTTTTCATATATTCATTTCTTTTTAATCTTTTACGTTCGTGTACAATTTCATAATCTGACCTAACTTCTTGTTTGCGCTTTTGTCTCTCTGCTTGATCCTTGAAATATATGTCAATCAAAGATAATTTCTCAGGTGGACAATTTGTAAATTCAATTTCATTTTTCTTGGATTCAGATTCATGGATTTTTTCTCCTATAACAAATCTAATTGGCATCATGTCAAATTGTTCATTTAGATCGATGTTCATACTTTGATACATTGCATACATGAACATTACCAAATCATCTATTGAAAGAAAAGAAGCTAATAATGATCTTCCATCATCATCTACCAATCCATCAACACCATGTGAATGAGAATCAAATAAACAATATCTACCATCCTGCCTGAAAATTGCAGAACAAACTGAACCAATGATAAATAAAAGATAAGAAGTTGTGTGAAATGCTTCCTTCAAACAACTGTGAAGTGATGACATATGAGTGTTGATAGAACTTTGAATAAATACACCAGATAAAATATTTCCTCTCACAATAGAAACATGTCTATCAAATGCAGTTACAGAACCTGGGATCTCTTCCAAATTCAAAAGCAAGCTTTGAAAGTCATTCCTCGCTTTCAGTCCAATCACTATTTCTCTATGTAATCTATCTCCTTCTATTAGAATTTCATCTAGATTTTGTGAAGATGGCAGATGTCTAAGCTCTGTGTATATCATCGAGCATAAGGCATTGGCTGTACATTGTAGATTTCGAGAGGATGGGTCAAACATTTGATTACCTTGATGAAAAGTTCCGAAAATCATTGTGTTGGATTCTGTATCTTCAGCAACAACTTCAGTAGCAAGAACAGTATTACCATCAGCACTAGCATCAATAACAGTGTCAGTAAGTATATCATCTGCAGTATTTGGTAAAGTATCATGAACAGTATCAAGAACAGTATCAAGAACAGTATCAAGAACAGTATCAAGAACAGTATCAAGAACAGTATCAAGAACAGTATCAAGAACAGTTTCAGAACAAATTCCAGACACAGATGGTTTTTGTGGGTGGGCAAGTCCCCCATCTGATATTCCAAAGACGCCCTCCATAGACACAGATGGTTTTTGTGGGTGGGCAAGTCCCCCATCTGATATTCCAAAGACGCCCTCCATAGACACAGATGGCCTTACATCTGTTTCATCCAAAACAGATGAAGGTAAAGGGTGGGATAGGCCCCCATCTGATAGTTCAAAGACACCCGTTAAATCAGCTGTGGTTTTCGTGAGTACATCTCTTTGGCTCTACTCATTCGCCAATTCTTCTTGCGAGGCATTTTCCTTCTGCAATTAGAAAATATAAACTAAAATGGCAAATTTTCCAGACATTCAAAGACAACTTTTGACATTGTCTGATGACCAGGACCCCTGTTTTACAAATGAATTGAAATGTTCATAAAATCATAAGAAAAACAGGGCCCTGGACCATAAAAGCTGCTACATGTGTATGAAGTGTAAATTTGCAAGCATGTATCGTTTTGACCTTGATAAGTCACTTTAACAATGTTATTAAGGGATTCATACCAATGAATTATGAACTGTTTTAATATCAAATTTGAGCACTACATCTTAATTTCTAACTTACAAGGAAAAAACAGACAAACTAATGGACAGACCAGATTTTATATTGATCCCTTTCTGATCTTTAGGTGCAGATAGTGTAAAAATTCAAGAGAAAGTAATAAAAAGCCAGTTCTTACATTAAACGGATAAATCAATGGTAAATCCAAGTCCCTTTTTCCTCTGTATCTCTTTTCTTTAACTTCGTCACACTGTACTCTATATCTTTCAGCAATCAACACAAAGTGATCTATATTAAGGTACACAACCTTAAGTCACATAGGGTAGAACTTATGTTCACAATAATTCCAATATATACTCCAATTCACTGTCACAATGAACTCACAGCTACATAAAAATCACAAAACTGTATTTAGAATTAAATCAGTGTTGCACAAAAATCATAAAAAAATGTTCACTATTAAAGTGTTCACAATTCACTGTTCCACACAAGAATCATAAAAATGTGTATAACATTTCCAATTTTGGAAATAATAATAAAAGTTCACAAATGTTCCAAGTGATATTACGGTAAGTCTTTTTGTAATATTGATAAATTTGTCTGAAATAAATAAGAACAGTTGTTGAAATCATGATTGATAGAATAGTTGAGTGACAAAATGTAAGTTTCTTGAAAGACAAGATGTGTTTGTGAAACATGAATGCCCGAAATGGCTATTTTTCTACAATGTTAAGTTTTTTAATTAAGAGTTGATAAGGGTTACATGGAACATATAGATATCATTGAAAGGAAGTTAGATACCAAATTTCAGCTTTGTTTGTCAAACACTTTTGGAGAAAATGCAAAATGTTAAGTTTTCTGACAGACAGACAGGAGTAAAACAATAGAAATCATGTTATTTTGCTAACCTATGTAAAAGATC